>OZ038482.1:48900400-48947900 GCA_964036315.1 Acanthosepion esculentum | reverse complement strand
CTTCGCACCTCGTCCGACGATCCCATTGTCCTCACAATATCGCCTCTTATGTCATTGATAAATGTTGTCCTTTTGCTTTCCTTTTACCTCTAATCTTTTCTTTCTCCTTTTTCTTGTGCTTGTATATCGCGCGCATCACCAAGTAAAATACTAAAGACACCAAATATACACCAGATATAAATCGATAGCTTTTTTTCTTTTCTTTTACAAGTGTATTGCTGGCTCGTTTTAAATGGTATACGTTAAGCGACAATGACATCGTGTGGTTTAGCGCAAAGCAAAGGATCTTTGAATAATAACTTTAAATTTATAAGAACTCTAAACACACCCACATACATGGACACACATTTGTCTACACACTTGCATATGGTAATATATGTGTGATTGACACTATGTCAAATTTGATTATGCAACTCAATGTTTTCACAACCTCATATTATGTTTCTGCTTGTTCCTTAACGCATATGTTTTGCTATTGCTATACCTCATAAATCAATGACTATTTGGATTCTATTGTAATGAAAAGCGGAAAAGTTATATCAGAGATTGTTTGTTTTCAATGAGAAAAAGAAAGAAAAAAATTATATATATCTTTAAATTAGAAAGGGTCTATTAGTTCCTGCAGCAGTAATTGCAACATTAACCGTTTGCTTATGAGAAAACATTCGGCATTCCTTGACCGAGTAGCTAGTACTGGTGTCGGTTGAAATTCATTTGTTTTTCTTTAAAACATCTTTTCATGAAAATAGGCTTCTCAAATACACTAAGTGTTATCGCTCTTTCTAGCACTGATGCAGGATTCGTTACTAATCTTTTGACTAAATTAGTATGATAATTCAAAATCTTAATTATGACATGAGTTTCTTCAAGTGATGTCTTTTCTGTCAATTTTTAAATTTCGGTGTTTGCTATTCTGTAGTGCCATTCTATGAGATCCGATTAGAAATAGCATTCTTTAAGATCTACAGTATACGATGGATAAAATGTCGTCTAAATTACGCAAAAATGAAAATAACATGAACATTTTAACACTTGTATTTACCAACATTACCCCGAAATATCTTGAAATACTAAGGAATACATTTATTCAATAAAATCGCATTTGGCTTCACCTCGGCCTTCAGACGACTTCGGAATCTCCTGCAACTCTTCTGGATAGGCTCTTTGTTTAAGTCGGTGAATGCTGCCATAATCTGTGCCTTCAGTTCATCTTTGGTGTTACAAGGAGTTTGTTGACCTTTTGCTCAACTACGGTCAACACAATAATTAAAGTGATTGCAATCGGGGGAGTTAGGTGGCCAGATGTAATGGGTGATGTGGTCGCAGAAATTGTCTGACAGCCATGACTCGGTTCTCCTGCATGTGTGGCAAGGTGCAGAGTCCGGGTTTCCAGACATAAGGTCTCCCAGCAGCTATCCTCTTGACCCAGGGCAGCACTACATCTTCAAGGCATTGATGTAGGTCTCCGTGTGGAGTCTGAGGCTCTCATCAACAATTTTGGGAGTTCTTTTCTTATGAGAACGATCAGAGTGTGTTTTCCGAGCTGCCGTACCTTCGTAATCAGCATTAGACTCATCTAACTTGTTTCGAATCCTTTGCACTCTCCTCAGATTGACACACAAACCTCTGAAATGTTCGTATTAAAGCTTCCGGTCCGAATGACAAGCAGTACAACAAGCCGTTTCCAAAATTCTGGCGGAATGAATTCCGTCATGGTGCTCTTTTTCTCATAGATGGGGCCAAAACTGACCCTACTATACTGTGCAGTCGACAAAATCAAAACAAACAATGTGCATGCGCGAAAATAAAATATATAATGGTGTCAATTTACCGATTGCACCCAGTATCACCATTCGCCCTTGCATGGAGTATTGCTGCCATATATGGTCTGGAGCCCCTGCTGTTTGCCTCAGGGCTCTTGATAAGATCCAGAGACGGATATGCAACGTAATTGGCCCTGATATGTCATCTCGTCTGCAGTCGCTCTCTCATAGACGTGCCTCGCTCTGTCTTTTTTACAAATACTTTCACGGTAATTGCTCCGATGAGCTGCTTTCGCTGGTTCCCAGGCCTCATGAATTGAAGCGTCCTACGAGGCTGGAATCCCGTTCCCACCCCTCCACTGTTGAAACTATTAGATGTAGACGTCACTTCTACTTCAATAGCTTCATGTCTCGCACCTCTCGCCTGTGGAACTCCCTTCCTTATTCCTGTTTTCCTGACAAATATAATCCCCAACTATTTAAGTGTAACGTCAATCAACATCTCCAGTTGCCTTGATCTATCCACTTCCCTTCTCCACATCCTTTCCCCTTTCATTCCTATCAGCTCTCGCTCCAAATCTTCTGTAACCCCCTTGCCTTGATCGATCCACTATCTCTCTCCACATACTTTCCTCTACCACTCCGATCTGCTCTTCCTCAAAACCTTCTGTAACCCCTTGCGTGCTAGTGGCTTCCAGCCTTGCTTGGGGTGAAAAGCTTAAAAAAAAAATTGTTAATTCAATTATAATCCAAAATATTAGTCCGCCTTTTCACAACCCAAACATTACTGCTCGTTCTGACAGTTGTCTTCTAAGTCGTATTGCTTGACTATTTTCATGAAGCATCCCTCCTTCAACAATGACATCATCTCAATCCAATATAACTGTATATACCTCATTAAGAATTGTGAAGAAATAAATTTTTATGTGACTTTCCAGCGAATTTACGCGTTGCTTTTATAAATACAACTACTATGTATGGTATGTTGGAACTTATTTTACTCTTTTGAAATTTCTGACGGAGTAAATTAAATCATGATGCATTTTTCCTCATTCATATATATATATATATATATATATATATATATGTGTGTGTGTGTGTGTGTATATATATATATATATATATATATATATATATATATATATATATATATATATATATACATATACATTTTTCTCATATATATATATATGTGTGTGTGTGTGTGTGTGTGTGTGTGTGTGTGTTTTGTTTTTTTTTTCACCTTTTTCAACAAAGCCATCTTGGTAGTCCTAAACTGTTTTTTTTAGGCATTCCTAGTTGGGAGGGGAGAGAGGAGGGGTAAAGAAGGAACGGAGGGAAGAAGTGGTAGTGGTGGGAAAAGAAAGCGAGAAAAGTTTCTGATCATAATTCCTATGACCTACGAATATGTTCAATTTGTTTTTTTTTTGGTCAAGTAACACTTCATATGAAAGGAAACCTTTCTTGTCATAACTTACCTGTTATGTCAAACTGTTCGTTGAAGATGAGGGTCGTTCCGCGTGGTCAACCTAAGATGAAGGAAAAAAACGAGCTCGGCGTCGATTCTTTTTTTGTATCGTCTTAGCTGAGGAGGAAGTGACGTAAGTCGGTGGTGATTGGTTAGCAGTGGCATTTATTTGAGGAGTCCATTTGTTGCGTGCTTCGCGTATATTTTTTTTTGGTTTGTTTCAGGATCGCCTGCCGGAATAGTACTCTTTCGGTAGGGTCTCTTGGGCGAGCAAGTATGAATTTGGAAGACCCGCAACTTGGCATGACCCCAAGCACTCATGGGAGTGTTTTCATAACACAAAAGTGTGTGTGTATATATATATATATATATATATATATATATATATATATATATATATATATATATATATATATATATATATATATATATATATATTTCCGCAAAAGTGAATATAACGAACTCGAGTGGAATTGGAACTCGGCTCTCCGATTTTCAATTCCAATGTGTTATCCATTACACCAACCATACATCCAAGCCTACAGCACCTGCTTTTCCAAAATGGTCACCCATCTATTTGCTGACCAGACTCGGCGTTTTTTAACTTCGATGCTCATATAGGAATCGGGGTTTGAAGCCTTTGTTTGCAAGCCTTCGTCTTTTTATCATACATTTCGCTGTGAATATACTAAAGGGCTCTTTGTGTAGTGTTTATCATACTTATCAGAGACTCGCGTTTTTCCGTATGCATTTTCAATTATACCGACGTTATTGTAAATATTATGCAACTATTAAGCATAAAAATAAAAACAACCAAGTTCTAATCGGCAGGTATAGCAAAACATATCTTTAAATTGCTAAACAAAGTATGAAGAAACGGAAACATTTAGTTAGAAACAAAGAAAAGTTAACTGAGCTCTTATGTAATATCAATCATTCTATATGGCAATGAATTCTGGACAGTTTTCCCAAAGATGAAGAGGAGATTTGGGGCAACATTAAAATTCTTCTGCAGAAGAATGCTAAGAATAACATGGATGGAACATGTACGCAACAAAGAAGTTGTAAAGAAAATTGAAACAAAAAGTACGTTTTACTTGGAATAAGAAAGTGTCGGTTGAACTTTTTGGACACATAATAAGGAAAGAGGGCTCGGAGAACTTGAAACTCACATGACTTATAGGAGCCAAAATTGTGAGAGGGAAACTTTAAATAATCTATTTAACGAAAATGAGGTAAGGATAGTTGATAAACAAAGATTGGTAAGAGCTACAAAGTATAGGAAATTGTGGAGAATCATGATCTACATCCTAAAAAGTGTCACCTCACACAAAAGTAGATAAATGATTCTAATAATAAATTCTTAAAACAAAAACCGTAAATTGTGTATAATTCCTAATTATTTGTCTTTCTTGACAATGAAATGAAAATATGAAAAATATTTTCTTAAATTAAAAAGTTCAGAAAAATCTTACATTTTCATTATGAAAAATAAATAAAATAATAATCAATTACTTAAATGAATAAAAAGGTAATTTATTTTAAAATCTTAACTTTGACAGACTGACTATGTCACATCCGGTCTGTCAAATCTCGCATTTCTTTCATTGTCAGTCGGAAGTTGACAACTCAAAAATAGCAGATTGAAAAATATGTATAATGCCCGCGGTAATGAGCCTTGTTGTGCAATTTACCATTTAATGGTTTTATTTCCTTCACTGAATATAAACTACTTTATGAGAGTTGACTATTAATCAAGTCTTTAACTGACCATATACCAAATAAGATAAAGATAGCTCACCTTTTACAAGCAGCTATACAAAGATACCTTCAACTTTTTGATGCTAGACTTCATTAAACAGAAATAATGAACGTCCTGCTCAGACACAACGGGAAGAGAAAAGGTAATGTGTTCTGCTAGGACAAAAAAAAAGAAAAATAAGGAAATGTAAAACGAAGAAAAATGTAAAATCATACAAAAGAAAATCAAATAAAAATTGATAAGATATTTCTTCCTGTTATATTTTTATTTAGTTTTTCTCTGTTTATTTACATAACTAGCTAGTTATTACATCTCTCTTTCCTGTTTCACGTGTAAAAAAGAAGCCGCGTATCTAACATCAGGATGTCCCGGGGTATTAGAGGTTCTGACCGATAAATCGGCGAGCTGAGATCGAATTCAGGTCGAGATGGTTACATTCGTAAATACTCTTCGGAAATGTATGAATCCGTCTCCCCCGCACCCACCAAGAAAAAAGCGACACATCCCGAGTAGAAGGTCAGATTAAATGAGTAACCAGGCTGAAGATGAGAAACTACACTGATTTGCAGCTTAGCTTGAAGTCGAACAGCTATAGATTAAATACCAGAGTAGACTGGACAGCCTTAACTAACATTCGCTACCAGTGTAGAAGAACTTTGAATGTAAGGCTGTATGAGAATCTGGTTGGTTATATACTTGAACTATAAGTAAAATCTGTTCACCACAGTTTTCTTATAAACCAAAGTTTGGTTCTGTGGGTGTTAACGTAAGACAAATGAACCTGATCAGAGCGGCGTGCGTAGAAATGTGCAACCGTGTTAAAGATAACAAATCACACTGATTTACAGGGTAACTTCAAGTTGAAGCAGCATTGATGATTTAACTTCCGCCCGTGCAGTCTGAAATTGAATTCAGGTAAGGTAACATAGCTTCCCTATGTCTTTTTCTATAAATATTTTCATGCTAATTTTTCTGATAGGCTTTCCACTTTCGTTCCATTAGAGTACTACTAGATTGTTGGCTAGGTCTCATGATTTTATAGTTGAATTGGTTGAATGTAACCATAGGTTCTATGCTACCAGTTTCTTTTCTCGTTTGTGGAATTCTTTTTCGACTTGTTGCTTTCCAGTCAATTTTGAACTTTAAAAGCTTAAATCCAATGTCAATCGTTATCTTCTGCCTTCCTAATTCCTGTTCTTTTATTCTTCTCTGTCTCTTTAATAATGTTTTATTTTTCTCATATTCTTTCAATCTCGGGTACTCTTTGGTGATTAGTAGCATTACTATATTGCTTGGGTTGAAATGAATTAAAAAACCCTAAGATTTTTTTAATCATCTTAAGAATCGGCACCATTGTTCACTGTTGACATATGCAATAATTTCGCATCATAAATATTTATGCTAATTTCTCTATTCCATTCATTATATATTATGACTCATCAAGAAAGGTAGATATTTATGTAAATATCTTTGTAACTCTATAGAAAGAAACGAGCGTACGCATTGATAGATTTATATTCTGATGTGATTGTTAACTTTCTCTCGATTTATAGAAGGACAAAATTAGTATTTATTGATCTAAAACGTGTATTAATTGTACACAATAGTGAATTCCCAGTTAGATGAATGTTATCAAGGAGATTATCATCATAGAGGTGATTTCAGCAGAAAAAGGAATGTACATACAGACATATAGATGGAAACATTGATAATATGAATAGATAGATAGATAGATAGATAGATAGATAGATAGATAGATAGATACATACATACATACATACATACATACATAATGTGAGTAGACACAGCTACATAGATGGAAACGTTGATAGTATGAATAGACATAGATAGATAGATAGATAGAATAGATAGATAGATACATAGATACATACATACATACATACATACATAATGTGAGTAGACACAGATATATAGATGGAAACGTTGATAGTATGAATAGACATAGATAGATAGATAGATAGATAGATAGATAGATAGATACATAGATACATACATACATACATACATACATACATAATGTGAGTAGACACAGATATATAGATGGAAACGTTGATAGTATGAATAGACATAGATAGATAGATAGATAGATAGATACATACATACATACATACATACATACATAATGTGAGTAGACACAGCTACATAGATGGAAACGTTGATAGTATGAATAGACATAGATAGATAGATAGATAGAATAGATAGATAGATACATAGATACATACATACATACATACATACATAATGTGAGTAGACACAGATATATAGATGGAAACGTTGATAGTATGAATAGACATAGATAGATAGATAGATAGATAGATAGATAGATAGATAGATAGATAGATAGATAGATAGATACATAGATACATACATACATACATACATACATACATACATAATGTGAGTAGACACAGATATATAGATGGAAACGTTGATAGTATGAATAGACATAGATAGATAGATAGATAGATAGATAGATAGATAGATAGATAGATAGATACATACATACATACATACATACATAATGTGAGTAGACACAGCTACATAGATGGAAACGTTGATAGTATGAATAGACATAGATAGATAGATAGATAGATAGATAGATAGATACATAGATACATACATACATACATACATACATACATAATGTGAGTAGACACAGCTACATAGATGGAAACGTTGATAGTATGAATAGACATAGATAGATAGATAGATAGATAGATAGATACATAGATACATACATACATACATACATACATAATGTGAGTAGACACAGATATATAGATGGAAACGTTGATAGTATGAATAGACATAGATAGATAGATAGATAGATAGATAGATACATACATACATACATACATACATACATACATACATAATGTGAGTAGACACAGCTACATAGATGGAAACGTTGATAGTATGAATAGACATAGATAGATAGATAGATAGATAGATAGATAGATAGATAGATAGATACATAGATACATACATACATACATACATAATGTGAGTAGACACAGATATATAGATGGAAACGTTAATAATATGAATAGACATATATAGATAGATAGATAGATAGATAGATAGATATTGTGAGTAGACACAAATATATAGATGGAAACGTTGATAATATGAATAGCATAGATAGATAGATTGATACATACATACATACATACATGCATACATACATATGAATAGGCATAGATAGATAGATAGATAGATAGATAGATAGATAGATAGATAGATAGATAGATAGATAGATAGATACATACATAAATACATACATACATACATACATATGAATAGGCATAGATAGATAGATAGATAGATAGATAGATAGATAGATAGATAGATAGATAGATAGATAGATAGATAGATAGATATTCTGTCTTCGTTTTCTTTATCTCTGCCGTCCTTTGCATTTGTTCCTGGCGAGAAATAAAGAGAGATAGAATGAAAATAAAAGATAGAAATAATCAATGATGCAGAATTATAGGCAGAAAAGAAAACGAAGAAAGGAGAGAAAAGCGAGAAAATCAAGGAAGAAGAGAAAAAGAAGAAACTAAAGCCGTGAAAAGCTGAGACTATTTCAATGTGCCTAATGTGAAGTGAAATGAAGGCCACAAAACCGCTTTTATTCCAACTTCTTAGAAATGGATTTGATCAGAGAAGGGTCAATAATCTCCATGCATAAGCCGCAAATTAAGCGAACACAGAACGAATACAGAAGCTCCTTTCACTTGCAAAGGACAATTCGAAGGCTTCACTATGAAATTGAAATAAAACAGCGACTTAGAGGAATATTATGCTTTAAGGGAACTTATGTCACATTTTCCAACATTTTTTCTTTCTCTTTTCAATATGAAATAAAATAATTTAATCTAAATTTTCTGTCACTCTTTCACGATGAATCGGGCAATTTGAATTTGTTACAAATGTCAGCATATTATGGAAACATGTACATGTGGAAACAACAAATAAATGCATTTACACCATATATATATATATATATATATATATATATATATATATATATATATAGTGTGTGTGTGTGTGTGCGTGTGTATGTAAATGCATATACGTACCACCAAAGAAAAGCGATACCTAAGGTTTAAAATGAATTTTTTTTAAATGAAAAATCATTCTTGAATCTTTGATTAAAATTCTTTTTGTAAAAATGTATTTGAGGAAAATAGAAAATTTAATCGATCTGACTTGAAACAAATATTCGTTTCTTTTATCGCAGATTTTTTTTAACGTGGAGGTGGGTGTTTTTATGGGGTGTTGACAGCTCTATTGTCAATCTGATGTCTGGGAAATTAAATATTTTCTACTGGGGAGGTTTCCGTTAAAATTATTTGACGAATTTAACATGAGTTATTTTACTTTATAATCTATTAACTACCTAGTAATCTAAAAAATCTAATGTTTTATTGAACCTTAGGTAGTTTAGCGTTAAATCTACTATAGTTACTGCTGTTTTTTGCTTATACGATCGTGTATGGACGTCCGTGTTTACACAAATTGGCACGTTCGTACACACACTAAAAAAAACAAAATTCTTTTTAAAATACTGTGGGGAGCGCTGAATTATAATGATTAGTAACTATAGTAAATTTAAAGCTAAAATACCTAAAATTCTATAAAACATACTTTCCTAATTTTTTAAATTTAATGTGCAGTTTAAAAATCATATAAAAACCGCGTTCATGTCATATTCGTCAGCTAGATTTTTAAAAGATATGTCCTTCGAAGAAAAAATTATTTAAATTTCCGGATATCAACAGATCTGGCAGCGCCACAAGAAACACCTACATCTGTGTTAAAAATTCTTTCAAAAGAAATATTTATTTCATATCAGATTGATTACCGTTTAAATCAACTAATCTTCCTCCAATAAAGTTTCAGGTAAGTAGATTTTATTTTAAAGGGTGCTTAATAAAGTGTTATGTTGTACTAACTGTAAATATGCCTAAATTCAGCTGTTTTAGCGATTTCAAACATTCCAATCAATTTAAATTTTGCATATTGGAAATAGTAAATTTAATCTATTAGCTTGAAATTAAACCTAAATTAACATTTTCAAGTAATATTTTTGATTTTTAAAAATTCATTTTAAACTTTGGGTATCGCTTTTCTTTGGAGATACCTATATATACACTACAGGTCGAAAGTTAATAATGGTAATTTTTTAAATTGACGTAAAAAGGTGGTTGTTTTGTATTTAAATAAGATAAAATGACAAAAAGAAAAAATGCATTTTATGATTACATTTTTGCTTTCGTCAAAATTGCCCCCTTTAGCTTTGATTACTGCAGTACGAATTTTTGGCATTCAAAAGTTTGATAATTGATTGCATTCTTTTTTCAATGAATCTAAAAACTCTTTTCATGTATTTTTTTCACTCTTCTTCCCGTACAAATTCTGGGGGTGGCGTAAAACGTTTGAACAGTAGTGTGTATATATATATATATATATATATATATATATATATATATATATATATATATATATATATATATATATATATATATATATATATCAATATGGTGATTTTCTTTCATCTTTCAATGATAATGTTATTAAGCTTATCAGACGATATGAAAGGAATTTACATAAAATAAATAGAGAAAACTTGTCTATATTATTTAATGAAACAGGCATCAATGAAAAGATGCTGTCTAAATACACTCAATATATATATATATATATATATATATATGTATGTATATATATATATATATATATTAATAAAAAGAGGCGCATTATTGTTTAACGCCATATATATATATATATATCAAACACACATGCACATATATATATATGTGTGTGTGTGCGTGTGTGCGTGTGTGTTATGTATATGGTTCACAAACAGCTTTTCTACAGCGTACTGAAGACAGGAAAAACGGCCACAACACAAGCCTAGGAAGAATTTTAAAGATAATCCGAATGATAATCTGAAAGCATTGTACATGAAGGTGCTGCATTGGGAAGAATTTTTAATCGTACAGAGTGGAGGTACCTTACTAGGTTGGGATCGCTTCGACGATGCTTGTCTAAGGCATGTTCAGATCAAGCGTGATCTCCAAAGATGTACTCACTATGATTTGCCAACTATTTTGCGGTCTTGGGAATGTGATGTGCGTGAGCGCATGCTGTTGTCGAGGGAAGCTTATGTAAAGAATCTGGAAAGTCGTAACTACCAGAAGCAAGCCAACTATGCCAAACTGGCTTATCGTCTTGTGACGATACATGTGTTGCTTGCAGATAATTATCTGGACTGTGGAGGCACACGGTTTTACAAAGAAGATTTATAGGTCATGCAAACTCAATCAAACAAATCAAGGGCACAGAATTCATCTGTTATTGTTGTAACCTAGGGAAGGTTACTGAATAGAATAATCACACGAAGGTTAGTAATGAACGATAATACTTAGGACAAGAACAACACATATAAGATTCGCCAGCGGCACGTAGAAGTAGTCAACTGTAATAATTGAGTTAAATGAATTCTATAATGAATCCCCAACTGCAGGATATCTACCAACCGCCCTACGTGGTCGGATGTGGCACAAGGCCGAATTTAATGTAGGGTATCCGAGCCCGTAGGCTAGGACAAAAATTCCCCGTAGACCCCGTATAAAACGGGGTCAGGTAGCTGTTTCCCGAGACGAGACTCTGCCCTTCGACATTGCCTCGTCTGGGGATCCTCTCTGCCCTGAGTCAAAGATTTTGACCATCGGAACTGGAGAAGGATCTCCAACTGCAGACCAACATACAGTATTTACTACTGTATTTAGGTGAATGGGGACATATCCATTATCGTCCGTAGGTATGCTACAACAGTTATATAAGAGGCTGACTATGAAGACGTGATGATAAAACTGTGAAATCTTGCATGCTAAATCGTTTTAATAACTGCTTTCTTTATATCCAGGTAAACTAATATCTATGGTGATGAATGACAGGTGATTGACTATAACTCAAATAGCCAATGTTTTTAGCATGAGAAGAGAATTGAGAATATTCTTCTACACAATGAACTTGTCATGAGGAGGGTTTCTTCTCGGTGGGTGTCACGTCTTATGAAAGTTTACCAGGCTGATCACATCACGGGAAAATCTGACATTGGTTGACAGTGATCCATCTGGCTTCCTTAAATGTTTCCTCTTGATGAATGTTAGGTTAATAACTTTGAGCTAAAGACAAAGAGACAATCCATATAGTGAAAACATCACTTCTCACCTGCTCCAAATAAGGTCAAGGTCGTTTCACCTGCAGGCAATGGGATGGCCTCAGATTATTTGCAAAAAGTATTGTGTTTATTGACAATCTTCAAAATGGCTACACCATCAATGGAGAGTATTATGGCAACTTTCTGTGTCAGTTACCAAGACCAAACGCCCAGAAAACTGATGAAGGAGTTTCATAAGGACAATGCTCCAACACAAGTTCTTGGTTAACATGTTTGCTATGCGTAACTGTCGCTTTGAACTAGTTGATCACCCTCCCTATTCTCCTGATTTGGCCTCATTTGAATACTATCTGTTCTCCAAATAACACTAGAGAACCCGTATCGTACTGATGATGTCATATCTGCTTTGTTTAGCAACAGGATGAAAGCTTCCTCACCAATGAGATTCAAGCACCGCAACATCAACGGAAGAATTGTGCGAACCGCAAGGGGCACTATGTTGAAAAATAAACCAGCTTTGGTCAGCCTATGAATTTTTCAGTCGACTTTTGTATGGCTGATGCATGTGAAATCGAATGCTGGTTTATTTTATGCCTGATAAATGTATTGATACTCCCACTAGGATGCACAGTAAATTCTAATAGACAGAAAATAGCTATTCTTGTTAATAATAATAATAATAATAATAATATATACATGCGCACACAAACACACATACGCACACGCACGCACGCATGCACACACACACACACACACACATATATATATATATATATATATATAATTAGGAAACACCTTTAAAATCCATATTTGGTAATAAATTTATTTCGAACAAATATAGCTATATTCATCTCATCAAACAAAATAGCTTGTCTGATGAGATGAAATAGGTATATACCTATATTCATCGAAATAAATTTATTACCGAATATGGATTTTATTATTTATTGTTATTATTAGAATTTTCATTGTATCATACATTGAGCTCTCATCTGGACAAACAGTCCTCTTTGGAATAATCTTTACCAATTAGAATTTGGTAATATATATATATATATATATATATATATATATATATATATATATATATATATATATCCCTAAATGAAAAATACTGTTTTTGTAACTTATCCTTTTAATCATTTCACCCCAAGCAAGGCAGTAAAGCCACAAAGACACAAGGGGTTACTGAGTGTGAAAGAATAAGAAAAGGAAAAACGTTATTAAAGAGCCAGAACAATAAACGTATAGGAATTAAGAAGACAGTAGATAACGATTGATATTGCATTTAATTTTTGAAGATCAAAGTTGGCTGGAAAGTAAGAAGCCGAAAGGGATTTTCACAAGGAAAATGTGCGGTTGCATCTAGCCAATTCCACTGTAAAATCATGAGCTCTCGTTGCCAATCTAGTACTGAGCATAAGTCTAGATACCACAGAAGAAAGCTCAGCAGTACAACTAACATGATAGTATTTACAGAAAAGGCACAAGGAAACTACATTACAGTGGTGGTAAAGAGACTGAAGCTGAGATGCCAGATCAGGTCTGATTACATAGCGATTTATTCTTTGGATTTTATCAATAATTTTTAAATATACCTTAAACAAAAATTCTCGTGTTCCTTCCAATTTTCAAAAGCTTTTTATGATCCTACTTTAGGAATTGCCATCAGCTGCCTACTCGTTTATTTTCTGAAGCCTTTTTTCTACGCCTACTGTAGATTTAGGCAAAGCGAAGATATCCGAATATTGTCTATAGGGAGATGACATGTGATAGTGATGCACAGTTTTCCAGCAAAAATGGCAGGATACTTTTCAGTCAATCCATGGAACCCTATGATATAATTTAAGAACTCTCTTCTTCGTCTCAACTGATTCCTTACCAGGTTTCAAGCGAAACAATTTATTCTTGTTAATAATTCGAGTAGTTTCGAAATCTGTTCTGAATATAACATTGAGACGTGAAACTGACAATTACCATTCAGTGTTGATTCCTATGTCCACATCTATATAAACTCTATCCCTGATATCATAACAATAACTTTTTTAATTGATTCTTGACCAGGTTTGAAGCGCCAATAGCAACAATTTTCATTGTTAATCATTCAAAATACTTTTTTTTACTCGAAAACTGTTCTGAAGATAACATTGAGGTGTGAAACTGACAATGACCATTCGATATTCCTAATTCCTAGGTCCACATTTGTAAACTATATCTCTGACTTTGAGAAGACACCCTGTTTTTCTTTAAACAGCTCGGATTTTATCTACTACCCTGTGCATTCGAGAATCTTAAGAAAGAAAATATGCTCCTCGAAAGGTCTCGAACCTGCGTTCCACTTTGTAGGGGAAATCACTGTCTACTCCACTGTACTTTAAAACGCTTGACGACAGAGAGCTTCACGGCACAGCAAGATTCAATTAACCTTCTAACCGAACGGCCCATTTTTTTTATTAAGACTCTCGATTACACCGGCCAGTAGGTGTAATTCAGACTGTTAAAAACATCTCCACAGACACGTGTATCGACAAAAATATAACATATGAAGTAATAAGAAATGATGTCTGATTAAAAATAAGTCCATTAATTTCTTATAAATTCACCCCATATATATATATATATATATATATATATATATATATATATATATATATATATATATATATATATATATCGCATGTGGTAGATTCGTAAAATGAATATGTATAGCTGTATCTATTATTTTGAGGAAGAAAATGAAAGAGAATGATTGTAAGGAATTTATTGTTCTGTTTATCTGTATGGTTTAGGCAGGTTCTTTATACATTTTAATGCCACCATTGTAGGAAGTTTGGAGGCAGAAAGGGCGAGAACAAAGTGTTTAAAAGGTGAAGATGGGATGATATATAAATAAAAAGGAAATAAACTGGAGTTACAAAGAAAATAAAAGGAGGCAATATTATAACAAAGAAATTGTAAAAGATCATGGCAAAAGAAAGAAAAAAGGAAGAGAGTAGAAAAGATACGTGCAAACAAGCAAACGAACAAAAAGGAATGGGAAAGGAAGGAAATGAAGAAAAAATGAATGAAAGAAGGAAGTAAAAAAGAAAAGAAAGAACGAAAGAAAGGCAGAGTAATAAAGAAAATGATGAACAAATAAGAAAAAACTAAAAACGAATAAATTAGTGAATGAAACATGAACGAAAGAAATATAGAAAGAAGGAAGAAAGAAGAAAAGATAGGAAGGAAGGGAAAAATACAGAAAGAAATAGAGGAATAACTAAAGAAAGAAAGAAAGAAAGAAAGAAAGAAGGAATGGAATCAAATGAAAAATATTCTTTTTGTATATTGTGAAAGAAGAAATAAAGAGAAAGATGGAAATTGATTAAAGAAAAAAGACTGGAAAAGAATGAAAAAGAAACAGTTAAAGAAAGAAAGAAAGAATGAAAAAGAAACAGTTAAAGAAAGAAAGAAAGAAATAAATATTCTTTTAAATATGGCGAAAGAGGATATAAACAGAATCGAGAACTGGTTAAAGGAAAAAGTCTTAAAATAAGCAGTTAATGTAAGAAAGAAACAAAGAAAGAAAAAAGAATGAAAGTAAATAATGTAAGAAAAAATAAAATTAATTGAAAAAGATATATTTAATAGGAAAAAATTGGAAAGAGAATGAAATGAAACGAAAGATGGGAGATGTAAAAGAAAATGACTGAAGCAATGAACGCGTCGAAAGAAATCTTAATAAACGGGTTAAAGAAAGAATCTAAAAAGCAAAAAATACTAAACAGAACGAAAAAATAAACAAAACGATGATAAATTTTAGGAAAAAAATGCAAAAGCAAATAAAGAATACAAAAGAAGAATATGGTGTGATGAAAAATTGGAAATACAGCAATAAAGGAGAAAAAAATGAAAGGAAAAAGAATCGGTCGAACAAAAAAAAGATGTGGTTGCAGTAAGAGAAACCCAAAAAGAAACGAATATGAACCAATAAAAAAGAAGCGTAAAAGTATTCGAACACAGTGAAGTTGAACAGGGGATGTAAAGAAACAAGTGAAAAGATGGGAAGTTGGGGGGCGGTGGGGGGAGACCTAACACTGGCGAAGGCAACAGCATCATTCGGTATACCATAGAATAGGAAGAGAAAGAAAGACCTGAATAAGTGGAGAAAATGGCCGAAAAGAAGAAAAAGCAGAAGAAAGGATGAGAAGAAAAGAAGAGTGCCTGGCCGTCTCGTCTCGTCTCGACTGCCTCGCCGAAATCGGACGCCATTATTAACAAGTAGCACACAATGACTTCGCTGAGGTTTTGCTTCGAGAGAGAAACTCGTCTCTGAATGGCCTTCATTTATTTTCGCACAAAGCGCCATCCAACTTATGAATGCAACCATGTCTTCGATACTACACACGACCGTAATTTGTAAACGTTCTTTTATCTGTTGGAATATTTCGACAATGGCACGAGGAATATCCATCAATTAGCGAAATTACGAGTCTTTGCTGGCACTGTGCTGCCACAGACAGAGTTATAGAATCATGAAACGCGTCCACAGACTGCTTTTGATACGATTCTATTGAGGGAGAAGCGTGTGCTACGGATGCAGCACAAAAGGCGAGGAGAAATTATTCTGCGGCAGAGACACGACGGTCAGGCATTGTGAGTTCGCCAAGCATCTCCGGAAGTTTTCGTACGAAGGGACTTGCATACACCCAAGAGAAAAATAAAGAAGAGAGAGATAGAGAGAGAGAGAGCAAGACGGAGATATTGAAGGAAGAGAAGAAAGCGATAAGTGGAGTTAAAAAAAAAGAAAAGAATGAATGGGACAGGAAAGAGAAAATATACGAACGGATGTGAATAAAATATAAAGGGAGATTGAATGAAGAAATAAAGACGGAAATAAATTAGTGGAATGGATAATGAAAACTTGTAGCTGGAAACAGGGAAAGAAAGTTCAATAAAAAAAATGCGGAGATCTGAATGAAAAAAAAAAGAATTAGTGATGAAAAGAAGAAATTAAAATGATATAAAAAGAAACAGAGAGGAACACATTAAAAAAATAATTGCATATCCTGAAAAGAGTAATTTCGGAGATATTACCAGGACAGAAAAGACTAGAAAGATAAAAACTAATTCAGAGTGTTTTTATAAAGAAAGATGTTTTTTTAATTCAATGTCCCTCCAGGACGTAGGCGATCATAACACTTCGCCCATTCCTTTTCTTTATTATCTGTGAATTGTCATTCATTCTTGAGAAATATAATGTAAGAGTCTTCCATTACCTTCTCCTTCATTCGGTAGTCAGACTTTCTTCCTTCACACCTAAGGCTAGAGTATGCCCTACTATTTCTGTTGGGAGAGGACAGGAATACATGCCTTTCTCAAGGGTACGAAAGTGACCGAGGGAAAAAGAAAAGTCAATTTAGCAGATCATTAATCTTATCATGAATTAAATATTTCTTCGTTGCTCCATATTTGTGGGCTTGTACCAGACTAGTTTAGCCTTAATAAATACTGGTAACTAAACAAAGCTTAGTAATTAATTAAGAGAGCTGACTTGAAATGTAGCAATATTTATGAAGCTAGTGTCACATGCGGTTAATACTGTGATAGATTCAATCCTCTTTATGTCCCATATATAAATATATATATATATATATATATATATATATATATATATATATGTGTGTGTGTGTGTGTGTGTGTGTGTGTGTGTGTGTGTGTGTGTGTGTGTGTGCGTGTGCGCGTGTATGTGTGTAGTTTTGTATGAGACTAATCAGAACGGAGTAAATCTTCTCCTTCTATATGCCGCGTTCCTTCAGGATGTTGACGATCATGGATCTTCGCAATTTCCTATCCTTTGCAGCTCTTAATAACATTTGCTTTTTGCTATCTCTCCAAAACCCTGCTCTGCGATCTATTCACTCAAGGTCGCCAGGTGGATTACGCGTTACTTTCCTTTGTATCTTTTAAACTCAATCTGTCCAGTGAGTATCAATTTTGTCAAGCCTTCTTTCCCCACTTTGTGTCCCAGAAATGTCAACTGTCTCTTCTTGATGTTATGTATCAGTCTATTTTGTTGCCATTGTTTCTAAAACTCCTTCGTTGCACATCTGTATTGCACATATTCTCAGTATTTCTCTGCAGAAAATTTGTGTAACAAAGAATAATTAAATGTAAAATGGAGTTTTTCAATATAAGGCTCGTAACACACTCAAGGTAGAGGTTTAGAGTCAAAATGATAATGAATAATCAAATATGTGATATTAATGAAAGAGAGCTGCAAGGAAACGACCCATATGAGTTTAAGGAGAATATGTAACAAGTGATCCTTGACATGGTGATTTTCTAAGCGTAGCCTAGATGTGTCACAAGACCGAATGTATAGGGCACCCAATGAGGATCAAACTCAATACTCAGTCGTAACTGTTAGCGAAACAAGCTTTTTAACCATTGCACCAGGATGAGTTGCCCAAAGTGATCCTTGACATGAAGAGGTGAAGATTGTATTGTTCAAGGAAGCATCCACGCGAAAATTGGTTCCACAAAGTAGTTCTTAATAAAACGTTGTCTACGTGCTATTTTCATCTTACATTTGAAGCACTGAAGAAATGAAGGTCATTCGACTCCGTGCAACTAGCATGACATGGCCGAGCTGTAAATGTCTGAACCAGTGGAACTAAGGAATGGAGCTCGCCTAAACAACTACCACGGAAGTATCGTTAGGGTATCAACAGGCGTGGGGTGTTGCGTCTGTGAGGATGCAGATTGGAAAATTAGTCTACCCCTGTCACAAAGCCGATTAGATATTTTGAACTCTATCAAAGGCGGAGTGTTTTTCTGTAAATGTCGAGTTCTCCAAGTCTCATTTCTTCATTATGTGTTTCATAAATTCCAACTATCTCTTTCCGCTTTTAAGTATAATTGTTTCTTCGTTTCCATTTTCCCTAAAACTTCCTCTTTGGCTACATGTTCAGCCTATGTTACGCTCAGCATTTTTCTTTAGAGCCACGTATCTATTGCCTCAAATCTCCTCTTCGTCTTTCTTTCAGCATTGAAACAACAGTTCCTGTACGTTTACCGAATTTAAGCAACGTTGAGGCTGGTCAGTACCTAGATGGGTGATCGCTTGGGAATACTACGTGCCGTAAGCTTGGATGAGAAGGTGGTGCAACGGATAATGACTTTATCGGAGAACCGAATTCCAATTTCAGTTGGGCTATATTTATATCCACTTGCGCGCAAATACACTTCGAAAAGATATGAATCCACCTCTTCTCCCCTCGACTATGGGTTAATTAGTAAGACTTAGATCACTAAATCATTATTATCTCCAACAAAAACTGGTTTTAAAAAGCATAAAATATTGATAAGCCGTAGAAAAAGAATCAGTCAAAAAATTCATCTTTGAAGAAATTTTCCTGCATTCGCTGATATATAGGAGGATTGATATTATATACGAGTTGAGGATTCTTTGTTTCTAACGATATTTTCCTGTTTCGTAATTCTTTGTTTAGTTTTTGAAAGGCATATTTCGCTATTTTAATGTGTCTTTGGATTATTTTGTCACATTTTTTCTTCGGTATACTGAATATTAGGTCATCCCATAAGTTCTGTCCGAATTTTAACTTTTTGTTAAATTTAACGAAATTTAAAGAGTATCTTTAATGTATAATGTAGCTGAACATTATTTTTATGTTTAGATGCATTTAAACTGATCAAATTTTATTTCAGAGAACAATAAAATTAAATTTTGTTTGATTAAAACCCTGCTAACATGGAAGTACCCAAGAATCATTTGAGGCACATAATGCTTTATGAGTTCAAGAAAGGAAACTCAGCAGCCGAAGCGGCTAGGAACATTCACTCAGTTTATGGAGAGGAATGTGTGAATGAAAGCACTTGCAGAACATGGTTTGCAAAATTCAGAGGTGGAGATTTCACCCTTGAAGATGAAGGTCGAACCGGTCGTCCAGTTGAGTTTGATGAAAAGCTTCTTGAAGCAGCCCTTGAAGAAAATCCTGCTTTATCAGTTGAGGAATTGTCAGTGGTTTTCAGTTCAAACCATACAACTGTTCATCGCCATCTTCAACAACTTGGAAAAGTTCCTAAACTTGGAAAATGGATGCCTCATGAATTGTCTGAAAACAACCTCAAATCCCGATTTGACATCTACTCTTCTCTCCATTCTCGCCAACTTGTTTCACCTTTTTTGGATAGATTTGTGACTGGCGACGAAAAATGGATCTTTTATCGAAATGTTAAACGTCGTAGACAGTGGATTGGTAAAAGGGGAAGGACCCCAGCCGCAGCCGAGAAGGGAACTTGATGCGCAAAAGTTTCTTGCTTCAATCTGGTGGGATTGCCAAGGAATAATCCACTTTGAATTCTTACCACCTAATGCAACAATTAATGCTCAAATATACTGTCAGCAATTAGAGCGTTTGAACCAAGCTTTGAGGGAAAAAAGACCTGCTCTAGTGAATCGAAAACGGGTAATGTTTCATCAGGACAATGCGCGACCACACACAGCAAGAATCACGTCACAAAAGATCGAAGAACTTGGTTGGGACAAAAATTCCTCATCCACCTTATTCTCCCGATCTTGCTCCTTCAGACTACTATTTGTTTCGTAACTTACAGAATCATTTGGAAGAAACAGCTTTTGTAACACGGTAAGAGGTTAAAACTGACATTTGTGAGTTCTTCGAATCAAAGCCAAAAGAATTTTACAGTAATGGAATTAGTAAGCTTGTTGATAGATGGAAGGAAGTCATAGATAATCAGGGAAAATACATTGTTGATTGAATCTGTAATTAAATGTAACATTTGGTCACTTGTTTCAAAATTCAAAATTCGGACAGAACTTATTTTGGGATGACCTGATAGTTAGATCACAAAACCAAAACCAATTTCATTTGGAGAATTAGAATGAAAAGTGGTAAATGGGCAAGATTTCTAAAATTATTCGGCAAAGAATAAAGCTGTCAAGAAGAAATAACGTGTACAATGAAGGAAGTCGGTAAAATGTAATAAAAATGCGAGCAAGGAAAAAAGGATTTCCATAACTATATCAACGAGAATTTTTTTAATCTGGAGAGTGTTTTAACAGAGGACAGAAAGTGCAACGCTGAAATCCGAAGACGCATTTCCGAAAGCAAAACAAAGTATTAAGAAACAAGAAAATACCGTCAGAAACAAAGAAAAGAGGAATGAACTATTATGTAATATCAGTTCTTCTATATGACATTGAATGCTGGACAACCTCCTCACAGATGACGAAACAACTTGAGGCAACAGAAATGTAGCTCTACAGAAGGATGCGGAGAATACTATGTACTGGACATATGAGCAATGACAAAGTTTAAGTGGAAAGAAAAAGGACGTTTATACATAATATCTGAAAGAGAAAGAAGACATTTCTGAGGTACATGATAAGGAAAGAAGCCTTTGAAAATGTTGATACTCGCACAATGGAGTGAAGACAAGAAGGGCAGTGGAAAACTGTGCATAATTTACCAAACAAACTTGTGCACATTGATAGCAGAACGGTGTTTAAGAGAGACAGCAAAAAAAAAACAGTATTTACTAGGTGATACAAAAGACAGGTAATTGTGGAGAGCCATGATCTCCAACGCCCTGAAGATGCATGGTACAAAGAAGAAGAAGAAGAAGAAGAAGAAGAAGAAGAAGAAGAAGAAGAAGAAGAAGAAGAAGAAGATAATCAAACTTTTTGAAGCAAAAGATTGGGAGTGAAAGAAGCAAATGAAGAGAAGAAAATAAGCAAACGGAAGACAAAAGTTGTGCTAGAAAATAATAGTATATGAAAAAAGTGTTAAAGAAATTAATGGATTCATGGATTTTATAATCATTTCACCCGAAGAAAGGAGATAATGCCACTACGATGTAAGGGATTACTGAGTGTGAAAGAGAAGGAGAAACCTAGTGGCGGGAAAGGACAATAAAAGAACTGAAGTTGGCGATTGACGTTGCATTTAAATTTTGGAACATTTTAAGCGACAGGAAAGCAAGAAACAAGAAAAGAGTCCAACAAGCGAGAAGTGAAAGAAAAGAAACTACGAGAACAGAATGTACAGTTACATCTAGCTAATTCAACACTAAAACGATAAGACCCCCTTTTTTTTAATCAATTAGCACCAAGCAAAGCGATGACGCCACTAAGACACAAGGGGGATACCGGAAGTGAAAAACAAGGAAAAGACTGTAGAAGGAACTGGAAATCCAATAATAGTATAAATTTCAGAAATTAGGCGGGCTCGTTAGAAGTATAGAGTTGAAGTAGAATTTAGAAGTAACCGTAAACCCAATCTCAAACATAAAACAAGAGATAAGCCTCTACTTGTCTTAAAACAAACAGAGAGCAGTGTGAACCTGACGAGAGGTAATACTCCTATTACTCCTGTTTTACTTAGATATTTCAGCCTATATGTTTTCCAGTCTGTAACCAAGTCAGATATTTTCGTTACACCTGTACAAGAATTACATATATCATCCACAGGTGAACCAATATTCTCATCAATGTCATTATCACAACGTTTCAACCTTTGCGCATTCTGACCTACTACAGGTTGATGCCAATCCATGTACCCTTCAGGAAATTTCAAAGACCTAGTTGCCAATCTAGTATTACGTTTGAATTCAAGTCTGAATACCAAATAGGAAAGCTCATCAAAACAATTGTCATGAAAATATTTATGGAAAAGACACAGGGAAGCCATGTAATATTAGTGAGAAAATGGCTGAAGACAGGATCGCAGGTCAATAACGATTGCATTAGAGACGTTTATAGGGAAAAAAAAGAACATCGTTAAAAAACAGTGTTAAATGGACAACAAAATAACAATAGAGAGTGTGCTTTCAGAACGTCGGCTATCATGGCTCTCCACAACATTCTCAACATGTTAGCTCTCGGCACAGTTCGACACTTGACATTCTTCTTCATTCGCGCTTTGCTATCCGTTCACACAAACACATTAAATATGTTACTCGGGGCTTCTCTCATGCCTTCACTGTGTGAGTGTCAAATTATACAAGCTTTTTTTTCTTGTCCTATACCTCAGGAATTTCAGGAGTCTCATTCTGATTTTAAGTTTAAATATCTTCCTAGTTCAAATATTCTTTAACATATCCTCGTTGCTCACATGTTCAGTCCATGGTATTCTGTAGAACCGCATCTCTGTCGCTTCGAGTTTTTTTTTCTGAATCTGTAAGGAAATTTTCCAGCATTGACTGCCATATTGAAGGACAAATTTGATTTAGCATTTCAGTTCTCTGAACACAGAAAGTGTGAAAAAAGACTTACACGAAATAGGAAATGCTTATTAAAATCAGAGTGAGAATTGGATTCAAAGAAGAAAGAATGAAAAATAGCTGTTAGGTTAAGGGTGCAAGACAGAAAAGATTGGAAAAAAGAAGAGTCTTTGCTAATAATGACACCATCGTCAATAAGAAAGAATGAAAGAAAGAAGAGACATTACTAGTAAATACATTATCGTCAATAAGACAGAAAGGACATTACTAATCCAAATTTAATCGTCAATGAGAAAGAACGAAAGAAGAACTTTATCGTCAAAAAGAAAGACAAAATGAAAGGAAGAAAAGACATTGCTAATAAATACATCATCGTCAGTTAGAAAGAAAAAAGAAAAGAAAGAAAAAAGAAAGGAAGAAGAGACATTACTAAAAATAACTTAATCGTCAATAAAAAAAAGAAAGGAAAAAGAAGAGACATTACTAAAAATAACTTAATCGTCAATAAAAAAAGAAAGAAAGAAAGCGAAATTTATGATAGAGAAAAAGGAAGAAAGGAAAGAAGCCGTGAAAAAAGACTTTTGAAAAACTAAATAGGAAATGCTTATTGAAAAGAAAGTAACAACCGCATTCAAGGAAGAAAGAATTAAAAATAGCTGAGAGGGAAAAGGGGGAGATTCAATAGATACTATGGAAATTAAAAAGGGGACACGATACAAGGAAATGTAAAAAGCTTCGAAATATCCAAATCAGGCCGAGTATTAAACTGAGAGGAAAGGCGAAATTTTAGGCAAATGAAAAAGGGAAACAGAATTGATCATAAAGGGAAATAAATGGATATAAAGGTGTAATGTTAGAAAGAGAAAGAAGAGGGAAAGGGGAATACAGTGAAATAAATTTAAAAGACGAATCATTGAAAATGAATGACTTTGAAAAATATGGAAAAGAATTGTGAGGAAATTATGTGAGACAAGACCATAGATTTAATGAAATGTAAAATATTAATGCGGATTTGTGAATGAAACAAGAACAGATATTTGCAGAAGTACGACAAACGAGAGTAAAAGAAATCTGCAGTAAAAAAAGAAGTAAAAAAATGCTAATTACAATGAAAAGAAACGAGTCCAAAAGAATGAAGTAAAAAAAGGAAGTAAAGAATAGTGAAAGAGAATAAATGGAAAGAAAAAAGAAAAATGAGTACAGAGAATGAGAGTAGAAAACTGACGGAAAGGAAAATATAAGGGAATGAAAATGAAAAAGAGAAAATGAATGCAGAGAATAAAAGTAGAAAACGGAAAGAAAAGAAAAATATAAGAGAATAAAAAAAAGAAAGAGAAATGAGTGCAGAGAAGGTAGAAAATGGTGAGAACCATGAATATAAGAGAATGAAAATAATAAGGAAAAGAGTAAAAGAGAATGAAAGTAAAAAATGGCAGCAACAAGAATATAAAAGAATGAAAAAGGAAGGAGAAAGAAGTGACACGTGATTGACATCTGGTAAGAAAAGAGAGAACAGTGTACAGAATAAAATTAACATAGAAAGTAAAACAAAGAGACGAGAATGAAAAATAAGGTAAAAAAAATGTAGTTGAATGAAAGTAAGAAGAGGAAGGAAACAATGAAAATGAGAATAGGAAAGAGAAAAAAAGAGTGCGGAATATAAATTTGGTAAAAGGGCGTGAAATACTTTATAAGAGAATGAAAATAATAAAGTAGCGACAAAAGAGGAAGAGAAAAATGGGAAACAATAATGTAAATGATTGAAAGAAGAAAAAAAATAGTAATTTGTAGAAAAAATGTTGAAATGTGACTGCCACTTGAAAGGAAAAGAGAAAATGTAGAGAATTAAATAAGAAATGAAAGAGACGAAAATGAATGTAGAAAAATTGATAGAAAAAGGGTGTAGATGAATGAAAGTAAAAACAGGGAACAAAAGAAGTATATAACAGAATGAAAATAGTAAAAGCGGGAGACTAATTGTGTGAATGAATAAAAGTGAGAAAAATAATGTAAGAGATTGAGAATAATGAAAGGAAAAGTAAAAATAGTCGGCAAGGTGTTGAAAAACAGATGTAAAACGTGAAAAGAAAAGAGAAACGTGAATGGAGAGAATGGAAGAAAAAAGTAAGGAGAATGGAAGTAAAAAGTAAAGACGTGTATGAAAGTTGAAAAACATTAAAGAAAAAGAATACAGTAAACGAAAGTAGAAGATGGAGTAAAACTAAAATGTGATTGAATATAGTAAGAGACGATGAGAGTTTGAATAGTAAAATAGAAATCAAAAATGGAAATGGGAAAAAATGTAGAAAATGAAAGTAAAAGTAGAGAAACGAAAGCGAAAGTAGAAACGTAAATTGAAGCAGCGTGTCAAGAATGAAAGTAGAACAGGGAAAGAAGTAAGAAACGAATAGTGAATAAAGAATAACATAGAATAGGATTGTCTAGAAAAAAAATCAGAAATGCTCAATATAGAAAAATATATATTATTCGTTCGGTGTCCATTCAGGACGTGATAATAACGGCTCTCCACAACTTCTTGTCCTTTGTAGCACTTAGCAAGTGTTGTCTTTTTACTATCTCTCCTAATCCCTGTTTTACCAACTAATTTCACAAGCTCGTTAGGTAGGTTATTCGCGTCATTCCACTATATCTCAAACTTCCAATGTCCTGTGAGTGCCAGACTCTATTCCAAGAATGGTGTTGCAATAAAAGCACCACAGAGAAGGAAACAGGATACAATTCCACTATTAATACAACGAAAAATCATGGCTACCAAAGAAAGACATGGTGAGCAAAAAGAGACAATTTTAGAGACATGCGGTGATAAAGAAAAAAGATAAAAGAATTAGTAAGAAAAATAATAGACAAACAAAATCTGGGTAAAGCGTAAATAAGAGAAAAATGATATTGGAAGAAATAAAACCAATTATATAACAGAATTAAAAAAATGAAGAAATAAAAGTAAATATTATATTTACAAATTTAGTGACAGTCATTCAAACGATTAGATAAATAAACTAATGCGGTGGTTAGATGAAAGTCTTAAGAAAGTAGACGTAAACGTGAATGAAAAATCAAATAGAAGGAATAATTTAATGAAAATAGAAAAAAATGAAGAAAGAAAGAAAGAAAGGACATTACTAACAAAGCCACAATCACCAACAAGAACAAAAAAGAACATAATTGACAACGACACAGTCGTCAAAAAGAAAGAAAAAAAACACACCAGACAGCACCATAATTGCCAACAAGAAGGAAAGAATGAAAGAACATAACTGACAAAACCCTAGTCGCAAACTGAAAAAAAATGAAATAAAAAACACTACTAACAACGCCATGATCGCTATCAAGAAAGAAAGAATGATAGAAATGTAGAAAGTACGAACGCAAGAACAATACTCTAATCGAAAGTATGAAAGAAAGATCTATTCAAGGAAAGCAAGTAAAACGAACTCTTCTAACATAATCACAAAGAAGGAAAAAAAAAAGAAAGGAATAACACGACTATCAACACATTATTTGCCAAGAAAGAAAGACCACTTCTAACAACGCCATAATCGCCAACAAGATAGAAAGAAAAGAAAGAAAGCAAAATATTTAAAATGAAATTCGACCATGGAAATAAGGTTGGTGATGTGGTCGCAGGGTTCGGCTAAAATCTCCAAATAAGAAAAAGTAGTCCATGGAAAAGAGATTCTATTCACCCTAAGTATTCTAAACAATTTTTCGAGTTGTTGCTTTTTTTTTCACATTTTTTTTCTTTCAGTTGAAAGCCTCGCTGCTTAATCTGACCAGGATGATAATTCAAAACCACTCTCCCTTTTTCAATGATCTTCATCTTGCCCTTCTCTCTTTCTTTGTTACTGAAGATATTGTCCTTCCTACTCTCCTTTTTTCTCTTCTCATCATTATTATCGTTATTAGTTAGATTATCATTATTATTATTATTATTATTATTATTATTATTATTATTAACAATATTAATATTATTATTATTATTCATTTCGTTGTTGTTATAGCGATCGCTTTGTTATAATGTCATGCCTGATTTATTGTTATTCTTTTTATTTATGTATCTTTGCTTTGGTCTCATCCAAGTTTTTTGTTTATTTTCGGCTTTTGTTTCTATTTGATTCACTTTCTTTTCAATTTCTTCTCTCTTTCCCTTTCCTTCTCTCTTAAAGTTGTTTCTTTCTTTTTTCGGTTCACTTTCCCTTTATTTATCTCTTTCGCTTTCTTTTCTGTCGTTCTTTATGTTATTCGTATGTTCCAGTTTTCTTCCCTCTCTATTTTAGTTTATCTTTTTCTTTCCACTCGCTATTTAGCTTGTTTTCGTCCCTTTTCTACTTTTTATATCACATATCTTTTCGCAGTCATTTTTAAACCGATATTTGCGTTTTCTATTTATACTTTTCTAACTCAGATTCAATATTCTCTCTCTCTCTCTCTTTCTTTTTCTCTCTCTCTCTATATATATATCTCTCTCTCTCTTATTTACAGTTAGCCATTCCTTCTCTTTCTGTTATTCTGGTGTCTTCTTTTTGTTTTTCTTTTCCTGTCGATTCTTTCTCTTTTTGAATGCATTCGTTATTCCATTTTTCTATTTATTTATTTCTGCTGTCATTCTTTTAATTCTTACATCCTTTCGCTTAGAGGTTTTCATTTCTTATTTTAATTTTTAACTTACTTCTTCATTTTATCACATTTTCCTTTCGATAGTTTTCCACTCTTTTATTTCATCATTCTGATCTTTTATTCTTTGACTGCTTTCCTTCTTTCACTTAAAGGTTTTAATTCTTGTTTATTTTTCACTTCATTTTACTGCCTTTTCTTTTCGATATTAAATTTATTTTTACTGCGTTCTTTCATCTTTCTAATATTTCATTCTTTGGCTGTTTTCTTTCTTTCACTTAGAGGCTTTCATATTACTTTCACTTAAAGTTTTTAATTCTTGTTTATTTTTCACTTCATTTTACTGCCTTTTCTTTTCGATATTAAATTTATTTTTACTGCGTTCTTTCATCTTTCTAATATTTCATTCTTTGGCTGTTTTCTTTCTTTCACTTAGAGGCTTTCATATTACTTTCACTTCATGTTATTGCCTTTTCCTTTTCATAGATTTTTTTGCGCTTTTTTCATTCATTTCTGTAATTTTATCATTCTTTGGCTGTTTTCATTCTTTCACTTAGAGGCTTTTATATATATTTTTCACTCCATTTTACTGCCTTTTCCTTTTCATAGTTTTTGTGCTTTTTTCATTCATTTCTGTAATTTTTCATTCTTTTCATTGTTTTTTCATTCTTTTCATTGTTTTTTTTTCTTTTTCGCTACTTTCATTCATTTGTGCAATCTTTCATTCTTTAGCTATTTTCATTCTTTTAGATACAGGTTTTCATTTTTTTCATTTTATTTTAGCGCCCTTTCCTGATGATAGATTTTTTTGTTTCACTACTTCCATTCATTCTTGCGGTCATCCATTCTATGGCTGTTTTCTTTCTTTCACTTAGATGCTTTCATTTTTTTTTTTAGTTTTCACTTACTTCATTTTATCAGCTTTTCATTCCGATAGTAATTATTTTTTCAGTCACCTTTCGAATCTTTCATTCTCTCTAATTTCTTTATTCTGTTGCTGAAAGAATTTATCACTTTTCGTTCATTTTCTAATTTTAAATTTTCTTCTTACGCTCTTCCCTTCTCTCACTATTTTCGGTTACTCTCATTTAACTTTTTCGATTTATTTCATTTATTCTCGCATACGTTTTTTTTTTTTTTACTGTTTCTTTCTTTACATCGTTCGCTTCCATAACCCCTACCCTCCACTGTAATATCCTTACTTCTTTCTTTAATTGTATTATTTACACTTTCTTCGCCTTCTTTTCTTTTGGCTATTTCTTTATTGTTTTCCTCCTTTCTTTCTTTTCTTTCTTTATTTCTTTACTTATTTTCATTCTTTCTTATTCATTCTTCGCTTATTGTCCATCCATCCTTTCACTTTTCCTCTGTCCCTTCTTTGTCGCCTTTCTTTTCTATCTGTTCGCTAATATGAGCGGGTATAATGGCGCATAGAAATGGCGGGTGTAGAAATTCATTGGGAGCTCTTTCTTGAACAATACGCTGAGTCGACAGTGTTGACAGTGACAAACGAAAACTCTGAAAAGAATCTCTGATTGGTTCGCATGGTAGAAGTAGGAGGGAGAAGAGAGAGAAAGAGGAAGGAAGACATAGAAAAACAGTTTTACAGACAAACACACCAACAGATTGACGGACGGACGGACAACTCAATTCGCTATGGGTTGTCGAATACATCATTCCTTAATGGATTGGTTAGATAAATATCTTAGTAACATTTTCTTTAGCCCATTATGTCTCTTTCTTTAAATCATCGCCTCTTTGCCTTCTTAAGCACTTGTAGTGGAGCGGTGGCTTGCATACAGCATTCAAATGCTTTGGGTTCGTGTTCGATCCGTCCTGGGTGATCTGTAAATAGAGGTCTCTATCAGACTTAGTTCTGAAAAATAATTTCTTCTATTGACCTTTCTCATTCTATTTTTCCTTTCTCTTTCGGGTATTCATGCTCACATTCAACATTTTTCTGTTACTGTTGATGTAGTTGTTTTCCCATTTGTCGTTGGTCTTTTTACTCAGAAAATATTTATAAATGATTTTAATGTGTAATCGATATCTGCATCCGCATCAAATATCACTGGGCCGAATCAGAATTATAAGTGATTTCTTTTTTATTCTATTGTCATTGTTACCATTATAATTTTATTAATATTCACTTTCTCTTTCGCATTTTTTATATAATTAAATAGCTTTCATAATGTGTATTGCAATAAAGATAATATTTTTTTTTAATTTTAATAACAATATTAAAAGAATTACTGTAACCGTTATAAAACGCACTCCTCCTCTTCTATTACTTCTTTTATTTCTTCTATTACTCCTTCTTCTTTTTCTTCTTTTTCTTTTTCTTCTATTACTTCTTCTCTTACTCCTTCTTCTTCTTCATCTATTATTCCCCCTTCTTCTTCTTCTTCTTCTTCTTCTTCTTCTTCTTCTTCTTCTTCTTCTTCTTCTTCTTCTTCTTCTTCTTCTATTACTCCTTCTTCTTTTTCTTCTTTTTCTTTTTCTTCTATTACTTCTTCTCTTACTCCTTCTTCTTCTTCTTCATCTATTATTCCCCCTTCTTCTTCTTCTTCTTCTTCTTCTTCTTCTTCTTCTTCTTCTTCTTCTTCTTCTATTACTCCTCCACCTTCTTCTTCTTTTATTGCTCCTCCTCCTCCGTCTTCTTCTTCTATTACTCCTCCACCTTCTACTTCTTCTTCTATTAATCCTCCTCCTCCTCCTCCTTCTTCTTCTTCTTCTTCTTCTTCTTCTTCTTCTTCTTCTTCTTCTTCTTCTTCTTCTTCTTCTTCTTCTTCTTCTATTACTCCTCCTCCACCTTCTTCTTCTATTACTCCTCCTTCTTCTTCTCTTCTTCTTCTTCTTCTTCTTCTTCTTCTTCTTCTTCTTCTTCTTCTTCTTCTTCTTCTTCTTCTTCTATTACTCCTCCTCCACCTTCTTCTATTACTCCTCCTTCTTCTTCTCTTCTTCTTCTTCTTCTTCTTCTTCTTCTTCTTCTTCTATTACTCCTCCTTCTCCTCCTCCTCCTTCTTCTTCTTCTTCTTCTTCTTCATTGGCTTACGGTCATATCACCTTGAAACACCGATTCTCGTACGATCACCGGGGTTAAACAGCGTCAACCCCAGTCAGTATTTTGATGGGTGACCGCTTGGGAATACCAGTGTAATGGATAATGTCTCTGAATTGTTAAACGGAGAGCCGAGTTCCAATTCCATTTGAGTTTGTTTTATCCACTTATGCAAAGATACCCTTCAAATAGGTATGAATCCACATCTTTTTCCCCTGCTTTGAGTCAATTAGTAAGACACTAATCACTAAATTATTATTACACCCAACCATAATAAAGAAATCTTACATTTTTCTGGCTTTAAATAACCAGCAAAGCGTTGATAAACGGTAGAAAACCAGTTTTTATTAGCTTATGATTATATCACGTTGAAACACCGGTTCTTGCACGATCGTCCAATTTAGGTAACGCCGAGTTTGGTCAGTACCTCTGTGGGTGACCTAAGTTCTGTGACCTTGGATGTACAGGTCGTATTATGGTTAATGGCTTAAAACTGTTAATCGGATAGATGTGTTCCATTTTGGTTCGTTATTTTCACGCATGTGTAAATATCCTTGGGAAAGGTATGAATCCACGTCTTCTCCACACAGCTATGGGTTAAGTGTTAAGATTTTTTGTCACTAAATCATTATTTACAAAAATTCTTACGACCTAAAAATTATATTCTCGTTTTAAATAACCTGCAAAGCGTTGATATGGCTTAGAAAACAAATCAATCTTTATTGGTTTACGGTAATATCACGTTGAAAGGCAGGTTAAACAATTTTGAGCCCGGTCAGTACCTAGATGGGTGACCGCTTGGGAATAGCAGATGCTGTGAGCATGGATGTTCGAGTGGAAATAGATAATGGCTCGGAATTGGTAGTCGGAGTTCCAATTCCAGCCGGGTTCGTTATATTTCCTTACGCGCAAAACCACTTGGCGAAGGTGTAAATCAATTTCTCATTCTCCCAGCTATGGGTTAATTAGTTGAATTTGTGTTAGTATATGATTCCTATAACCAAAGAAATTCTTACAATCTAAAAATATTTTCTGGCTTTAAAATAAACTGCATGTTTAATTCATTTTATCTATAGCAATAATGATCTCTCTCTCTCTCTCTCTCTCTCTCTCTCTCTCTCTCTCTCCCTATATATATATATATATATATATATATATATATATATATATATATATATATGTGTCAAATTTTTGTTATTATTCTCATACACATATATATTAATAAATTTAAATGTCAAAATAGGAAAACTTATTTTTGGAAAGCGTTTCGTTCCTCCCGGAACATCATCAAAGACAAAAGACAGATATTTATTAAGAAAAATCTGTATGTGTATGTTATGTGTCCTTACATATAACTACAGAATGAACTCTTCCTAACATTATGTATACTACGCCTCTCAAGAAAGAGAGATGAATCGAGTCGAGCCTATAGTACTTGACCCCAAACCAGACTGACAGTCATACTAACACCTTCCACACCTTGTATTATTATTCCGTGTAATATATCTTCGTTATTTCTACTCTTGTGTTCGTGTTGTTCTTTCTTGGTCCTAACCTGGACCATAACAGTGGCGACGAGGATATTGAAGAAACGAATTCTACGCGGAGAATCTAGAAAAAAAACTTTTTTGCTATGGGTCGTCCATAACAGTGGAGACGAGGATATTGAAGAAACGAATTCTACGCGGAGAATCTAAAAAAAATTTTTTGCTATCGGTCGTCCATAACAGAGGAGACGGAGGTATTGAAAAAAAAAAACAAGTTCTACGCGAAGATAAAAAAAATAAGAAAAAAATTTTTTGGACACCAACCTTAACAGTGGTAACGAAGACACGAATTTTACCTGTCAGCCAGAACAAATCGAATTCTACGCAGGAATTTTTTTCTTACTAAGGTTCAAGAACAACAGGCGACAAAGTCCTGAAGTCTACACTGAAACCAAAGGAAAAACCTTAAACAAAATTACGGTGTAAACATGGAAGACTTTAAGGTAACCATATTGGAACTAATGAAAATGCAATTCGAGGAGCAAAAAAAAAATGAGGAAAGACAGACTAGGCTCGAAGAAAAACAATGAGAAATTCAACAGAAAAACGAAGAAAAACTATTGGAAGTTCAACAGAAAAACGAAGAGAAGCAACTCGAACTACAAGAATTAATACTACTGGCAGTAACAAATGAAGGACAAAATTCTGGAAATGAAGCGGCATTCTCGCAAAATACTATATGGAGCTCTATCAAAACTTCACTTATGCTTCGGACGAAGACAAAACCTTCGCGGCTTACTTCAGAAGATATGAAGATTCATATGAGTTTGATTGCGGGAATTGGTCAGACGCGACAAAAGTACGTCTACTACTGAGGAAACTAGGGTCAAGCGAATACACTAAATTCGTAGACTACATCCTACCGAGGAAAACGAATGAGTTGACTTTCAAGGAAGCCGTGAAACTTTTAACGGAATTATTTAGTCCGAACACTTCACTATTCCACAAAAGGTGGAAATGTTTAAATTTAACAAAAAAGGATAGCGAAGACTATATAACATTCGCTTCCGTAGTAAACAAACACTGCGATGACTTTAAGTTATCTGAACTCAGCCTTGACAATTTTAAATGTATGATATTCGTCCAAGGCCTGGTTTCGACTAAAGATGCGGAGATCAGACGGAGAATTCTAACAAAACTTGAGAGAGAACCAGAATTGACGCTACAAAAATTGGCTGAGGACTGTCAGAGATGTATAAGCGTAAAAAAGGACTTGACAGATATCAAAGAGTCTGACGTCGCACACATACGAAAATTATAACGACAAACACGTTTTTCTCCCTCCTCAAAAACAAACCAAACAAATTATTTTACTACAAAAAGTCAAATGAAACCTCAGAAGAAACCACCACCCAGTCGATACCGCTATAAGACTTGTCTGTCATGTGATAAAGTGGGACATAAAAGTTCGCACTGTAAAGAACAAACAAAGAAAACAAAAGCCGCGTAAGAGTCACTAGAACTGACCAAGCGGACGGGATAAATATACAAAAATACGTACAAGTAGAAATCTTAAACAAAAAAATCAGATTACAATTAGATTCCGGATCAGATTTAACCATTATTAGCTTACAGACGTGGAAGAAATTAAACAAACCGACCATGTTGAGAACCGATAAAAAAGCCAGGTCGGTAACAGGCAGAAAAATCAAATTTGAGGGGGAGTTTTTCACAAATGTGACGTTCAACGAGATGACCAAGAAATTAAAGATGTATGTTCTAAAAAATACGGAAACTTTATTTGGAACTGACTGGATGCAGAACTTCGACCTCTGGGATTTACTGATAAATACATTCTGCCAAAAAGTGGAAAGGTTATCGACCGAGGCAGAAAAATTGAAGGAGAAATTAAAGGAGAGTTTCCCGACGTATTTTCAGCCGGCCTCGGGAGGTGTAAAAAAATGGCGGCCAAAATCGAACTAAAAGAAAATGTACAACCCATTTTCAAGAAGAAAAGAAATGTACTTTTCGCATCATTAGAAAAAATAGGCAAAGAGTTAGATAGACTCGTGAAAACCGGTATATTGACAAAGGTGGAATATAGTCAATGGGCCGCACCTACGGTTTACGTAAAAAAGAAATCGGGTGAGATACGAGTATGTGCTGATTTCTCGACGGGATTGAATGTAACGATTAAGAATTATTATTATCCTCTCCCGAGCCCACAGGAAGTTTTCACAAAGTTGAACGGAGGAAAATTTTTCTCAGACATAGACTTGAGCGAAGCATACCTACAAGTACCTGTAGATGAGGAAAGCTCGAGATTGTTGTGCATAAACACACATAAAGGGTTATATAACTTCCAGAGATTACCATTTGGGATCAAGGTTGCGCCGTCGATATTCCAGCAAATAATGGACACTGTGCTAGGCGGACTGGATTTCACGATTGGATACCTTGATGACATCCTGATAAATAGCAAAAATATTGAACAACACTGTTCAAGAGGTTTGAACAACAAGTTCAAGAGGTTTTCAGGCAGATACAAAATTACGGTTTTAAGGTAAAGGAAAATAAATGTGACTTCTTTATGAGGGAGATAAAATATCTGGGCCATATTATTGACGAAGAAGGAAGATGACCAGACCCAGAAAGAGCCACGGCAATAAAAAAAATGCCGACTCCTAAAAATTTAGCCGAATTACAAAGCTTATTGGGCTTAGTAAATTATTATCAAGAATTTATTTCTAACATGCACAAATTACGCGCACCCCTAAACGAACTGTTGAAGAAGGAAAAAGTTTGGTAATGGTCATATGAATGTCAGAAAACTTTCGACAAAATCATTAACTCTCTAACAGCAGATTTATTTTAGCGCATTATGATCCAAAATTGGAAATAATAGTGGCGAGTGACGCGAGTGCTTATGGTGTTGGGGCATGTATACTTCATAAAATGCCAGATGGGACACTAAAACCCATCGGCCATGCGTCAAGAATGTTACTAACAGCCGAACCAAATTACTCGCAAATCGAAAAAGAAGGGCTGGGGATCATTTTTGCGGTTACGAGATTCCAGATATATTTACGGTAAATTTTTCACCTTACAGACAGACTACAAGCCGTTATTGACAATATTTAGATCAAAGAAAGGTCTACCTATCTACACTGCTAATAGATTGCTAAGATGGGGAACAATTTTATTAAACTATAACTTTAAATTGGAGTATCTTCCATCAAACAAAATCGGGCATGCAGATGGTATTTCGAGACTAATACCAAAAACGGAGCCATTAGAAGATTCTGTAATTGCAGCTCTACGACATGAGGAAGATATTAGAACATCATTATGTAGTACAATTCGAAACCTCCCCGTCACATTACAGGAAATAAGAAACGAAGCAATGAATAACGAATTTATAAAGGAAACGAAAAGAAAAATTGTAGAAGAAGATAAGCATATATCAGACAGTTTTTCGTTATGTAATAATGTTCTACTATATAATAAAAGAGTAGTAACCCCGAAAACGCTACAAAGGCGAATCCTCAAGGATTTTCACATGGGCCACCCAGGAAAGAACCGGATGAAATCCTTAATTCGAAGTTACGTGTACTGGCCAAACATGGATCAAGATATTATACATATGGTGGACAAATGCAAGGGCTGTTCCTTAGCAGCCAAGGCACCTGCGATCACTCATAAGCCATGGCCTAAGACAGATCGACTCTGGTCGAGAATCCATGTAGATTTCGCAAGTCCATTAGAGGGTTTCTACTACTTGATTGTAGTAGTCAGTTACAGCAAATGGCCAGAAGTATTTCGTTGTAGAAAACCTACTTCTGAGACTACAATAAATTGCCTTCACGAGCCGTTTGCTCGTTTCGGAGTGGTTGATCTTTTAGTCCCCGATAATGGGACACAATTTACATCTGCGGATTTTCAAGAATTTTGTGAAACTTTTCAGGTGAAATACATCAAATCCCCGCCATATCACCCAAGATCAAACGGGCAAGCACAGAGGTTTGTAGATACATTAAAAAGAGCACTAAGTAAAGCTTATGACGTACCAACAGAAAAGGCTTTACAACAATTCTTGCAAGTGTATGGAATTGCACCGAACAGTACTACGCCATCGGCATTATCGCCGGCGGAGGTAATGTTCGCCCAAATATTAGATCGGTATTCGACAAATTACTGCTAAAACAGACAAAGCAATCACCAACGTCGTTTGTACCAAAAAGAAAATTTAACCCAGGGGAGAAAGTTTTTTTTTAATGTTCAAAAACAACGCATCCTATTGGGATCCAGGTACAATAGAAAAACGAATCGGAAAGGTGATTTACATAATTCAGGGTCCGATGTTCTCGCATAAAAGGCACTTAAATCAGATCAGAAAGAGGCTATTAGAGGATTCTAACGGTCTACCTCAGGAAGAGGAGGTAGTAATGGACACAATATTTGACACATTCAATATGCAAAGGCCTCAAGCAATTTCAGAACCGCGGAAATCAAGCAGAAAAAGAAAATTTACAGAGCCTTTGCTGATTAATCCGAAGAGAAAAAAATATTAAAGACCCCTGTGCGGTAAAAGCTTGGGAGACGGTTGTTATTAGTTCTTACCTATAACTACAGAATGAACTCTTCCTAACACTATGTATACTATGCCTCTCAAGAGAGAGAGAGAGACGAATCGAGTCGAGCCGATAGTAGTTCACTCCAAACCAGACTGACGGTCATACTAAGACCTTCCACATCTTGTGTTATTATTCCGTGTAATATATCTTCGTTATTTCTACTCTTGTGTTCGTGTTGTTCTTCCTTGGTCCTAACCTGGACCATAACAGTGTACAAACACGAAAATACGATTGAAGAAATGACGTTAGTGTTTCAATTCAAATATGAGAACATTCGAAAATATTTTAAAACGTCCTACCTTATAAAAACGAAAGTAAATTATGGAGGACACTAATTGATTATCACTATACTTATAATCGAAACATTATTATTACTAGTAGTAGTAGTAGTAGCAGTAGTAGCACCAGAATTGTTATTATTATTATGTTGGTATCACATATTGATGTAGCCAATGGAAATTCTGTTCTTGAGGCTTAGTATGAACAAGACTCCTCAAAACTCGAGAATTTTGCGGTGAATCCTGGCAGACTAAATGATGGCTGTCTACAATCTTGGTTTCAAATTGGTTTTCGCAGTGCACCCATTACTACAAGAATTCGCTCGGCATTCATGTTTCATAGGTTTTTCAATTCTCTGATAAGATCCTGGTATTTTTCTATATTCTCAGTTTCTTTGGGGTCCACTCTTGTAGTATAGCATAGTCAAATAATTTAACTCTTGCTATTTTCCTTATCTATAACAAAAGTCTACATGTCTCAGTGAAAGGATCTGTCTGGACTGAGTAAGTCATCATCATCATCATCATCATCATCAGTAGTAATAGTAGTAGTAGTAATTATTATTATTATTATTATTATTATTATTATTATTATTATTATTTCTTTTCATGACTGTTGTATACACATATCCATCTGGCTCCCAAAAAGAGACCTAAGGTCAGAAATGCCTTCATGAAATTTTCCACTGGTCATTTAAAAATATACGCTAAGATCACACATATTTTACATAGATAAAGCTCTTCGAAATGTGAGCTGTACTTTTGAGTACATATTTTTTGTATTTCTGTAAAGCGTGGGTTACGAAGAATTCTTTCAGTGGATCTGTCGGTACCTCTTCCTGTCAAATACAGGGCTCCAACGACAAGTGAAATGATAAATGTCCACGTGTGCCACAATTTTGAAATTTCCACTTCAAGATTCTTATATTTTGTTAGTTTTTTTTTTAAAGATCTTCAATATACTTTACAATCTGTATGAAATACCATGTCAATATGAAAGCACATTCTCTTCTTGTGCCCTTTGATCGCGATTAGGTTGATGATTCTGTCTGTGTATATTATAAAGTTCCATAAAATTGTTGCAGGTCCTATCTCTGTAACCCTGTCTGGGTGATGTTAATACCAGTTTCTTGTAGTTTCCTTCCCGTAAAAGTTGTATATTTTCCAGTACAGATATTGTCCCACTCTATCATCCCGAGTTCTGTATTCAGTGGGTGCTAACACTGCGAAACCTCATACAAGATGGTCAATTGTTTCTGGATATTTATCACAGAATTTACATTTAGGTTCAACACAATTTGTTAGTATTTGTGATTATTTTTTTTTCAGTAGATTAACAACTTTTAATTCAATTTGTTGATGTTTCCCGTTTTTCAGAAATATACAAACTTGGAAAAAAACATTTCTCTCAAGAAATGGAGATATGTGAACTAAACAGGTTTGTATATTTATTGTAGAAGTAGCATCAGTTAGAGCGCTTTCAGCATATTTCCGTGTTATGAAATTAGTTTCTGTCTTAACAAAGACAGACATCTTAAAATTGAAATGGTATTTAAAATTATTTTTACGTACAATCAATGATTTTGAATAAATTTTCATGTTTTTAGTGTTATTTTTTTTAAATTTTTGAACTCTCTCATCTATACGGGGTGCATTTTAAGTTTTCAGACCTTTTCAGGACAGACATTTATTAATTTCAATGAAGTACAAGATCTCCATAAGTGTAGGATGCTCTGACTTCAATGCACTTCGTTAAGGCCCTACAGAATTGACCTAAAGTGAAGTTGTCCAGGACACTTGTCAGAGACTCCTTCGTCTTCACAATCTCTTAAAAACGACATTAGAAATATAGAGTTGAAAGACTTTAGAAGGAACCAGAAACCCAATCCTAAACAGGAAACCCGGGATAAACCTGCAAAAGACCAGAATTATTATTATTATTATTATTTTTATTTCCTTTGATATCTGGCGTTTACACATTTCTTTCCGGGTCCCGCCCAGGGACCTAAGGTTAGAAATGGCATCATGACACTTTCCACTGAAAAAAAAAAAAAAAAAAAAAAAAAAAAAATTACATAGATAAAGCCCTTTGTAAAGTGTGGGCTGTACTTGTCAGAACATTTTTTTGTATCTCTTTGAGGCATGGACTTCCAGGGATCCCTTCAATCAGCCTACTGGAATCTTTTCCAACCAGTCCAAGGGCTCCAACTACAACAGGAATTGTTGATGTTCCCATGTGCCACATTTTTGAGATTTCGATTTCAAGGTCCTTGTATTTTGACAGTTTTTCGAATATCTTCAAAGACACATTGCAGTCTGCAGGGACTGCCATATCAATAAGGAGGCACTTATTTTGTTTGTGGTCTTTAATAACAATGTCTGGGCGGTTGGCTTTGATTGTTCTGTCAGTGTATATTGTGTAGTCCCATAGAATTGTAACAGGTCCTATCTCCGTAACCGGGTCAGGGTGGTGTTCGTACCAATTTCTTCCAGTTTCCTTCCCATAGGAGTTGCAAATTTTCCAGTGCAGATATTGGCCCACTCTGTCATGCCGGGTTTTATATTCAGTGGATGCCAATATCGTGCAACCTGATATAAGATGATCAATGGTTTCTGGATATTTGTCACAGAATCTGCATCTTGGGCTAACACAGTATTTTAGTATATGTGCTTGATAATTCCTAGTTAACAAGCATTGGTCTTGTGCGGCAATTATAAAACCCTCAGTTTCACCTTTCAACCCTGCACTACGTAGCTACTGATGGGTGCGGTTTTTGTCTACGTCTGCTTGTTTGGTACGGGCAGAGTATTGGCCATGGAGCGGTTTATTTTGCCATTGTTTCTTTATCTGGTCGGTCGCATTTCTCTTTGCATTTTTTTTTTTTAAGTTTTTTGCAGCTTCAGCCGGTGTACAGTGATGTATTTGAATTTCTGTGCCCATTTGAAGCTCTTTTTTGAATTTTTCGGCTTCCTTTACTACAGAGTAGAGACACTTATTATTATTATTATTATTATTATTATTATTATTATTATTATTATTATTAAGCAGTAAATTAAGCATTTTAATTCAATTCTTGGATGTTTGCGGTTTTTCAAAAATATACTAACTTGGAAAAAAGGCATTTCTCTCACGAATGGAAACATGAAATAAAGCGGTTTGTATATTTATTATAGAAGTAGCGTCAATTAAAGAACTTTCAATATATGTACGAGTTAAGAAATTAGTTTCTATCTTAAGAAGGATAAAAATGTTTAAGATCGGAATTGTGGTTGAAATTATTTCTGTTTATTCAGTCAGTCAATTACAGGATAGACATTTGAACCACCATCTCTTTCTGTCCATGATTCGGCAGAAGTTTTCTCCTGGTTGCCACCCAAGGCTATAGGAACCAGTCTTTCCTGCTATTCAACTCATGCGTGGGGGAGAAAAGATGAATTCATAACATTCCCAATGGTATTTGCGCAAGTGAAAGTACCAAACCAGACTGGAATTCGAACTCAGCTCTCTCTCATTCCGAGCCGTTATCCACTGCACCACACCGTATATTCTTCTATTTATGACAAACGCGTTAAATAAATCATTTTGTATGAGGTTTTTGAGTTCATAATTTATCAGATTTCTTGAAGTTTGTCGAGGGAACTCATTCAGAAATTTAATGTTACTTATACAACAGTCCTACACGAATGGAAAAGAACTAGAAAGGATTCGGTAGTTGAAAAATGGGTCTCGCGTGACTTGACTCCAGGAATCTCCAAATCTTCCTGTCCCAATTTCTCCTAAACCCTGTTCTGCCATCCATTTATGCAAGCCCACCAAGTATGTTACGGGCTGTTTTTCTCTGTCTATCTTTACCTCAATCTGTCCTGAGAGTGTCAGCTTTTCAAAGCCCTACTTGCTCATTACGTGTCCCAGAAATCTCAACTGCCTCTTTTTGATGTTACGTACAAGTTTCCTTTTTGTTTCCACTTTGTATAAACCTCGTGGCTCACATGTTCTGTCCATGGTATGCTCAGCATCTTTCTGTAGAACCATATTTCTGTTGCTTCAAGTTTCTTCTTCATTTTTAAGGGGACTGCCCAGCATTCACAGCATATAGGACAGCTATCACATAACATTTCAATAATCGTTTCTTTGTTTCTAAGGAAGTTTTTCTGTTTCTTAATACCATGCTTAGTTTGTTTTTTTTTTGGCCATCCCAATGCGTCCTCGGATCTCATTGTTGCATTTTCCGTCCTCTATTATAAACCTACCCAGATCTTTGTTGTCATATTCACGACGTTTCGGCCGTTTTACGCTCCGGCGTTCTTCAGGTAATTGGAATTTCGAACTAAACCCTTTAATTCGTCTACCGGGGTAGATTGTTCTAGATCTATGTGCCATGCCTCATCTTCGGTGGGAGTGGACGAAATAACGGGGTCAGTTCGAATTCTTATCACCTGAAGAAGGCCGGTGCATACAACGACTGAAACGTTGGGAATATGGCAACAAAGATGAGGACAGCAGTCCGAACAATGTAAATAATTACAATACTTCAACTCGGAAAAAAGGCAGATACTTACTAGGTATTAAAAGTTTTGTATTCAATTGATTTTAGTATCCTTGATTTCTAATTTGCATTTAGTATTCAAACTTTTGCGGACAACCATGCATTCTGTCTTTTTTTCGCTTTCCATCACTACCTTCTCGGGGATTTTTTTTAGTTTCCTTGCGGTGTTTGCTATAAACACAGTGACATCTGCATATCTTATGTTGTTAAAATTGTGGCTGCCAACAACAAATCCCAACAGGTCATCTAATTCTCTCAGAAATTCCTTGCTCTATAGGTTGAACAAATCCAGTGACAAGACAGATCCTTGTCTTACACCCCTTTCTATATTTGTTCATCTGCTGACCTTATTTTCTATCCGTATGCAGGCTCTTGGCTGCCAACATAGGTTCCTGATTATTCTAATATCATTGCAGAAGATGTCATGTTCACTGAACAGCTCTCACAGATTTTTGTTGTGTACTATACCGAATGCCGTTGCATAATCTATACAGCTCAGGTACACGTCCTTCTGAATTTGTATTTCTCTTTCTGATAACATTCTGGGCATAAGTTATCCCGTTCCTTGTTCCGGTGTCTTTGACAAACCCAAACTGTGCTTGTCATATCTCCGGCCTGCGCGCTCGGTTCATCAACATTCGTATGATGAGTTTTGTTATATGGCTGATTGTCCGATGGTATTCACATTCTTTTGCGCTTGGTTTCTATGAAAATACATCTGCTTAAATCGTCCACTGTTGTAGACTTCATTTATTATTCTGAGGTTATTGTTTATGCCTAAATCATCTAAGGCTGCCAGCATCTCTATTACAATTCCGTCTGGCCCTGCCTCTTTTTTTCCTGTTCAATTTGCCCAGTGCAGCTTTTTAATATTTCTCTGTATTGCCGGTTGTTCCCTTTCGTCGTGGAAGACATTTCCGATATATTTGTCCATCTCAGAAATATTTTTCTTTCTCTAATATCATTGGTCCGTCTTTGGATTTTATGCTTCCTATTCATGAGCATGTCTTTTAGTTCCCTTATTTGTTTATGCGTATCTTCTTCTGTGATTCTTTCCATTTTTGGCACATTTTTCGTTGAGCCATACCTTTTTGGCCTACCTGCATTTGTTTTTTATTTCTTTGTGCAGTGTTCTATCTTCTGTGTCGTATCTTGGCATTGTTTTCTGTCTCCTTTTCATCATGTCGAGAATCTGATCTGTCATCCATTCGTTTGTTCCTTCTTCGTCTATTTTCCTTTGGGATGATCACGTTTTCTAATGTCACTAAAGCTTCTCCTACCGTGCCCCACTTCTAGTTTCCATTTTCATTTTGTCACTCGTATCTTCTTTTCATACTGTCCATAAATTTTCCCTTCAGGTTTGTGTTGTTCAAGAGTCTGTTGTATTGCAATTTGGGTGCTGTATTAGGCCTCTCCAGTTTCTGTGGTTTTGGTCTAAGTTTACACATAACTGGAAGGTGATCATTTCCGCGGTCGTCACTTGGATAGGTTTTTCAGTGTACAACTGCATTCTTGAATTTCTTGTTGATTGTTATGTAGTCGATTTGGTTTTTGGTTTTTCCTCCTGGTCTTCTCCGTGTCTATATTTGTCTTGGATGTTCTTGTAACCCGGTGTTAGCAACGACCTGGTCATTCGCCGTGTACCATTGGAATCATTTTTCTCAGCGTTTGTTACAAGATCCTAAGATGAATATACCAATTTCACCATCCCTCTCATTGTCTACTTTGGCATTCAGGTCTCCCATGATAATCATACTTTCTTGCGACTTACACTGCATGATTTTCAACGTGCTACTAGGCTGGAATTTTGGTCCCACCCTTTCACTGTCGAAACGGTTAAATGTAGCCGTCTCTTCTACTCCAATAGCTGCATGTCTCGCACCTCCGGTCTGTGGAATTCCCTTAGTATTACTTGTTTCCCTGATAGGTATAATCTCCACCTATTAAAATGTAATGACAATCGACATCTCCATATGCCTTGATCTACTTATTCCCTGTCGTTCTCTTCATACTTTTCTCTATCACGCCTCTTAAATCTCGTTCCCACTCTTGTAACCCCTTGCGTGCTAGTGGCATCCCGCCTTGCTTGGGGTGAAATTCTTTAAAAAAATCCTTGTTAGGCTCTCTTTTCAGTTTAACAACAATAATTCTTTTGTTCTGCCACCTTGTTTCACATACTCCTAAAATGTTTGCATTTAACCTACTCATCTCCTGTTTTATATTTTCCAACTGGCCACAGTAGTTTAACGTTCTAACATTCGCGAGAATTACTTTTTGTTAGATGCGAACAGTCGCTGGATGACGGTCAGGTGACACCTGTCTCTCATTTCACTCCTTACTGAGTGAGGTATCAATTCCGAGGAGTTTTGCGCCCATTATGCAATTTTGCTTACTCGACAAATTCAAGTGCCTGATGATGCGAAATGGATCTTTTATCATAGTGTTAAGAAGCGTCGTCAGTGGATCAGTCGGGGAAGCACACATGCTCAGCAACCAAGAGAATAACTTCATGCAAAGAAGAGTCTGTTGAGAGCATAATGGGACATTCAAGGAATCATTCATTATAAACTGTTAAACAATAATCAAAAATCACCGCTGACTCTTACTGCCAACAATTCTGTCGTTTATAAACAGCTTTGGACAGAAAACCCCCATCGTCATTCGAAAGAAAGGGAGTAATCCTCCATAACGTTAATGACCCTCCCACACTGAGATTGTTCACAACCAATTAAATTAGAAGGCAAGAAGGAAAAAACGAAGGAATGTTGGAAGGAAGAAAGGCAGGCAAGAAGGAAGGAAAAAAGGAAAGCAGGAAGGAACAAAGGAGAGAAGGAAGGAAGAAAGGAAGGAATGGTGTCTGGAAAGAAGACAGGCATAGAGGCAGGAAGGAAGGAAGGAAGGAAGGAAGGAAGGAAGGAACGAACGAACGAACGAACGAACGAACGAACGAACGAACGAAAAAAAGGAAGAACGGTTTAAATGAAAGCTTGAAGGGAGTAAGGAAGGAAAATAGGAAGTAAGGAAGGCTGGAAGGAAGGAAGGAAGGAAGGAACGAACGAACGAACGAACGAACGAACGAAAAAAGAAAGGAAGGCTGGAATGAATGAAAGAAGGAATGCTGGCAGAAAAGATGGTAGGAAGGAAGCAGGAAGAAAAAAGAAGGAAGGCTGGAAGGAAGGGAATTAATGACAAAATATGTCTTTGATGTTTTCAATATTTCTGATTGATTATTTATAAGATGTATTTGTTTCATTGCTTAGATTAGATTGAGGGATTACATTAAATTAGATTGATGGTTTACAGTTGTTCGGATGGAAAAAATTGCTTCATCCTCTATATTCTCCCGCCGTTAATCCTTCAGATTATCAATTGCTCAGGGGTTTACAGAGACATTTGATGCTCTATGGTTGACTACAAGAGAAGAGGTTAAACATTAATTTTACAATCGTGGTTTTAATAAACTTGTTGCCATATAGAAGGAGGTTGTAGGAAACAATAGGGTTTATACTGGTGATTAAATATTTCTATATGAATTAATATCTTCATTTGTAAGAAGTGACTTGACTTGACTCCAGGAAATCTCCAAATCTTCCTGTCCCAATTTCTCCTAAACCCTGTTCTGCCATCCCTTTATTCAAGCCCACCAAGTATGTTACGGGCTGTTTTTCTCTGTCTATCTTTACCTCAATCTGTCCTGAGAGTGTCAGCTTTTCAAAGCCCTACCTGCTCATTACGTGTCCCAGAAATCTCAACTGCCTCTTTTTGATGTTACGTACAAGTTTCCTTTTTGTTTCCACTTTGTATAAACCTCATGGCTCACATGTTCTGTCCATGGTATGCTCAGCATCTTTCTGTAGAACCATATTTCTGTTGCTTCAAGTTTCTTCTTCATTTTTAAGGGGACTGCCCAGCATTCACAGCATATAGGACAGCTATCACATAACATTTCAATAATCGTTTCTTTGTTTCTAAGGAAGTTTTTCTGTTTCTTAATACCATGCTTAGTTTTAATATCTTCATTTGTAATATACAAAATAAAATCGAACAAACTTTGGTTCCAACCTGATAAATATCGAATGAGAAAGCAGCCCGCCAACAAAATGTCGCCGCATTACAAGGTTACGAAGCCCAATATACAAATCATGACACCCATCAGATAAGTGTAACACAGGTACATGCATTACAACCGAATTTTGGGATATGGGGACAGGTTTTAATAAAAGGAGCACATAAAATTTCGGGTGGGGCTCAATTAGATATTCCTTCAGGTTGGATACTCATTCCACTCCAACGGTCGTCAATTGAAGGTATTCTTCAGCATCTAGTTGTGATTGCTAATTCGTTTTGGTTTCCTCATCCCTCAAACTTAAAAAGAAAAACTCTCTCTCTCTCTCTCTCTCTCTCTCTCTCTCTATATATATATATATATATATATATATATATATATATATATATATATATATATATATATATATATATATACAATTCACCCGAAGCGAGGCAGTAAAGCCACTTAGATGCAAGCGGTTACTGGGTAAGGGAGAATTAGAAAACAGAAATATCACTGAGAAAAAAAAAAGATGATTAATCAAGAGGACAGTAGATAGCGATTGACATTGCATTTAGATTTTTGCTGATTACGGTTGGCTGGAAAACATGGAACTGGAAGTGAGTTTCACAAGCGAGAAGTGCGAGATAAAGAAACCGTTAGCATAGAATTTACGGCTACATCTAGCCAGCTCAATTGTAAATTGGTCAGATCTTTACACTAGTTTAGTACTGCGCTTAAATTAAAAAGTCTATGTACCATAGCGAAGAGATCATCTGAATAAATACCAAAGTATTTACGGAAAAGACACAGGGAAGCAACGTGGTGGGAAAAGGACTGAAGTCGACTTGTAAAGAATTGAAATGCTAAATTGTAATGCTAAAATGAATCCTATCGTGATACAATAATGGTGGATCAAGGATTCCATATACGAGTCGATTGAGACTCCTGAACTATAGCTTCTACTTTTTCTTAAATTAAAATACATTTTTCAAGTAATAATTAGGGGTATGGAACGATAGATCGAAATGGTTAATTCGATGTAAGCGGATGAATTGTGGTGAGCATTTCTCCACAGAAAATTATTATCACGTGCCTTAAAGATATAATTGGACAAGTACCGTATATTTCCGCGTCTAACGCAAACTTTAGATAAGACGAGGTCAAAACTAAAGCAAATTTTCATGAATTTATCATATAACTTTAGTATAAAACGACTGCTTACAGATTATATAAAGGTGATGTTTTTGGAAAACATCAAAACTGATTCTATATCATGTTTTTCCCACGCGTCACCAAAAAGGAAAACCATGTTTTGCTTACGTTTCACCATTTGGTCTCTAGAGAATACTGATTCTTC
>OZ038482.1:48787900-48895400 GCA_964036315.1 Acanthosepion esculentum | reverse complement strand
GGGGGTGCTTTAGCAGCCAAATCACACACTTTGCACGATCTTGCAGTGTTTTTAATATCCTTGTCCATGTCGGTCCAGTAGATGTAACTCTTCATTAGACTCTTCATTCTTGAAGTTCCCGGATGGCCAACATGGAATTCCTTTAATGTTCTTTTTTGTAGCGTAGATTGGATTACTACTCTGTCTCTGTACATTAGTATATCGTTACAGAGTAAGTTATCTTCTGAGATATTCTGGTCTTCACTATTTAGTTTGTCCTTTACTTCCTTTATGAACTCATTATTGAACGCTTTGTCTATTATCTCGTCCCTTGTTACAGGAAGCTTCCTGATAGTATTGCACGAGGAACTTTTTATTTCGAGCTCTGTCCGTATGGCACTAATGACTGTGTCTTCCAGGGGTTCAGCATACTTAGGTATCAATCTAGACAACCTGTCTGTATGACAGATTTTAGTGGATGGGTGAAACATCATTTTGTAGTTATAATTGAGGAGAATGGTTCCCCATTTTTTCAGTCTGTTAGCAATATGTGTTGGCAGACCCTTTCTTGATCCAAACATAGGAGTGGACGATGGTCTGTCTGCAACAAAAAGTACCTTCCATGAATAAATCTATGAAATGTAGTCACCGCAAAAATAAATCCTAAGGCTTCCTTTTCTATTTCCGAGTAACCTCTTTCAGCTGGTAATAGCGTCCTAGATGCATGGGCGATCGGCTTTACTGATCCACCCTTTAACTTGTGTAAAATGCACGCCCCGATGACGTAGGAGTTAACATCGCTGGCTATAATGTCAAGTTTTGGATCGTAATGAGTCAGGAACAGATCTGATGTAAGGACCTCCTTTATTTTCTCAAATGCTTCTTGGTATTTGGTTGTCCTTTCCCACTCTTTATCTTTTCTCAATAATTCATTAAGTGGAGCTCTCAAACTGTGCATTCTTGGGACAAAAACGTTGTAATAATTGGCATGACCAAAAAAACTTTGAAGAGCCGACACATTTTCTGGTGCTGGCATATTCTTTTTTTGCCGCTGCCATATCTGGGTCGGGACGTCTTTGGTCTTTGTAAGTTATTTGCCACAAGTACTTCATCCTCTCTAAGAAAAATTCACATTTCCCGTCTTTTAATTTGAATCCGTAATCCTGGATTCTCATGAACACCTGCCGAACGTGCGATTTGTGTTACTCGATGCTCTCCCCATCGAGATAGGCCACCGCAAAATCCAGACCATTTAACATCGTGTCCATGACCTGTTGAAAAATAGAAGGGGCAAACTTAACCCCGAACGGAAGTCTTAAAAATCTATATAAACCCTTGTGGGTGTTTATGCAAAGGAACTTCGAGCATTCCTTGTGCACGGGTATTTCTAGATATGCGTCGCTTTAGTCAAAATATTTTCCTCCACTGAGCTTAGCGAATATCTCCTCTGGACTTGGAAGGGGATAATGGTGTATACTTTAGGGCGCTGTTCAGCCCCGTAGAGAAGTCAGCACATACACGAATTTCTTTGCTCTTTTTTAATATAAACTTTGGGAGATGCCCATTCACTATATTCAGCCTTTGCCTGAATTTCCATTTCCTCAAGTCGATTCAACTTCTCGTCAATTTGATTTAACGAGTCAAATGGGGCATTGCGTTTTTCTTAAAAACTGGGTTTGCATCTGGCTTTAAATCAAACTTAGTAGACATTTTGTGCATTTTACTAGTCCTCCACTGAAAACGTCACCTTAAACAAACTTAGTATATTCTGCTATGCCTAAATTTCCTGAGGAGTAGACGAACCTTTTTATGGTCAGCCCAACAATCCGTACTGTATAAATCCTCTTAACGTTTAAAGTACGAAGCGAAAGTAATTTCTTCTTCAGGTGAAAACCTGAAGTTTTCATTAGTACTCCATATAGCATCTTGAGAGAACGCGTTTTCGCTGTCCTGGCTTTTGATGGATATATTATACAAGTGCCTTTGCTCATTCTGCGTTTGAAGGAGCATTTCTTCAAGTTTCTGTTGTCTAACCTGAATTCCTAGGTGCAATTCCTCAAATGTTTTCTGATGTTCTGCTTGTTCTCGTTGGAATCTCTCTTGTCTTTCTTGATATTTCTGTTCCAAGGGTAGTTGTTCCTGTTGGGGTTTCATCAACTCTAGCATTGCACTTTTAGATTCGTCATTTTACTGCGGTGGTACGTAAAATTAAGAAGTGAGAGGCGGGGATTTTTTTTCTCTTTACCATCTTAATCAACAACAAGTCTGTTTGACTTGTACGATTCTTTTACTGAAAAATTTAAAAGCGAGAGAGGGGATAATTTTTTACTTTATCCTATAAGCGAAAACAATAAGTCTGTTTGACTTGTACAGTTCTTTTACTGACCTGTTGGAATAAAAAAAATAACAAGGTTCACCAACCTTCTTCCCAACCACTGAATTGGACTCCTTTCTTTCTTTTTTTCACTGTCAGTGTTGTAATTAACACTAGATAACCTTTTGTCGTAGAGTTTGATTAGAATTCCTTTCTTCCCTATTGTTGTATACACTGGCCAAAATTGTTTTCTGATTTAATGTGAAGTCCGTTTCTTCGAATCCTTCGTCGCCAAGATGTTGTGACCAAGTAAATAGTTAAAGAAATAACAAAACAATTGTTGCCGATATATCAAATATTAAACTGTAAGTACAACGGAAGAGTATTACACGACTAGTGAGTGTGTGTTGATCGACCCAGCGTTAAATCTATTCGACTGTTCCCCCAAGGCCTTCTCTCCTACTAATCTTATAGTAGGCGGAAGAGTCCAACATAGACACTTTAGAGGGCAGACACCACAACATTTTCCCAAGTACATACAGTCCAATCTGAGACCATTTTTAAGAGGTTATATTGTATGTGCATACGTATTTCTGTAAACTAATATAATCTACTATCTATATTTCTCATGTTGTCTGTCTGTGTATCTGTCGTGGGCGTTGTTACCTCGCCAAGGCCGCATTTCTCACCCGATTTCGATGCGGTTTTCACCACAAGTTTGCAAATGGTTGCCGTAAGGACATCACGGAGCCCGATGTTTGTGTTCGGACTCAGGTTCTGAAAAAATCGATAATCGAAAAAATCTGCTTACAGAAGGAATGATCGCATTTCAACCAAATTTGACACCCTCTTAGAGTCTACCATTAGAAGTGTTGTCCAGAAGTTTCATGACCACGGACCCCTAAACAGCGTGGAAAATCGATAAAACCCAAAAACAAATACGCCCAGATTGCGCCTGAACTGCGTGTCGGTTTTTAGCGAAAACCGACCGGATTTATGAGGAGGCCATTGGGAGTCGCATTGTAAAGTTTCAACTCTGAGCGCCCCCTCCCAAACAGAGTGCACATCGACAATCGGTCAACCCTTAAAAATGTTTTTCCGGTTGGCTATTTCCTAAATGCAGATTAATTTAAGGCCACGCTATGCGCGGGAAGAAACAGGTCAGTGCGTGCAGTGGAGTGGAAGAAAATATTTGACCTCAAATTCTAAAATGGGTGCAGGGCCATTGAAATTCGGCTTTTTTATCCCTGCTACCAGGTTTGTCGTTGAGCCACAACTGACATATGCGTTTTGTCAACACTTTTGCTTTAATCGTCGCATCGTACCAAAATAAGCACCTCCTTTATTCGCGTCTTTACTGAAAAAAAAAAATACCGCATACGTGCTGAGAGAAAATGGTTCCGCACTCAGCAGTCCATTTTCCAATTCTTTAAACCTTTTCTCCTATCCCAGGCCGCATCCCAGACATGAAGAGGAGATTTTGCGCTAAAACAGTAGGGCTTCCTCCCAATCCATTTCAAAGCTAATGCCGGCAAACGGTTAGCGGCTTTTCGTTGTCGCACAATCCAAACGAGCAAACGCTTCATTGCAGCTCCTTGCATTTGCATCGCCGGCATCACGTGCGTTAGAGCGAGGCTGCATATGCAGCAGGGAGCTTGACCCCGTTTACGGCCAAGCCTTGCGCTTGCCAAATCATGCTCACGTGCGTGAATGTGCGCTAGCATATTCCATTTTGCGTGAGCTCATTCATTGGTCTAAGTCATGGCCATTGTCCAGGCTACACCAATCAATGACAAGTCACGCTCCCTTTAAATACCTTCAGCGCGGCTGCATCCGCACTCACGTCTTGATTTGATCGCCATTAACACATCTGTACTTGGATTAATTGACAGTTTCCTGCTACCGCAAGTTACCTATTTACTTAAACGTTTGCATTACCCATTTTATCTCCGCGTGCTGCCTCTACTACGCAGCCCAATCCATCTTAGCGTTCCATACCTATTTCTACCTTTTCGTATTTCAGTTTTGCTATTAGACAGTTAACTGCTGTCGCAAGTTACTTATTTACTCAATCATTTGCGCAACATATTTTACCTCCACGTTACAGTTTTCACTGTAAGTTGAAGCGTACTGCCTTTACTACGCGGCCCAGTACATCTCAGTAATTCACTGCCTATTTGCTTAAACGTTTGCATTACCCATTTTTATCTCCGCGTGCTGCCATTACTGCGCAGCCCAGTCCATCTTAGTGTTCCATATTCATTCAGTTTTGCTATTAGACAGTTAACTGCTGTCGCAAGTTACTTCTCTTCTGCCTTTACTACGCCTCCCAGTACACCTCAGTGTTTCACTACTTTTTAACCTTCAACGCTTCAACGTTTTGGTTGCGTAACCTCTTCCTACAGCGACGTTTTCGTGCTGCCAGAAAGCACGGCCCATAGCTAGGAGAAGCTTTTTCCATACCGCTCCACTGCATTTTTAGTTTTCGTATACAAGCTTCGGCATCAACTTCTATTCGCATTCTTACACAGCATTTCTACAACCCTTGAAATGGCTCCTAAACGACGAACATCCGCACGTCAGCAACTGAAGACCCCTAACACCGTTAACATTACACATGCAGAACAGGCGACTGCAGAGGAGCACATAATAACTCCGGTTACAGATGATCATATAGCGTCTACTTCAACCTCTGCTTTGCACTCTTCTGCGTGCCGTGGCAATGACCAACCCGGCAGCTCTGCAAAGGCTGCAAAAACACCCAGGTGAGGCAACCTTAGCAGGCGTTCTAAAAAAAGCCTCACCGGCTAAAGGGAAACGGGAGCAGGATTCCATTGAGTGCGCCTCCTTGGGGGAGAAGCGGCTGGCGTCTACTTCAACCTCTGCTTTGCACTCTCCTGAGTGCCGTGGCGATGACCGACCCGGCAGCATTGCTAAGCGTGCCAAAATACCATGGGGAGGCAAGCTTAGCAGGCGTTCTAAAAGAGCCTCTGCCGCAAAGAGAAAGCGGGAGGAGGAAACAGAGATAGAGGCCTATTTGATGCTTTCCAGTCAATCTCAACGGAGGCAGTATGTTTTGTCACATGAAACGCTTGGTGAGCGTAACTACCGTTTGTACTGCAAATCAGTTTACACATATTCGTTGAAAAGTAAGAGGAAACTACCTAAACGTACGATGTTTTGATCAAGCACGGGCAACGCCGGGCCATACTGCTAGTTATATATATACAGGGTGTCTATAAAGTTCGTGTGCACTTTAAAAAAATTATAACTTTATTTGTATTTGCGATATGTTTCTCCGTTACTTGAATTGAAACCCGGACAATTACGTTATCAGGCAAACATCATACCAACTGTACATCCGAGTCTAGATTTCTATCTATTTAAAAACCTGCATGGCATATTGAAGGCGCGCGCGTTAGGAGGAAAAAACGTATCTGGATAGTCGAAAAAAGTCCAAAAGGGCAAAGTGTGCTTGAAAAAAGCGAAAAGTTACTGAGCAAAAAGAGACAGGGTCGCTGCTGTCTGGTTAGGAAATGGTAAATAAAAGAAGAGATGAGAGAGAAGGAACGAGAAACTTCATACCGAATGAAAACATTCCTTTCGTTCATTTCTAATCTCATTCTTTCTTCTTTTCCGTTTACTGATTCTTTTTGAGTCGACATTGAAGAAGCATAAATGTCTACTGGCAAAACATGGAAAACATTTTATGGCCAGAGTAGACTATCTGACAAAACACTTGCAAAATTCAATGCAGGCGAGCTGTGTAAACAATTACGAGTGACCAGGCAAAAAATAACTTCAGGCAGGTTAGATATCTTATGAAACGCTTTTTTATTTATTTTTTTAGCCTAGTTAATATATTCTCTACACACAGGACCAACCAACAGAAGATGTTTTTAGTTTCTACTTGACTACTTCGATTGGCTTCGGTCGGGTTGGTTGATATTATAGAATGCCAACCCTTGTTAAGTTATTTAACGACGAATATTTTGCTTATATCGGAATCTATAACATCATATTCTATACTACAAGCCAACTCACAGTGCAACTGAAGGCCATAACTAGATTTCAAAAGTGACAGATTTTAGGTTCAGTTTGGGTTTTGCGATAGTTACTTGCTATAGTCAGTTGAATAAATTCAGTTTTTTTTAATTTGGTATACAGCTTATTTAATTAAAGTAAATATAAGATTTATCTTATTTCCTTTGTACTTAGTATATAAATTTATGTTGACATCAACAATCGAGGGGTTTTTTGCGAAATTAACTTATTTTTGGAATCTTGATTATTTCACTTGTAATTTTAATATTTTCCCTTTAAATTTAATTTATTTATCACTTAAAACTAATAGTCACTCACATAAAACTTAATACATAATAGAAACTACTCTTATGAAAAACTGTTTTTACGTAATCTATATTTCTGTTTCAAATAGGTAAATTGTTTAGTGAATTTTCAAAAAGTACTTATTGCTCATAATAAACGTTTACAATGCAAAATAAAGAAAAGAATGTTTGTATTTCTCGAAAATGCAATATACTCTAACAGAAAAAAATGTGTAATTTTCATCATTTCATCTCAAGCAATGTTATAAAGTCACAAAGACGCAAGGGGTTACTGAGTGTAAAACAATCTGGAAAAAAAACATTAAAGAGAGAGGATAATTAAAGGACAAGAACAAAGAGGTTAACGGTTGAAATTGCGCCTGAATTTTTAAAGTTAAAAGTTGAATCAAATATCATTGATTCTTTAGCATAAAAATATATATGCACGAATGTATCTACTAAATTAATACTAGTCTATCACGAGGACACAATTGTGAGGCATTCAATAAACATATATCTCACTGTTGAAATACGAGGTTGCATTATTATTTCATATATATATATATATATATATATATATATATATATATATATATATATATATATATATATATATATATATATTTCACAGTAAAACTCACAATAAAACACATTACACAGCAAGAAACAACCACATGCGACATCAGCAAATACTGAAAAAAAACACACAACAGACGTAAGACCCCTAATACATACTACCATACACAAACACATCCACAAGGGAAGAAGCCTAATACATACTACCACACACAAACACATCCACAAGGGAAGAAGCCTAATACATACTACCACACACAAACACATCCACAAGGGAAGAAGCCTAATACATACTACCACACGCAAACACATCCACAAGGGAAGAAGCCTAATACATACTACCACACGCAAACACATCCACAAGCGAAGAAGCCTAATACATACTACCACACGCAAACACATCCACAAGGGAAGAAGCCTAATACATACTACCACACGCAAACACATCCACAAGGGAAGAAGCCTAATACATACTACCACACGCAAACACATCCACAAGGGAAGAAGCCTAATACATACTACCACACACAAACACATCCACAAGGGAAGAAGCCTAATACATACTACCACACACAAACACATCCACAAGGGAAGAAGCCTAATACATACTACCACACACAAACACATCCACAAGGGAAGAAGCCTAATACATACTACCACACACAAACACATCCACAAGGGAAGAAGCCTAATACATACTACCACACACAAACACATCCACAAGGGAAGAAGCCTAATACATACTACCACACACAAACACATCCACAAGGGAAGAAGCCTAATACATACTACCACACACAAACACATCCACAAGGGAAGAAGCCTAATACATATTACCACACACAAATACACGCACAAAACAAATACAATTATGAAAATATACTTAACAGCGCACAAACTTTCCCAACAGGCCATCACACCATAAAACAACCAGACAAATGTCAGAATACACACACATTCACAAAACCATCACTTCCAGATACCACTTAGCGCAACAAACAAAACCTAACAACCAATACCCATATCAAGAGATACAATCAAACTTCACGGAAAATCTCTACACACAATCCACATACAATCCATTCGGAAGCAACAATTCTTGAAACATATGGAACACTCCTTATAACAAAGACGAACACACTTATTAGAACCATTTAAAAACAACAACCCCAATTTTACCAAAACCCGACATGTGCATAGAGAGTTTATGTCTTAGTAAACCCGAAATATGTGGAAAGAAACAACCATTATTTTTAAAAGCCCCAGTCCGAAAAAGAAGACCAGTTTAGATGACATAAAATCCAAAATAATAAACCTATCTACATAATCACTTACAAAGGACGAAATCAACCTATTAAAATTACGCCTAAAATGCTGCCCTACCTCGAAAAGCAATATAACAGACCTAAAAAAAAGACCTTATAAAATTTGAACGCAAATTCCGACTAAAAGAAATATGTAATAATATCGAAAACATTACTGATGAGTCATTAGTAAAAAAAAAAACAATTTCTTCCCCGCCAAAAAAAATAATAATAATACTAATGAGCGAAAAATATTTTTTAAAACCTCTGGAAGCTCGAACTGCAAGTAAAATCCAAACCATTCAACAACCTTACATACAGACAAGGACAAGCCTTAGAGAGCATCCGAAGAAATAATAGCATAATAATAAAAGAATAAAGGCAGCGCTATAGTGATCATGGACAACACATACTATTAAACAAAAATTCTACAGGCACCAGGGAATAAGAACAACTACAAATTAATCGACACCAACCTAGACAAAAACATATAAAAAATTACAAAACACATACTACGATATCAACAAAAAAGAAAAGCATTTCCTAATAAACTTTGTACCAAAAACAAGCAATTTCTACGGACTACCAAAAATTCACAAAAAAAGTTAAATAAAAGCTATCCAGACAACAAAATCTGAAATACATTAGCATCCCAAACCCCAGTGATCTTACATTCAGACCCATAATAGCAGGACCAGCCTGTCCAACTAGCAGAGTCAGTAACTTAATAAGCACAATACTACAACCATTTACAAAGCAGATTAAAAGCTACACCAGAGACGATATTCACTTCCTTAGCTCCATGCCACAAAAAGTAGATCCGGGAACACTTATGGCAACTTTTGACATAAGTAGCCTATCTAGTAACATTCTCCATGAATTAGGTAAACAGGCGATACTACAGACCTAATTCTAAACGATAACACCTTTGAATTTGACAACAAAAACTTTATCCAAACATTAGGTACCGCAATGGATACGAAAATGGCACCAACATATGCCACCCTAACATTAGTTTACCTAGAGGAAAACCTGTGTGAAAAGATAGAACAAATATATAGGGAAAATACAAAAACTCACTTCACTAAATCTTGGTAACGATACTTGGTTGATTGCTTCATTTTCTGGAAATCCTCATGGGACGATATTGACCAATTCCACACTCTACTTCAGAACTTACACCCAAAAATCAAATTCACCAAAGAATATAATTTCAACAGATTACCATTTTAGATATACTCATTATAAATAAAAACCACATAATCACAAATATCTACCACAAACATACAGCCACCCAATAATATTATCATTTTAAGAGCCATCACCCAAAAAACTGCCTGAAATCCATCACCTATTCTCTAGCACGTAGGGTTTGTACTATAGTGACTGACAAACACCTCCGAAAAACCCGCTTAGAAGAACTGCATAAAACTCTAAAAAAAAAAACGAGGCTACCCCACAACACTAATAAACAAAGGTTTTGAACTCACAAAAAATTCCTTCAGGCCAACTATGAAATCCAAAGAAACGTAACGTCGAACAAACTCTAGCATATGTCTCAAAATACAACAAGAACAATCCAAAACTATTTACAGAAATTACAAAAAATCTACACCTACTTAACAAGAATGATAAAAAGAACCGAAATAATTAAAAGCAAATGCCAATCTAAAAACCTGAAAGACGTATTAACCTCATCCAAATTTAACCAATACACTATACAGTCAGTCACAAAATGCAACAGAAGATGTAGGGTTTGTTACATCATTATAGAAGGAAACTCATAGCCTCTTGAAAACCCCAAAACGGCATTCATGATAAATAAAAATTTAAACTACAATTCGAAAAATGTGATTTATGCACTCACATGCACAAAATACAAGAAATCATATATAGGTATCAGCCAAAAACTAAACAACAGGCTCTCCCTACACAAAAGCAGCATAAAATTAGCAGACAACAAAAAACTCTTTGTATCACAGCACATCGATAAATGTAACCAAGGCAAATTTAAAATTATGCCAATATAGCAAACAGACAATTATTCTTACCTACAAATACAAGAAAAAAAATCATAAACAAATTTAAACCAGCACTAAATATATCATAAACGCACACACAAAAACACACAACATGCACACATGTATAATGGCCAAATACAGTGGTCGGACAACTCACATGCATACGCACACACACACACACGAGTATCTATGGAGCAAGAATATATATACACATACTGGCAAAAACAAATAGACTATTCACAAGCACACGCGAAACCTACACAACATAGGAAGTGTGTGTATGTGTATAAATGTATATATATATATATATATATATATATATATATATATATATATATATATATATATACTAATTCCTTATATTAAGAATGTATGTATGCAGTAGGAATATACATACTCGCAAAAACGCACACACAATACACAAAAATGGAAATAGATTTAAGAACATACAGGGGTCATTAAAACATAAGAATACAGATATATTTCTTCACGCTTTCTCCGACCAATCTTAATTTTTTTATTACCCTTCAAGCAGAAGAAATTTCTCACCACCAGCCCAAGAAAGACATTCGTGTCACTACCACACAAAAAAGAGAATGTTTAACATAAACATAACGAAAATGAATTCATTTTAATAGTATGTGGAAATTTCTACTGTTTGCCTGAAGAATGACGTGAGACACGAAACCCGTGTAGCAAAATTATGGAAAATAAAGCATAATATGTATTTATTTTTAAAATCCACATTACAACCAAAAACGTTTGTGGTTTGTATCTTCTTTTTAAAATATACACTTTTCTCTCGTTGAAACAGCTATAACCTCTTCCCTGCAAATATATATATATATATATATATATATATATATATATATATATATATATATATATATGTATACAAAGAGAAGTGGATCAATATGCATCCAACAACAAACTATCCCTTTTCATTCAAATCAAGATAATCTTTTCGTTTCAGTTTTGTTCAATGACTGAATACAAAGGCAAAAAATATTTCTTTTCAAACATTTTTGTTGACATTTTTGTTCTATCTTCATAGAATTATTGTGTTTTTTTTTTTGTTGACTTCTATTTTTGGTTGAATATTCGATCATTTTCACTCGTTGTCATCTGTAACCTTTTTTTAATCTCTCTATTTTTTCTAGCTTTTGTATATCCCCCGCCTTCTCCCAATGTCTGTCTCAATCGCCCATACTAGAGCTGTCAGTTACAACGGTAAATGGTCTGTATCGGAAAGACTAAAAGAAAATCAAATAAAGTACCGCTAACTGGCTTAGAGCCCAGTTTAATATATATATATATATATATATATATATATATATATATATATATATATATATATATATATATATATGTGTGTGTGTGTGCGTGTGTGTGTGTGTGTGTGTAAAGAGAGTGAGATTCCTTTGTTATTTTTTGTTTTTATCTTTATTTTTATGATTATTATTTTTTGAGGGGAATATCAATTGTTAAAAAGATGAAATGTGCGCTACGCGAAGTAAAGAAAACAAAGGGCACTCGACCAAAATGGCTAACTAAAAGAAAGAAATTGAAAAAGAAAGAAATGTGTGAGGATTAATGATGTTTAAATAAAGAATTTAAAAGATAAAAATAAAACGAGGAAAATACAGGGGAAGCTGGTGCGCGGAGAGAAAGAAATAATAATTAACATACAACAGAGAGGGAAAATGAAAGACGAAAAGTTGGCATAAGATGTGAAAAGAAAGAAAAAAAGAAGAAAGAAAAGTAAAGTGTGAAAGAAAGAAAGAAAGAAAGAAAGAAAGAAAGAAAAAAGAAAGAAAAACACAGAAAGAAAGACAGACAGAAAGAAAAAACGTGTAGAAAGAAAGAGAGAAAGAAAGAAAGAAAAGGAAGAAAAGGAAGAAAAATATTAAAAAAGAACGAAAGAAAAGGAAGAAAAAAGCATGGAAAAAGAAAGAAAGAAAAACATGAACAAAGAAAGAATGAAAGAAAGAAAGAAAGAAAGAAAGAAAGAAAGAAAAGAAAGAAAAATATTAAAAAAGAACTAAAGAAAAGGAAGAAAAGTGTGGAAAAAGAGGGAACGAAAGAAAAGGAAGAAAAGGAAGAAATATATTAAAAAAGAACGAAAGAAAAGGAAGAAAAGTGTGGAAAAAGAAATAACGAAAGAAAAGGAAGATAAAAGTGTCGAAAAAGAATGAAGGGAAAAATCGTTAAAAAAAGAAAGAAGAAAAAGCGTGAAAAAAAGAAGACTGAAAAAAGCGTGAAAGAAAGAAAACTTGAATGAAAGTCATACATCGTAGTTAGTGCTGGAGACGTGAAGTGTAAAGTGGAGTGGAAATGATACAATGAAAGAGAAATTTGTGGAATGGGCTTAAGTTTAGGGAGAGATGTAGCGCAAGAAATGTATGAAAGAAAGAAAGGAAAAAAGAAAAGTTTGATTATTAATAATGCAAAAATGAAAAAAATAGGAGAGAAAGAAAGAAAAATACGCAAGGGAAACAGATGAGAAGAGAGAAAGAAAAATTAAGTAACAAGTGTTCAAAAGAAAAGGAAATATAAAAGAAAAACGTTTTAAGATATAGAAAGAAAGTAAGAAAGAAAGAAGGAAAAGAAAAGAAAGAAAGAAAAGAAAATGAAAAATGTAAGGTAAAACAAATGCTTGACAAAAATGACTGTGTGTGCGCGAGTCCACGTGCTTAATGAATATTTTTTTCTTTCTGTCGGCGAAAGGGAAACAATGAATAAAATGAGAGAATCGCGTGATATGTAGCGACTGTGTTGGAAAAGTATCGCTAAGTGAGGCCTTTCGCTTGTATTACCACGTCACAAAAGTCACTTGGTCATAACAATCAGTTGCCGTTTCAAGCACAGATTTCATAATTTGATTACCCTTAATACTGCTTCTCTTTTTACATAAGCAAGTTATCTTAATCAACACGAGAACAAAAGAATCGTATACAGAATCATAAAGAATGATGCAAAATTCACAGAAAAAAATATGAAGGATAATACAAGAAATGAAAAAGTACGCATGCGCATACAGTATCAACCGATGGGTAAAATGGACTCTGAGAAAAAAACGATAAAAACAAATGAAAAGACATGGATAATGTGAATAGAAGAACCTCGTTTCTAAATAGAATTACCAGATATTATTCTTATTATCGGATTCGTTACATTGATCTGAGCGCAAACAAAGCTTTTATTTAAATAACAAATATACTTTCTTTGTGCGTGTATATGGACGACATTGTTTGTCATATAATACATAAATGTGGGTCTAACATTGCCTTTCCGCTTATGTTCTTCTGTAGAGATAACAGTTTGTGCATACAACTTTTGGATGAACAACAAATGTCATTCGGTTTAACAGGACGCGATTATATATAAGTAGGAAACTTTAGAGAAATTATAAATAATATCTGTACACTGAAAACTGAATGTGTTTTCCATAGGGACACATGCGCGCACACACATACACACACACACACACACACATATATATATATATATATATATATATATATATATATATATATATATAAACTATTTCTTATTTAACAGTTAAAATATTTCATCCTTGAAAATGGTTAATTGTATAGCCGAAAACGCTCGGATAAAAGAACATTCGGACAGTTTTTTTATATAATTTATCATCTGAAAAGAAAAAAAATTATTAGATCGCATGAGAAATTGTATAAAAACTAAATCAAAGCACCTTGTCTGTCGTATTCAATGAAATGTGTATGAAAGAAGGATTGCCGCAAAATACAATATATATATATATATATATATATATATATATATATATATATATATATATATATATATATATATATATATATATATATGCGTTATAAATAAATAAAAAATTCATGATGTTTGACTATGACTGATTACAAGTTTCGATATGCTAACGCAGCATATGGTCAGATACGATTAACCTTTACTCAGTTATAGTTATATTTCATGATTCTTTTTAATATGTTGATAATAATTATTGCTCTTGATATTTATTGTGTCCCCTTATTGACAAAATTCTGTTCACTTTGACAAAACTTGAATCACATTCGTTTTATCGTTATAAATATATATTTTTTTTATTTACACCTAGGTTCACCCTTCCCAAGGCCCGAGGGCCACTCGAGGTAGACGGTTACGTTTGAAGGCCATTTGTGTGAATAGAATTGGTACATAACGGTTAACCCTAGCCATGAACAGGTTAAGATTGTAGTGATCGGGGAAACATCCTGTTGTGAGTCGGTTCCACAGGGCATTGGTTCGCGGAAAGAAGCTATTCGAGTGGAACTTCTCACCGATAGAATACGGAGAGAATGTGGTTGGTTTGCTACTATGCAAGTAGCATGGCGTGTTCTTGTTGTGACAGTTTGCCTCGATGGGAATATAGTTCGTCCGAGCACCTTCCGTGGAAGTAGCGGTAGAACAGCGAAAGGGTTGCCACACCTCGACTACGGGAAAGAGGTTGAAGGGTGGAGGTGAGAAGTCTGGGCAGCACCCTCCAAATATGACAACAGTAGTCCATTTTTGGCCTGGTCTTGCGCTTGTAATGGTAGAGAATAGCAGAAGAAGTCAGGTACGTACTGGAGCAGCAGAGGGTGACGACCATTTTACCTGCAAACTTAACAATGGATCGCATGTACGAGTTCTAGTTCAGGTTTATTGATATTTTGAGGACCTACAGTCTTTCACGTCACGGTCCTTGACCTAGAGGACCTCTGTTCATCCTGATTTGTGGTAGTTCCGAGTCAGATCGCTGATGATGGAATGTAACTAACTTGGTCTTCAAGGCATTGAATATGACCAGCCAGTTTTTACCCCATTGTGCATGATCGGAAGAGATAACAGACACCAATCTCTGACCATCGAGAGTTTTAGAGGTAAAGTTTTATTAATATTGTTATTATTATTGTTATTTTATCATTTCAGCCCAAGCAAGGCGATAGAGCCACTAAGACGCAAGGTGGTTACTGAGTGAGAAATAGTCTTAATAATATATATAGTTTTAAGGCATGATTTTTTTTTAATCGAGTTATTTCCATGCAATGCAGTAAAGTCGCTAAGACACAAGCGGTTACAGGGTGAGGAAGTATTAGACAACACAAACATCATTAAGGAGCAAGAACAAGAGAATATTAATCAGGAGGACAGTAGATAGCGATTGACATTACATTTAAATTTTTGAAAATTAAAATTGGATGGAAAACATTGAGCCGGGAGGGTTCCACAAGAGTGAAGTGCGAGAAAAGAAACTGTTAGCATAGAACTTACGGTTGCATTGAGTCAACTCAACTAGAAACTGATGAGATCTCGATGGCAGTCTAGTACTATCTATTAAAAAAAGATGATGATTGACTGATCAATATTCAATGAATTCTTTGCAATTGTTGGTAACTAACTCTTAATCTTAACGTATTTTTTTAGCTCTAAAGCATGACAAGCAGCAGCGGGATAGCCGTCAAGTGGATTAAAGCGTCGGTTCGTGAATTCAGTGAACTAGTAATTGTAAGTTCAATCCTTGGGCTGGGTGGTGTATGCTTAGACTCAGTAGAAACAGGGCGAGCAATAGTTGAGCATTACTAAAAATAAGATCTGAATAAGATGCCTGCTCTAGACACAAAACGAAACGATCTGAAACGAGAACAATCTACCCACCCCCTTAGATTAAATAAAGGATTCAGGTTGGAATTGCCTTTAAATTGCCCGGATCGACATACACATTATGAAGGTTGAGAGGACAGCTACTGAAACGTTATGATAACAATGACAAAGATGAAAGGACAATAGTCCGCGCACGAATAACGTTTTTTGTTGATTTTATATTAAATCCCTTAACTATACAGCAAATATTAGTTTGCACAAAAAGCGTTTGACAGGGTATTTTCTGGACGATTGTTTCAGACAATCATTTTCTTTTTAACTTTGTTGCACAATATCGATAGATAGGGCATTAATTATAATAAAATAATTGTTATCTCTACACTGAGTTTCGTACTTTATAAAAACATTTCACCAGAATACAAAAGAATTTTTCATTTATATATATATAGGTTAGATGAAAAAAATCACCATTCACTATATTATCAATTTGTTTAGAGAAACTTAACATATAAATCTATCCAATATGAGAATAATTCGCTACACGTATAACTCAACTCAAAAATCTCATCTTCCGGATAAATTCTCATTTTAAGCCATATATTAACGTATTTTAAGTAAATATGTGATATATAGGAAAAAAAATGGATATTGAAATTGAAAACATTTAAAAAATTGTCTCCTGATGCGAGGATTTTCAGGATTTGCTAAACTCTAAGAAGAGATGATTAAACAATGAGATAAAACCACAAGACAAAAACGAGAGAACTAACGAAGTAATGAAAAACAAAGTCAGAACAAAATAATACCGGAAAGTACTTTTAAATAAATCATTTCCCAAAAATTCTGATGACACGTAAATAATAACGAAACATGTTAAATTTATAAATATTTGCTATATTTTCTTTATTTTATCAAACACTGACATACATACATACACACAAATACACACACACACACACACACACACACACACACACACACATATATATATATATATATACATATATATATATATATATATATATATATATATATATATAATAAGATATGATAAAACTATAGATTTAATATATGCTATATTTATGGGTTAAAGTGCTAAATATCAGGGATAGAACGTATGTAAATATAAAAGTGGACACTGAGGTCAACAAATAGCTTTTTAATGTTTTTAATCATTAAACGCAATTTATATATATATCTATATATATATATATATGTGTGTGTGTGTGTGTGTGTGTGTGTGTGTGTGTGTGTGTGTGTGTGTGTGTGTGTGTGTGTATAGGGTTAAGTAAATGAGATAATTGGATATTAGCGACCGTATACGCGTGTGACGGTGGCCATACGCTGGTAAGCAAATAAATAATTATCAAATTTAACCAAGAGGTATAGACATAATAGTTTTCACTGTGATTAGACAGAGCTTAGAAATATGATAATAAAGCGACATCCTTTGCCCGGTGAAGTAGGTAAACAACAAAAGTCGAGTCGCACATCAAACGTGTATTTATCATATGTGTATTTATTAATATATATATATATATATATATATATATATATATATATATATATATATGCACATATATTTATATATATATATACATATATATATATGCACATATATATACACACACATATATATATATATACATATTTCATGCACATTTCACTAAAAACGACTGACAAGGTGCTTTTATTTAGTTTTTTATATAATTTCTCGTGAGATCTAATAACGTTTTTCTTTTCAGATGATAAATTATATAAAAACTATCCAAAAGTTCTTTTTATCCGAGCGCTTTCGGCTATACATTTAGCCATTTCCAAGGATTATATTTCAACTGTTAGAATTAGAAATAGTTTGTTATATGTATGTTTTATAAAATGTTTTCATTTTTTTTTGTTTCAAAACACGGTCAAGATATTATGTCCATGTTCAAAGTTAATATTATTAAGTGTTGGTTTGTTTGTTTTTATTAATAAGGCTTCCATTATTTGAGCCTTTTTTGCATCATCTGAAAAGAAAAACATTATTAGATTTCACGAGAAATTATATAAAAACTAAATAAAAGCACATTGTCAGTCGTTTTTAATGAAATGTGCATGAAAGAAGGATTGCTGCCTAAATACACAAATATACATATTTATATATATACTTATATACACATATATATGCATGCATATACATATATATACATAGACATACACACATATTTATATACACATACACACACACACACACATATATATATATATATATATATATACATATACATACACACACATACACGCACGCACACACAGACACACACACACACACATATAAAGTTGTGGATACTTATGAAAATAATAAATAATAATATTACTCTATGAAAATTATAACGTTTCTGTCTTAATTTGACATTTAATGCAAGCACTCTTTGGAAATGAAATAGTATTGACCTGATTGTATAACATTCTGTAAAGAAATGAAGAAGACAATATATGAGTGCACGTCCCGCGATAACTCATTCGCTCTGAAAACAAGTAGTTACAAATGAAGATAGTTGATTCGGGCAAACAAGGTGATGGATATACAGCACTTAGCAAGCGTTTAAATGTTCCTAGATCGGCAATTCGTAGCATTTTCAACAAGTACAACGAAACTCAAGGTTCTGAGAATAAATTAAGGACTTAAGGAAAACAGTTAATTTCTGAGAGAATGGAAAGGAAAATTGTTAAAAATGTCTCGAAGAATCCTAACATAACGATAAAATGACATTGTCAATGATGTAAAAGCATCGGAGTTGAATATATCGACGAAGACAGTCACTAGATTCTTTCATCGAGCAGAATTTTGAGCTTGTCGCCCAAAGAAATTTCTCTTGCTTAAGGCTAAATACCTAAAATGAAGAATAGCTTATGCTAGAAGAAATCTAGAAGATGAGAGTAAATATAGGAATTCAATATAAATAATTCAAATATAGAAACCAAACTAAAATTATTTGATTATATGAACTCCCGTTATGAATGGAGGAAATCGAATGGATCTCGTAAACCAAAAAATACCCTCCCTAAAATTAAGCAACGTGGTGGTAGCATTCTGCTCTGGGGATATTTTGTTGCTTCTGAACTAAGAGAACTAGTGAAAGTATCAAGGACAAAGAGCAGTATTTGGTTATTCTTAAAAAATAATACAAAACAAAGTATACGGAAGATGTCTTTGTAGCGTCACTGGACGTTCCAACATGACTATGACCCGCAACACACGGCACGAATTGGTACAAAATACTTAGAAAACAAAAAAAAATAACTTATTGGCGTACCTCGCACAAAGTTACGACCTAAAACCCATAGAAAATTTATGGGAATATTTGAAGAAAAATGTAAGAGAATGAAGTCCTTCATATATGGAGGAACTAGAAGCTACTGCCAAGGAAGAATAGAGCAAAATAACAATCAGTGTGTGTACTAATCTTGTAGTGATTTTTCCAAGCGTAGCTCAGATGTGGCACAGGGCCGAAAGTATGGAGTAGCCAGTGAGGATTGAACTCACTACTCAGTCTACTCTAACGAGACAAGCGTGTTAACCATTACACCACCTCGAGGTGCCCGGTGTACTAATCTTGTAAGGAACAATCAAAAGCCATTAAAGGGAATAATCAAATATAATGGTTGCACAATCAATTATTGAGGCAAGAGGGCCAATAATTCTGTCCTATGTTAAATGTTCTTTGGTGGGGTTCTTTTGGGGGGATTGCTTGACATTAAAATAAAGATTCTGTTGCAGGCACCACTGCCCATTCTTTGAAATCCATGATTTCATGATTAGTGAAAAAATGCACAAAAAGTATCCATGAAAATTTGAGATATTAGTTTTATTTGCAATTATGGAAAGGTGGGTGCGCATAATTCTGTCCACAACTGTATATATGGACATATATATATATATATATATATATATATATATATATATATATATATATATATATATATATATATATATATATATATAAATCACACATATACACACATATAAAGGGTCTTCCAATAAGTTGGACCGATTTTAAATGTGAATTAAGTTTAAGCGTCTAATGATTTTATTTCTTTTTCTTTCAGGTTTAATAACTTAGGTCTTTGGCAATTTCAACCATGGAAAGATTAATGATCAAACAACGTGGTAAAGAAATCGAACCCTATTACGAAAAAGGACGTTCATACATAATTGCATTTCGCGCACTTGGAGATTTTGGGGACCAACATAATCGACCAACCGAGAGTGCAATTGGAAATGATGTAACGTTGTTGTTGAGATGGTCAAGTCCAGCGCACGATGACGAATAGATTTGTCTGGATTTCGGCCACATTCTCGTGCACTGCAGCAATGTTTTCAGCTGAACGGCGTAAACGAGCACACAGTGGTCTTTTCACATCTGCCACCGACCCAGTTTGTTTGAATTTACGAACATTTTTTCCAATTGCACTCTTGAAACTTTAACACGTTGTTTGATTTTATATATAGGGCGCGATGGGTAAATTGTCGCCATTTTATTTTTATTTTTTTATTTAGTGCAAAACACTTGTTTGGTTTTGATTTTGTCGACTTCAAATATAGTAGGGTCAGTTAGGCACCATCTATGAGAACAAGAACACTATAATGCAATACACTCTGGCAGAAATTTGGAAACAGCAAGATGTACTACTTGGCATTCGCACCGGAAGCTCCAATACGAACATTTTAGAGTGTTTGGCTGTCAATCTGAAGACATTGCAGAGAATTCGGAATGAGATGGTGGTGTTTAATGGTGATCACGGAAGTATGGCAGCTCGAAAAACTCACTTTGATCATTCTGATAATAAAACAACTCCCGAAATTGTTGGTGAGAGACTCAGACTCAACCCGGAGGCGTGCATCAAGTGTCTTGAGGAAGTAGTGCTGCCCTGTGTGAAGAGGGTGACTGCTGGAAGATCCTATATCTGGCAAAAGGACTCTACACCATGCCACACACACAGGAGAATCCACTCATGGCTGTCAAACAATTCCTGCGAACACGTCACCACGTACATCAGGACACATAACTCCTCAGACTGCAGCTACATTGATCATTATGTGTAGGGCGCAATTGATCTAGAACAACAAAACTCCTTGTAACACTAAAAATGATCTGAATGCAAGAATTATGCCAGCATTCACGAACTTAAACAAAGAAATGTTTCAGAAGAGTTGCAGAAGATTCCGAAGTCGTCTGGAGGCCGTGGTTGAAGTCAACGTCGATTTTATTAAAGAAATTTACTTTTTTGTATTTCAAGATATTTTTGGATAATATTGGTAAAAATGTCTGTTAAAATGAAATGTCAGTGTTATTTTCACTTTTGCGTAATTTAGGAGACAATTTATCCATCACTCCCTATATATATATATATATTTAAAGACATTTATATTATGTTTAACGTTCTTTTTATAGATACATGTATTTAAGCAAATGCTCTGTTTTTATAATAAACAGTATTAAATAGCATTTACCGGCCTGAATGTCCGAGAAATTTTCATAGAAAATTTTCGCTCTCCGACAGGAATCGAACCTGTATCCTATACGGAACCATCATTTTTTTTAGAATTGGACATAGCCCGACAATTTATTTAAAGAAAATATATATATATATATATATATATATATATATATATATATATATATATATATATATATATATATATATATATATATATATATATATATATATATATATATATATATATATATATATATATATAGTTGGATTGATGTGAGTTTGTAATCCTGGGTTTCACGCTATTTGCGATCGTCAGAAAACTGATTAATTTTTAAATTTTGGATTTATATATGGCTGCGTATATCAGTGTTTTTATCGTAGTAGGAGGAAAAATTGTCGTCGGAAACTCACTCATACTTACGCAAACATTTATACACGCACGCTCACTCATTGGAAATCACACAAATATAAACATATGTGAACAATGTGGGACCGAGTATATATGCACATCCATGTGTCGTTGCGTACATAAGCTGTATTTCATGTTGCATTGTGCGGCGAATATCTTAGCGGGAAACACAGGGTCACAAACTCACATCACTCCAACTAAATATGTTAGCTCGATCACTGATATTGAGCGCTTTCCAATAAGTACCGCGTATATATAATATATAAATAATATATATAAATATTACATATATATATACAGGAGTTGGACACAATAATTCCAATCCTATATTTCAAAGACCTATTATATTAAGACTTTAACTAAAACTTCGTAATTACAGGTTATATCTATTGTAGATACGTTTATTTATCTAAGTTACTGTCTTTGTCTTATTTATTTTTAGAATTTAGTCAAATTTAAGCTAAATTTTTAACAAGGGCAAATTGTTGGGGCTCGCATAGCGGGAGCCTCGATCACTAAGGTTGCTGAACTGTTTGGTTTTTCAAGAGCTGCCATATCAAGAACTATGACGCCTTTCGAGAAACAGGGCAAAACCTCTAGCAACCGTAGCAACTCGGTATGGACTTGCAAAGTTACTGACAGGAACCGACGTGCATTGAAACGCAATGTGGCAAAAAATCATCGGACTACTGCAGCCAAAGTAACTGCTGAGTTGAATAATCATCTGAATAGTCCAGTATCTACTAAAACTGTTCGTCGTGAGCTCCATAAGGCTGGATATCATGGAAGAGCCGCCGTAAGGAAATCTCTTCTCTCCACTCGCAACATTCAGAGGTTGAAGTGGTGCAGAGATCACAATACCTGGCCTGCAGATATATGGAAGCAAGTCATATTCTCAGATGAGTCCAGTTTTTCTCTTTTCCCAAGTTCAGGACAAGTTTATGTGGGAAGGCAGCCCAAAGAAGCATACAACCTTGACTAGCTTCTTCCAACAGTGAAGAATGGAGGTGGATCAGTGATAGTTTGAGCCGCCATATCATGGATATGTCTCTGTCCAATAGTTGCAAAGATTACCTGGATATTTTGAGAGATCATGTTCATCCAATGACCCAGACTTTATTCTCTGATGGTGTCTGCATATTCCAAGATGATAATGCTCCAATACATACCACTCGAATGGTTAAGAATTGGTATGAAGAGCAAGAAAGTGAGCTAGAATACATGGAGTGGCCTCCCCAAACTCCAGATATCAATATTATTGAACATTTGTGGTGTCTTTTGAAGCAACAAGTTAGGAGCCACTATCCTCCACCGCCGTGTCTTAAAGAGCTGGAGCAGGTGTTAATGGAAGAATGGCTGAAAATTCCTCTGGATGAAGTCAGGAAGCTGTATGATTCCATTCCTAGATGGATTAAAGCTGTATGTGAGGCTAAAGGAGGACCAACTCCATATTAAATAAATTTTCTTTGAATTTAACAAGTGTTTCAATTATTTTGTCTAACACCTGTATATATTTACATTTATATACATACACATTTTACATATATATATATATATATATATATATATATATGTGTGTGTGTGTGTGTGTGTGTGTGTGTGTGTGTGTGTGTGTGTGTGTGTGTGTGTGTGAGTGTGTATAAGAATTAATGGGAGTATAAGAATTAAATAGTGCCTTTGAACTTTTAGAACGACGCAGGGAATTTAAAAGCTTGGGCCCTACTTCCTTTTCGTGCTTTATTTCAAACTATTTATACTGGTGTTGAAAAGAAAATCGCAAGGTGATTTGCTTTTTTACTTCATAAAACTTTAATAATCCGTAAAAATTTAGATGAAAAGAAAAATGTTTCTCAGCAGAGTGCAGACGCCGTGTGTCTGGATTTTGGTGTGACGGAAGTGGTTTTAATATATTGTGTCTGTGTGGTCCAAGTTAATTGTTTAATGATAAGTTCTTTGCCTTCTAAATTTTTATTCAGGAAAAGTGTCCATCCGAAAAATGGAGGAACTTGAAGGGGAGAAAGTTTTATTAACGTTTTTATTAATTTATTTGTGAAAGTTTCTGCCTGGTGATGCAATAGATTTTTCAAAGAAGGCTTGGGAAATAAGAACTAGATGAGACATTCTCTAGACGTACGAGAACAATACACCCCCATAGATTAATTAAAGTATTTCCTGATGGTTACCCGGATCGACAGGTACTGTGATGAAGGCCTGAAGGCACAACAAACATAACGTTGTAGTAACAACAAATATGAGGACTAAAATTCGCATGTAAATAATATAAATAATAATAGCTATTCATGGTAGAAATTAGGACAGCAATTGGTGAAATTTATTTCGACTAGTTATTTTGTTAATTTATTTATAAAATTCTGTTACTTCCGTTAGTCTGTCCGTCACACCCTCTAAAATAGCTATACCGATTTTTTAAGTTTTATCATTTCCCCTCTATTTTAAAAACAATTTAATGATTAAAATAACAAATACTTATTTAATAAAAATGCAATATTGTTTTTGTTTCCAGTTCATCCTGCATTTGCGAGAACTATAAACTAATGACAAGGCCAAACGCTTCAAAAATTAGAATTTCGCTCCAAAAATAAATATTTACGTATGGCCAGTTGTATTTTGTATACTCAAGAGTAAGAAATCCTAAGAATTTATTATTCGCTGTTAAAAAGGAAAAAATACATTTTCTTAAAAAATATAGTTTATCATGAAGTCATATAAAATTAAATTAAATTAATTGTTAAACTGCGAAGTAGGGTTTTTAAAGAAGTATTTTTCCGAACAAAAAAGCTTATTCAAATTTCATCGGTTGGTTTGCGAAATTGAACGAAACGTAGAGTTTGTAAATCTCGACAAAAATGTTCGCGATAACTTCAACAATATTCAATACTATAAGGAAGCGTGTTGCAAAAAATTCTAGTAAAGGAAAATAAAGAATTATACGTGAATATTGCAAATCATCACAAGAAAATACGAATTCAAAGCTTTAATATTAGTTTTAAGTCTAATGTGTATACGTAGAGGTGTTTAATAATTTCCTAACATGAAAAGGTTAAATCAATGCCGGAAATTGCAAACATTTTCGGCCAATACTATCAAAATGTGAAGATTTCAATAACTTTGACGAGTCCGATTCACAGCTGATAAATGGCAAGTACATTTCTCGACGATATGTGCCCTGCTTCATGAGAAGTCTTACAATAGTCGTCTTTGCCACACTATGAAATTTGTAATTTAGGATATTTTAGCACCTGTCGAAAAAGCGCGAAGAATCAAGACGTAAATCAAGTCGCAACACTTGTGAGACCGATCATTAAGCCTCCTTTCAAAGATACCCATAATGAAAATAGAATGAACTAGGCGACAGGATACATGAAATTCAATTTTTCAACCGTTTTTACCATCGACCAATGCCGTGCTACCTTCAATAGTCTTGGGTAGTTAATAGCAGAAATTGAAACTCGGTGTTGAAACATCAACAATGTTAAAATATTAGGTTGGTGCAAAAATAATGTCGTTTTTTGACGTTCAACTTCATGTGAGAAAACGACATTATTTTTGCACCAACCTAATAATACAGTGCTTTCCCAAATAAAGTTTTTTTATGCTTGTCAGTGTTTCATTACATTCGTCGTAGAAAACTCAAGAATATTTTAATTGAATATGTTTCAAAAGCCATCGTCCCGACATTAAGCGATTGAAAACATCGGATTTATTTTGTATAAGAAGTTGAGTAAAATTTTCTTAATAATCGGAGAGACCTTGAATTTTCTCTCCTGTCAGGATGCACGGCTTTACCCTTTAATGAGGCTCCAGCGTCTATTGGGACTTAGTTTTAGCCCATGCCTCAAGGGCAACTTATACATACGATCAATCGCTAAAGAGGTTGGAAAAATCTCCAGAAAATATCTTCACTTATATTCTATCTTTACAATAGTCAGATCAGATCAAACACAGAATATTTCTGCCATATCTAGAATGGAGCGCGCGCTCTCTCTCTCTCTCTCTCTCTCTCTCTCTCTCTCTCTCTCTCTCTCTCTCTCTCTCTCTCTCTCTCTCTCTCTCTCTCTCTCTCTCTCTCTCTCTCTCTCTCTCTCTCTCTCTCTCTCTCTCTCTCTCTCTCTCTCTCTCTCTCTCTCTCTCTCTCTCTCTCTCTCTCTCTCTCTCTCTCTCTCTCTCTCTCTCTCTCTCTCTCTCTCTCTCTCCAGCAGATTTCAAAGAGTTTACGTGGCTTTCTAGGAGATTAATTATTTTCCACTCTACAACTTTTTTCCCACAGACGGAACACCACAAATCTCTCGCTGCTCTATCGCTATTTCCATGGCAAATGTTCAGACGAGCTACATAATTTAGTTCCACCAATTCAGACCATTACACTTTAAACCCACCATTCCAGGTACACGGGTTCGAATCATCCCTATTCCATTCGTATTCCATTAGTAAGAAGGAAGTTCCTGTCAGACAGTGTGACAACGAAGAAGGAAATCAAGTCTGACATCGACAAAGAATTCGTGTTCTCTTTGCTATCTGTTGAAAAAGAAAATCAGAAATCAAGATCGGGGCGACTTTAGCAGGCTTCGAAATATGGTAATTGTTTGTTTTCTTTACATGTATCGACCATTCATATTTCTTGCCTCCGTAAAAGAACTCTACTTTATACGACAGAAGGATGTCTTGGTTCTTGGTTTTTCATAAATGAAGACAGTCGATGCGCGTTACGAGTTTTGGATACATTTGTTTACCTCTTTTGATTTACCCGTAAGGCTGTTTTTACTTACGAATTAATTTGGAATTAAGACCCCGTTTATTTTTTTATTTTGGGATCTGAACCTTCCATTGTTATTCTCTCACAAATTATTTCGTCAAAATCTTCAGAAAATGGCGGATAAACCGCTCGACATGAGTTCCATTCCTGAATTCAATATAGATAAAACTGATCAGCCTGTGGTTGAGTGGATCAAACATGTGAAGCTCATCTACGAACTCTGTAAGGTTAAGAAGATTGAACGATTCTGCCCGTTGCGCTTGAGAAGAGGACCTCTAGCGGTATATCGACAGCTGAGTAAAGAACAGAAGGCTGATATTGGACAGATTAAACAAGCGTTCACGTTTGACCCTATCGTACATTTGTGTCGAGACTACCGAGCCATGTTAAGCGACTACTTCGAGCGTCATCAAGAATGGAGGACATGATCTTGTCCGAACTCAGAATGACCTTAAGCTAACGTAGAATGGAGGACATGACCTTGGGCTCACTCTGAATGGAGGGCATAGCCTTAGGTTAACTCTGAATGGAGGACAGAGCCTTAGGCTAACTGAGAATGGAGGACATGAACTTAGGCTAGCTCAGAATGGAGGTCAGGACAGGCTAACTGAGAATGGAGGACATGACCTTAGGCTAACGTAGGATGTAGGCCCTGACCTTAGGCTAACTCAGAATGGAGGACCTGACCTTAGGCTAACTCAGAATGGAGGACCTGACCTTAGGCTAACTCAGAATGGAGGACAGGACCTTATGCTAATTCAGACAGTTTCTTCCCAAGAACCGCTAATTTGAGGAACAGACGGTCGAGATGATTTTCCCTAGCATTAAAATATTAATTCCTTCAAGACTAGAGTCAACCATTAACTACATCCAACCTCGTTCAGTAACATCTAATTTGAGTGACTCTTTGGACTTGTATTGGGTGAACAACTCTAAATAATCTTTTACTTAAAAAATAAATGGATGAACGTCTTCTAGAAGTACTTTCAGAACACGGAACGTGTATTTCGAATTAATTCTGTGTATTTAGGTAGCGATTGTTCTTTAATGAAAATACCATTTAAAAAAAAAAACGCCAGACACTTGTGCCGGTTAATTTCAATGATCAATTTTTCCAAACTACGAACGATCCCTTTAATATAAGGTGGAAATTCCGGCAGATCGCCTGAATTTCAAGAAACATGGTTGAAGCTCTTGACTCTCTCAAGTCATAACCAAAGCAGGTAGAGACATCGGCTAAGAGTATTGTAGCGTAAGCTAGGTGTGACGTGACGTGTGTGTGTTTTTTGATTGGAAGGGGTCATTTTGATATACATCCAAAGAGGTGGGTTCTTAAGCCATAATTAACCAAACAAGCAAGTGCTACCAACGTGGCTACGTAAGTAAACGAAAGGCTTCTTTTCAGAAGGGATGAAAAAGCTCATTAAACGATACCATGGGGGAACGGTGTATTTTAATGTAAAGCTTGATAAGAATTATGAATTTTTACATTATTCAGGCTTTTTAATTTTTATCGCGGTCTATGCTTTATCGGGAAAGCTGCGAGCGGAGGATAAAATGTAGATTCAAAATACAGCAAGAAATATTTTCATAGCTTTTCTTTTCTTAATGCTCTTCATTGAATTGGATCGCATTTGTATCTAATATACGCAGCTTGTGGCCCTAACTCCTACTCCGATAAGATATACAAATAAAATATGTAGCAATCTAAACCTTTAGAAAAAAAAATACATTCCGTCATATCGAACCTGACGAAATCTCGTGATATTTTTTTTTCGGATTCTTGTATTAATCGTCTTTTTGTTGTGTATTTTTTTATCGTTATCTTATTTTTCTTCTCCTTTTTTTCTATTTTTTTCATTACTGTGAAAGCTTTCAAAATTTTATTTTGCTTCCGTCTTCTTCATTATTGTCCTTTTTCAGCCATATCATTTTGCATCGTTACTTCCTTTCCGTCATTTCTTTTTCCCTCTCTGCTTGCTGCCTCCTTTTCCAATTTTACAGTTACCTCACACCCTAATAGTTTTAGGCATTTCATTTCTCTTGATTTTCAATACATTTTTCTCTCTACTTTTAAATTCTCATTAATAATTTTACAAAATAGTTTTTAACTATGTTCAACCAATTTATTTTAGATATTAGTACTATCAAAAAATGATTTGATTTTATGTTAAATAATGGCTTCATAATCTCCGAGTATTTCGGGTTTAAATCCCGTTATATATTTTCATCTTTTGTTTCTGCTATCTTTTCGATAGTTGTGTTTGTTTATCTATATACTATTTTGTAATTTATCTTATTTCTAGTGTTTTAGTTTACTTACCTTTTCTATTGGGTTGGTGCATAATTATCAGGCGTTATTTGTTAATAAAAATTGTTGTTTTGTCTACTTTATTTAATAAAGATATTGTTTTATTTTCAGGTTATAAAAATGCGTGTCGGTAATCATATTCATTTAAAAATGTTATTGTTGAATTGTTATGTTTCTTTTTTCATAATAAATATTATTTAAAAAAACGCCTGATAATTATGCACCAACCCCAATATATTTAAAAAAAAAAAAAAATAAAACAACTTTTTTTTGTTGAGCTTCTAAAACACTTAATGTATATAAGTGTTTATATACATGCATTATGTTTCAAAGGATGCCATAGCCGGTGGGTGATAGTGTCTATAATATGCTTCAAGTCCAGCTCAAAGCCGGAGAATGGACGAAGGTAGAAAACTGGCGCCTCATAAGATGCCGGTTCGTGTAAATGGAGCTCGAGAGCCCAGTTCATCTAGGAGAAGGAAAACTTCCGCTGCCTTGTGATCATATATAAAAACACAGAAAAGTCAATGGAAGTAAATCCAGACAAAAAAACAACAAAAAAAAAACGGAGTGGAGCACCGAATGTGATTGGTTCATCACTGACAAATTTCCGGCAACTCCAAATATAATGCCCCGGGATGTGGAGAAATGGGCATGTAGTCAATACCATATGCTATAGCCAATCTAGGAGAAGGAAAACTCTGATTTCAAACCACCTGCTGCCTTATAGGTCTTGACTCTTTAATTTAGTTATGTGTCATGCATAATACACACTTACACGATCATGTATCTTTCGATACATGACTAACGAGGCAGATTTTTCCCGTAGTAGATTGTCATTTCTTTCTGCGGCAGACCAGTTGCCATCCAAGGCTATAGTACCCGATTATATCGATTACCCTTAGCACGTAAGTGAATGTAATTGATTCGACTAGAATTCGAACCTGGCTCTCTGATTCCTCAATCCAACCGCTATCCATTACTCCACGGTGCCTCGAAAGATGCATGACCGCCTAAGCGTGTATCACGAATGACACATAACTGATTGGCTGATACTTTAACTTCTGAGAGGAGGGAAGGGGTAACCTACATATATCAAGTACCAAATGTTAAGCTGCAAGAGGTTACCACAGCGCTAAATGAATGAATGAATGTTCACTTAGTACAAGGCTTAATAGCCACTCAATGTAGTGGGTTACTGAATGAAGTTGTTGTGATAGATATATATATTTGTTTTTTTTTTACTTGCATGCTATTTAAAGCCAGAAAATATTTTTAGGTTGTAAGAATTTTTGAAGATAATTATTTACTGATACAAGTCGTACTAAATAGCCAATAGCTGGGGAAAAGTGGTAGATTCAAATCAGGAGAATAGGATAGGGCTATCAACCAGTTCAAAGCCACAGTCACGCACATCGACCATTAAAGGCTAAAGTGTGCTGGAGCATTGTCCTGACGAAATAAGTCCCATTTCGTCAGTTTTTCAGAGCGTTAAGTCTCAATAACTCTTCGTAACTGCCTCAGCAAGTTGACATAGTACACTCCATTGATAGTGTGGCCCTTTAGAAGATAATCAATAAAGACAATGCATTTTGCATCTTAAAAAGCTGAGGAGATGTAATGAATTTGGCTTTCTTTGTGGCAGATCAGGAGGGGTGCTCTCATATATATATATATATATATATATATATATATATATATATATATATTCTACTCTCCCGTCGAATTCGACGTTTGAGGATCAAGCAGATCAGTTCCTAGGAATCGACAGCCCGACACCAGCACATGGTGAAAGGCCGAATACAGAGACCCGCATGTTTTAAATTTAGAGTTGTTCTTCTAGACCAGTTGCCACGTAATCTGTCTTGCTATTTACCCATAGCTGGAGGGAGAAGAAGAGGATTCACACCTTTCCCAAGGGTATTAGCATGTAAGTTTATGTGAAGGATTCTAGTGGAATTCGAATCCATCAAATTCACTTATTAGCTCGTAAGTGAATGTGATACATTCGACTGGAATTCGAACTCGCCTCACCGATTCCTCAATCCGCTATCCATTACTCCACCGTGCCTCCTCTCTCTCTCTCTCTCTCTCTCTCTCTCTCTCTCTCTCTCTCTCTCTCTCCCTATATATATATATATATATATATATATATATATATATATATATATATATATATATATATATATATATATATCATCGCTTGACTTTAATGTGTCTCTTTTTTTTTTAAATATATTTCTTCAACTCGTTTAATTTGCTTTTAATTACGAAGGCTTCTTTTATTCATTTAATAAAAAATATATATTTTCTTCCTTTTTCTTTTTCTTCTCTTTCCTTTCCTTCTCCTCATCTTCGTTCGTGTCTCCTTAAGAAATCGCGCGGCAAGGAGTCGCACCAAAGATTGCTTGAAACGCATTCAATTCTTGCCAAACGTCCACAAAAGAAGTCTATTTGCCGGTCCGAACAAAGGCTGCTTCAATTGCAAATAGGGGAAGCAAAGAAAAGAAAAGAAAGAAAAGAGATCTTTACCTACGGAGGTAGCAGCGGCATAATCGGCGGGTTAAAAAAATCGACAAGATGGACGAATGGATAAATGCAAGTACATTTCTAAAAGTTTTCTGCTCTTTTGTGCGATTTTCATTATGTATCGGCTTAAGCACATTACGTTTGCATATCAATATATAAACGTATGTAGTGATATGTATTTATGGAGTACACATTGAATTTATGCATGTATGAATCTATGCTTTTATCCATAATTCTATGCGCACATAGAAATATATATATATATCCATATATATATATATGCATATGAGCATACTATATATATATATATATGCATATGAGCATATTATATATATATATATATATATATATATATATATATATATATATATGCATATGAGCATATTATATATATATATATTTATATATATATGTATGTATGTACATCTATATATACATGCATATCTATATCTATCTATCTATCTATATCTATATATATATCTATATATAAATATATATATATATATGCATATGAGCATATTATATATATATATATATTTATATATATATATGTATGTATGTACATCTATATATACATGCATATCTATATCTATCTATCTATCTATATATATATATATATAGATATATATATATATATATATATATATATATATATATATATATATATGTATGTATGTATATATCATGTTGGCCTTTGAAAATATGAATGGATCTGTTTGATGTGCGCAGATTTTTACGACTATAAATACAAAAGAACAGGAATATAAAATTATGTATACACACAAATTTTTAAACGGTATGTATTTTGAGTTAATCTTTCATAATTATTATTTTGGGCGTAAGGTTGTACATGTATATCAGTCAGTTACGTGCCATGCGTGATACACGCTTAGGCGATCATGCATCTTTCGATACATGACTGAGGAGACAGATTTTTCCCCGCAATAGGTTGGCATTTATTTCTGCGGTAGACCAGTTGCCATCCAAGGCTATAAAACCCGGTCTTTCCTGCTATTTACCCATAGCTGTGGTGGGGAAGAAGAAGAAGAGGTTTCCTACCTTTCTGGAATGTACTGGATTCGACTGGAATCTGTGCGTGTGTGTGTGTGTGCGCGCGCGTGTGTGTGCGCGCGTGTGTGTATGTGTAGGGTGCGATGGGTAAATTGTTGTCGCCATTTTATATCTTTTATTTAGCGCAGGCGCGTTGTTTGCTTTTTATTTTGTCGACTGCAAAGTATAGTAGGCTCAGTTGGGAACAGTCTGAGAAAATGTGCACCATGATGCAATTCACTGCGCCAGAAATTTGGAAACAGCAAGCTGGATTGCTTGGCATTCGCGCAGTAAGCTTCAATACGAACATTTCAGGGGGTTTAGGTGTCAATCTGAGGACAGTACAGAAGATTTGGATATAGTTGGATGTGTCTAATGGTGATTATAAAGGTTTTGGGGGTGATCACTAGTGATAGCAATGCTATGCCTCCTTTCTTCTTCTAACATGACCTCACACTCAACACGGAAGCCTACATCAAGTGTCTTGAGGAGGTAGTGCTGCTCTAGGTCAAGAGGGTGGCTGCTAAAAAAAACTATGTCTGGCAACATTACTCTGCACCATGCCCCACAAGTAGGAGAATCCAGTCATGGCTGTCAGACAATTTCTGCGACCGCATCACCCCTTACATCTGGCCACCTAACTCCCCAGACTTCAACCCCTTGATTATTATGTGCGGGGCGCAGTTGAGCGAGAGACCAACAAAACTCTTTGTAACACCGTAAAACAAACGGAAGCCAAGGATTATGGCAGCATTCACCAACTTACACAAGGAGACCGTCCAGAAGATTTGCAGGAGATTCTGAAATCGTCTGGAGGCCATGCCTATACATATAGACATGAAAGTACATATGTTGGCTTGACAACCAATCATTATCAAGACGTTTCACTCTCCATATATTTATATATATATATATATCTGAAAACGATGTATATTTTGTTTTATGTATATATCAGAAAAAATCTATGACAATTTCCCTTGTGGCGTGAAGTATTATTGCGATAATTATGTCAGTGTGATTACAGATGAGCATGAAGCAAGGATACGCTAAAATTAAAAGTAATATTTTTAATTTTAATTTTGAATCAGCTACACCAAAACACATAGTAAACGAAAAATAAATATATAATCTTAAATTTTAGCGTCCCTCTTCTTCATGCACATGTGTAATCGCATCAACGTAAACATCACGTTAGTCCGATGAAGTCCTAAAGGAAGAAACGCGTCAGATGAAATAATTTTTCATTTTTTCATAGATTATATATATATATATATATATATATATATATATATATATATATATATATATATATATATGTGTGTGTATGTATATGTATATTATGAAATGAACAAAGTCCGACAATTATTTTAAGATATAAAAAAGAATGTATAAACATAAAAATGTCTTATTTATATATATATATATATATATATATATATATATATATATATATATATATATATGACTAGGTTAGACCAGCTCTGACCAGTTTTGACAAGATATGACCAGCTAAGATCAGCATCCCGAGTGAAGACACTCGCGTGCCCATGGTAAAAACAGTCACAAACTGAGTCAGTGGAGGAGGGTGTCAGGTAAATGCAAGATGCTCTCACGAGTAGTTTATAACACATTTATACTTACCGGGATTCGTCCCTGCGCTGTTAGAATAACGGCTATGACAATCGATACCGGTTTAAAGCAATCGGATGTCTAGTCACACTTATGAGCTGTGATACAATGAAACAGTCTGTTAATGACAATATATATATATATATATATATATATATGTATATATACATTGTGTGTGACGATCACAAATAGCGTGAAGCCCAGGCTCACAAACTCAGACCAATCCAACTATATATATATATATATATATATATATATATATATATATATATATGTATATATATATATATATATATATATATATATATATATACACATATATATATATATTACACATATATATGCGTGAGTGTGTATGTATACATATTACATAAGTGTGTGTTACATTTTTGAGGACATTTGCACGAATTGAGAAAAAAGTGCATAGAGCTTATGAACGAAAAGTTTTATTTGAAAACAGATTGCCGAAACCTTTTATCGCACCTATCCAATGAATCCACCATTAGCATCGATAGCTGCTTCTATACGGGGTCGGAAAGGTTGAACAATTTTGTATATAGTTCTGGTTATGGTGAACTGAATAGATTTTATGGTGTTTTGAGTGCGTTGATTGACATGTCTCTCAAGTACAATACTTTACGTAATAGTCTAGTGGATTCAGGTCAGATGAGCTAGGAGGCCATGTGTATGGAGGACGTGATCCGAACACGATTCGAAGGCTCATCGGGATAGCGAAGGATGCCTTCCAAAATCTGAGCAATGTATTAAGAAACAAGAACTTTTTGTTAGAAACAAAGAAAAAAGTACTGAACTGTTACGTAATATCGGTCATCCTACATGCCAGTGAATACTGGACATTCTTCTCACAGAATTAGAGACTTTTGGTTCTACAGAAAGATGTTGAGAATAAAATGTATCGAGCATGTGAGCGACGATGAAGCTTTAGAGAAAACGGATACAAAAAGGACACTTAGCATCTGAAAGAAAGTTACAATTTTTAGGGGACATAATGAGGAAAGAATGCTTAGAAAATTTGCCACTTACAGTACATATTGAATGTAAGAGGAACAGAGGAAAATAACGCCCATCTTACCTTCTGGGGTACATAATGAGGACTTGGAAAATTTTATACTCACAGGACAGATTCATGGCAAGAGGGACAGAGACAAAAATGGTATAACCTACCTAACGAGGTTGTGTAAATTGCTGGCAGAACACGGAGATAGCAAAAAGACAAAATTAACGAATAACTATAAAGGACAAGAAATTGTGGAGAGCCATAATCGCCAACGTCCAAGGGCCAACGTACATAAAAGAAGTTATATTATAAATTTATATCTTTATTTTTAATATTATTATAGTTAGTATTAACATTATTTTCATTTGGTTTTATACAAAGCTTATACGATTATTAATATTTAGTAGACCTTCTGGGAAAATTGTTTTTTTTTTATTTTATGTCGTACTTTTTATTTTTATTTTTCCCATTTTGTCAATGACATGACAGAGTGATTGAAGGAGTTAATTTTCCAATTTATCTTGCATCTTATATTTTTAGCAATAGACGTCTTCATATTTTATTCTTTTATAACACTTTTTTTTTCTTTTCTGTGCCATCATGTTTTCTCATCATAGGTGCCTCCATTTTTTTTCATTTTTTTATACTTCTTTTACCAGATCAGTTATTATTTCCCAATTTCTCTGAGTGTATTTTTTTTTAGATATATAAAAAAAGCGAAATCTTTTTTTTTGCTTACTATTATCGTTTTTCAATCTGTAGATACGCAAGTTAGCTTGTCAATCCCTCTGTCAATTTTTACTCCCTTCTATTTATCCTTATAATAAAGCCAAGCGTTTACGAACACCATAGCCTCGTTCGAAATCAACGACCAACATATTCTGAAATCACCTTTTTTTAAAAAAAAATCGTCTGCATCTCATCAGTTTCAATGTTGGTTACTCTCTCTTCATTTCTTCACTCTTTTTTTCCGTGTATCCGTTCTTCCCACAATTCCCTTCTCGTGGAGACTTTTCTGCATTTCTCTTTGTCGCTACTTTCTCAGGAATTTTCATTTTATCCCTTTCACATAGTTTTTTAGCGTTTCTTTTGGCCTGTTAGTGTTTTCATTCTTGTCTTTCTTTTTACTTTCTTTTACTATTCGATTATTAACAGGAATATCTTCGTTTGTTTATATTTTTCCTTCTAATTTTAGTCATTTAAAAAAATATTTTCTACTATTCTTGAAGCCATTTCGCTTCTCTGTCCGTATAGTTTGAAGTTGTTCCTACTTTTTAATATATATATATATATATATATATATATATATTCTTTTACTTTTAACTTCTTTATATATCATTGCTTGGTTCAACCTTTTTAGGCTACTTTTTCTTCTTCTAAATTAACATATTTTTCTCCTATTCTTCGCAACCCTTTAAGATAAACTCTTTCTTTTTTTTCAATTTTTCACCATCCTATATTATTTTATCCCCTTTCTTAAATTTTCTTTCATCCGCCTTTCTCTATCCTTTTTCTCTTTCGCCTATTGATCTTATATTTCTTCTTTCTCTTCATTTCTTAAGATAACCTCCCTCAAATATATCAGCTTATTTTCATCTGATTTTATGAGATATATTTTTATTTTCTTTCTTCTCAATCTATTTTCCTTATTTTCCCTTTTCTCTTTTTATCTAGACACGAATTCCTGGCGTTCTAAAAATTACGACATTTTCAAATGCTTGTCCACGTTCTCTTCGTTTTTTTTTTTTAATTCTTTTCCTTAATTTTCTATTCTCGGTTTTATTTTACTTCTATTAAAATATCTACGTAAGCATTCTTTTTATCGTTCAGTCTTTATCCTACACTCTTCTTATTTACAGAAATGTCATTCTTACAGTATTCCTTTATGGACATTAGCGGTTATATCCCCTTACCTTTTATCATTATTTCTATCTTCTGTATTTCTTATAGAGAGATGGAGATCGGTAGTCACTACTGAGGCCAGCGCAAATGACGGTTGCGGGGGCTGGGCAATTTTTGTCCTTGGCCTGAGTCTACGCGATCGGGTTTCCCACATTAAACCTGACTTTGTATCACATGTCTCAGAAGCGAGAATGGAGTAAATATTTCCTTCTTCATCTGTCTATACATTCAGAAATTCATACACAGATGTCCTCAAGGACACATGGCACAGTGGATAAAGGCGTTAGTTAGATCCAGTTAGATAGTGTGAGTTCAATACCCGGTTAAGGCAGTGAGAACTTGGAGAGGGGAATTAACAGGAGATAGCTAACAACTTACATAACATTAAACATGGAACGTGAACTAGAACAGTCTACTCCAGTGAGCGAAAATAAAGGGTTCGAGTTCGGCATTCCAACAACATGAAGAAGGCCGGAGCGTACAACGGCCGAAACGTTGTAATAAATATGGCGACAAAGATGAGGACAATAGTCCGAATAATGTAAATAGTGTATTACCTTCTGTATTTCTATGTTTCTGGTAATGGAATTGAAACGAAAGCAGTGATGGCACGTACCCTGAATCCATCATAAGAAATTCAGAATGTGAAATTAGTAAAAACTAAACACTTCAAATACCTCGTTGTATAGATCAGTTATAACCATATTAATTATATCAGTATCTCCTTTTTTTTAGTTACTTGTGCTATCCATTTTAGTTGATGCTGTTGTTAAAATTCCTCAAGTTATGCGAGTTGTGTTATATAGTACACTTCTTTGTGATTCTGTAGTAACAGTTCGCAAGGTTGGTGTTCACAGTTCGTGTTTTAGATATTTCTGAACGAGTTTCCAAAAACTCAACAAAGATTTAAGAAATCGGAAAACGTTATTAGAAACAAGGAAAAGAATGCTGAACTGCTACGTAATACTAATCCTCATTTATGGCAGTGAATAATGGACAATTTGTTCACTGATGAAAAGATAACAGCGATGTGGATCTACAGAAGGATGGTGTTAATACTATGGAATGAACGTCTGACTATTGGGGTATCTTTAAGGAAAATGCGAACAAAAAAAGAGTTATATGTTGAATCAGAAGGGGACACATGAAATTCCTGGAGTATACTGTGAGGAGGGAGAGATCGGAGAGTTTGCCGTTCACAGCACATACTAAAGGCCAGGCGTCGATGAGAAATATCGAGTTACCTACCTGACGACTGATTCGTTTTCTACGGCTTGTCAACCCTTTGCACGCCAGAATATATTTTTTATATTTAAGAATCTTTTTTTTTGTTTAAGGATACAAAGCTTATTAATTAACACATAGCTGAGAGGGAAAAGAGGTGGAGTCTTTTCCTTTCCTGGGAGTATTTGCATATAACGAACCCAACGGAAATTGAAACTCGGATCTTCGATTAAAAATTCTGAGCTATGAAGAACTACACCACCAGCACATCCAAACTTCCAGCACCTGATATTCCCAAGTGGTCACCTATCGAGGTACTGACCAGACTCGACGTTGCTTAACTTCGGTGGTCGTACGGGCATGAGTGGAAAGGGGACAAACGTAGCACGTTAACCTTTATCCTAACATCGTCTCAATTACTTGTATTTTCCCTTTGTATATATGCCTTCTTCAAACTGTGTCTGCTTCCATATATTTTTTCCCTTTGAACTGCAAACGTCACCTTCTCTTCTCATGTTCATTTCTTCTTTCTTCCTGTTGTTCTCATACATCTTTATTGTCGGTTCGTTTAACTACACTAGCGACACCTGATCTTTCCTACCTTCTTTCATCGTCCTCTCTCTTTATATGTTTAGAATTGGATTTTTTCACATCTTTTTATCTCCCGTTATTTCTCATTATTTTCTCGTAACATTATCATCATCAGCGTGATGCTCATCTTAACTGTTATATCAGCAACTTTCGGCCGTTTAGCTTTCGGACTTCTTCAGGTTGCTGCGTTCCGTATCGCCTCTTCATAGAGTGTATCAACATGGAATGGTTTTCCTTTTCATGTTATCTTCATTATACGAGAGGGGCAGACATGGTAGCATCTATTCTACGATGTAGCGGGAGGAGGGTGGAATTATTCCCATGAGTTATTCTTTAGTTACTATATCTATTGCTTATTACTTCTTGTGGAATGACAATCTGGAAGTTAGGTTGAAAAGATCCTCTAAAACAATGTAAGCTGGAATTATTCCAGTGATTTATTCTTTAAAGTCTCTTTATACTGCTTCCGAAATCTCACGAAATGACGACCTTGGATTTTGCAATAGAAAATTAAAAAAAAAATTTTTTAATTCTGTTCTCTATGTAATAAAGTAAAGTCATCATTGACTATCCTAGGCGTGTAAGCCTGTGGCGAAATAACAGTACGTATCTTCTTTTTCGTCTTATTGTCTTACAACGTTTTCTGCAACGTTACATATTCTTTTTTATGTACTGTGTCCATTCAGGACGTAGGCGATCATGGCTCTCCACAATTTCTTTCCCTTGCAGTTCTTAATAAATTTTGTCTTTTGTGTTATTTCTCCTAAAACCTGTTACGCCATTCATTTGCTAAAGATGTAATGCGCTGTTTACCGCTGTCTCTCTTGCCTTCAATATGTCCTGTGAATATCAGATTTACCAACCCCTTTTCCTCATTATGCTACCTAGAAAACTCAACTATCTCTTCCTGGTGTTAAGTATGCTTATTTTTTGTTTCCATTTTCTATAAAAGTTCGTTGTTACTCACATGTTCGGTCTATGGTATCCTCAGCATTCTTGTCTAGAAACTGATTTCTGTTGATTCTCTTCATCTTAGAGGAGATTGTCTGACATATAGGAGGCCAGATATTACGTAACGGTTTAGTACATTTTCCTTGTTTCTAGATAAGTTTTTCTATTCTATTTTATTTTATTTTTTTACTACACTGCTTAGCTTTTCGGATGCATCTTTGGTTATATTTTTGTAGACTCCGCACAAAGTTCCCGCAATATTATAATGTTACAAATGCAATCGCACAACACATTCACCCTGGTCGTTCAAGACTTCCAACACCGCTGCTGATCGAAGAAGATCGCTTCGATCTCACACCTGCCCTATACCACGTTGTGATTTAAGTTTGATCATAAAGGTCAAAGAATGAATCGCCGCAGATATCTTCTTGTCGAGCTGGTCCAAGCAGGGCGAAGACGTACAGAAAAAAATAACACCAGAATAAATTGAACAAAAAGTAAATACAGTTTTTATATCAGTCCTTCGTACAATAATTGATTTCTATCAGAGTTCGCATGCAAGTAATTATCAGGTCAACCCGCATCTAAATCGGAAGTCATATTATCGTTGATGACCTGGAAACCGTGGTTTGCTGTTTTGGTAAAGTTTGGCACAAGGATGAAGTAGGGGTTTCTCTTCGGCAGGCAATCACGTAGGGTGTATCACGACCGGTGGTTGGGACGAACTCTCTGTCGTCACTGTCCTGTTCTTCTCTGTCTCCGCCTCCGTCTGACGAATTCGCTTCACGCATTCGTATTTATTGACATTCGGGTCATTTTCCATTGTTCAAACCCTCGTCACACCAATTCATCTATATGTGAAAAAAATTGTCTTTGTTTGCCTGTCGTTCTCGTCCTGGTCATCGCGCCATTACATTTTCGGATCCTTTCTGTTAATTCCCCCCCCCCAAATAATGTAAAGTTACTTATCAGAAATATAAATTCACCCAAAGGTCAACCCAGTCAGAGTGCAATGGAAAGATCCCCGCTCTGGGAGAATTTCGTGTGAATTTTAGTAAGTATAAATTCTTTTTATTTTGAGTTAAATTAATATTTTGGGTTGAATTGACAGAAAATATCCACATTTTCTCATTTTCTTAAGATTTTATTTTCATTTCATTTATGTGGTATGTGTAAAAGTTTCGAGCCCACATTTTATTTGAAACCTACAGTCTGAACGCCCAGAAAAGAAAAACTGGAAAATTCTACAGAGACTTAATACAATTCGTTAGCCGGTTCCTTCGAATAATTCAAGCTTTCTCTCCTTAGATTCTCGTTTTAGACAATTACTGCAATAAAAAACATATAAAGATAATTCATAACAGAAAAAAATATTACTGTAAATTAGTTATAACGAAATATAGCGATTAAAAAGAGCTGAGTGGTTATATGTGCAGTGTGGAAAAAAGAGATATCGACACGGCTTGAGGAAGAGGAGATTCGAATTTCAGTTGAGCTTGTTATATTTTACGAACTAATACCCTTGGGGAAGGTATGAGTCTATCATCTATATAATTCTAAAAGTCTATACTTGTGTGGTGCATCCATCCGAAGCATAATGATTTAAATGAATAAGATTTTAAAATATGAGTTGTTTGTACAGTGAATGTTTTTATTTTAACTTTCTTCAAACAGACAATTTTTTAATTAAAATATTTTTAAGACAGACACAAAGAGATCCCGCTTTGCTGTTTCGTCCAGTTGTTTATGGAGTAATTATTTATATTTCAGCTTTCTTTAAACAAGCATCATTTTCAATATTTAAAAAATATTTATAAGTTAATCAGATTTAATGTGAATAAGATTTTAAAATACCAGTTGTTTATACAGTAAGTATATTTATTTTAACTTTCTTCAGACAGAAAATTTTTTAGTTAAAATATTTTTAAGTTAAAGACAGAGATCCCGCTTTGCTATTTCTTTTAGGTGTCTGTGGAGTAATTATCTGTGTTTCAGCTTTCATTAAACAAACAATATTTTAAATATTTTAAAAATATTTTTGAGATATTTAAAAATATTTTCAAGTGAAAATGATTTTAAAATATTTTTTTGGCATATTAAAATAATATTCTTAAGTTAATCTGACTTAAAGTTCAAGCTTATCCCGGAAGCTCCATTCCTATTAAATACTGTAAACAATCAGTAAAACGTTAAGCATGAACTTGCAAACCTGACCAATGTTGAAACGAACTAATTGAAATAATTAACTGGTTCCAAGACTTCATGAATTTAAGCGTTCAACTAGGCTGGCATCTCGCTCCTCGCCCTTTCACTGTCGAAACTGTTAAATGTAGCCGTCTCTTCTAACCCAGTAGCTTCATATATCGCACTTCTTGACTGTGGAACTCCCTCCCCATTTCTTGTTTTCCTGATAGCTATAATCTCCAACTATTCAAATGTAAAGTCAATCGACGTCTCCAGTTGCCCTGATCTATCCCCCAACCTTCTCTTCATCCTTTCCTCTATCACTCTCTTTGCTCTCGCTCCAACTCTCTGTAACCCCTTGCGTGCTAGTAGCTTCCTGCCTTGCTTGTGGTGGAATGCTTAAAAAAATCATAAGAAAATTGGCTTTATTTCAGTGAAACATTGAAATCAGATTCAATGTTTTATAACGTGAACCGTCAGTGACCCAACGGGTCACGGGGACTTTAATTTCTATTAACTTCAGTGAATACAAAAGATAAAACATTGCTGGAAATCGAAGGTTCCATGGAAACAATGAAGAGGTTCGTTGAAGAACATGAAGAAACTCGATGCAGGTTTTATCAGGGCAAATTCAAGATATTTATCTTACCAATCTGAGCTCTTTATCCAGACAGAATTCTCACAAAAAAGACAGAGTTCAAAATCATTTACCCGGCATCGTGTGTAATGAATTATGTTCCGCCCTACAATCACTTCCCCATAGATTTTCCTCGTTACTCTATTCTTATTTGTTATGGCAAATATTCAGATGAGCTATATTCCTTAGTTGCACCAGTTCAGACCTTCACTGACATGTTACGTACGCAGCGTCGACCCATCCTCATCACCTTTGTATTCCATTGGTAAGGAGGGAGTACCGCGCAGATTCTTCACCAGACCTGTCACTTTGTTAAACATGCTCCCGAGAGGATGTTTCCTGATCATGAAGATTAGAAGTCTAAATTCAACCATTATATATCCTACATGTCCTCATAATATTCCATTTAGACAGCTTCTTCCCGATAATATAATTTGTGGAACAGACTCCCAAGAGGTTGCTTCCCTGATCAATAAGATCTTAACCCTAGAACACTAACCATTAATTAAACTACTAACCATGGGTATATCATACCCAATTTAGAAAATATAAAAAAAAAAAATAAAAAATAAATAAATATAAATCTTTATTTGAAATATTTTACATGCAGGTACTTCAAACTTTGTACTTTGAGTTAACATTAATAGGAACTGAAAAACATATTATTTAGGTAAGAAAATCAGGTACTGAAAATTGTAATTAAAAATAGGAAAATTTGCGCTTGGTACTATATACCCTTGCTTAATGTTCTAGGGTTAACGTCTTCAAATCTCGAGTTAACCGTGTTCTTCTACTACATATCCTCATAATCTTCACTTCTTACTTCTCTATAACAACCTCGCTCGGTAACCTTTTATGTTGAGTGGACTTTGGACTTTGTATTAGGTATAAGAACCCTACACGCAAGCCGTTAGTGGCCCGCTGGAGGGACGTTGATGGCAACGCCAAAGGACCTCTGGTAGCAGCCACAGGCAGGCCACCGGTGGGCCTCTAGCGGTCCACCTGAGATGAACACGCCGGCAGTCCTATAGCGGGTCACCAGCAACTAAACGCTAGTGGCATGTCACCAAGTGGAAGATTGGGGCGTTGCATGTAGACAAAATCTATGCATTGGGATAGCGAAAGTTGCCTTCCAAAAGATAAGCAAAGTATCAAGAAACAGGAAAATTTAATTAGAAACTATGAAAAGAGTACTGAACTCTTACGTAATACAAGTCTTCCTGTATGCCACTGAATGTTGGAAAATCTTTTTTCACGGCGGAGGAAGAGACCAGAAGAAACAGAAACAAGGTTCTACAAAAGACTGCTCAGAATACCGTGGATTCAATAACGATGAAGTTTTATATAACATGGAAACAAAAAGGACATTATAATTAACATCAGAGACAAATGAAATTTCTAGGGCACATACTTAGAGTTCGGAAAATTTTATAATCACAGGACAAGAGGAACAGAGGAAAACAAGACAAAAACCTAATGGTAAGCTTCAGTGAATGCATTGCAGAACAGGTTTTAGGAGAGATAACAAAAAGAACAGAAAAGCGCTACAAAGGAGAGGAAATCGTGGAGAGACATGGTCGCCAACGTCCTGAAGGGAAACAACAAAAAGAAGAAGAATACGATTTATATGGCTTGTCACATTGATAACGAGATTAATTGTGCTGCCGAGAAGACGAATTCGTACTTATTTATTTATTTCTAAGATGTTTTTTCCCTTACGTGTGCGTGATTAGATCTAAAGAAGTATCGTTTTATTTTCTCTTTTTATCTGTACAAAAATTGCACACACATACATGCATAAATATATATATATATATATATATATATATATATATATACATATATATATATATGTGTGTGTGTGTGTGTGTGTGTGTTTGACTGAAATTTCGATCTTCAGAACATATAAAAGTGAGTTATTTCATTTTCTCAGTGTGCAAATTATTTCAACACACATTTATATATATATATGTATGTACGTAAAAATTGCATACCGACATACAGACACACATAGATAGATAGATAGATAAATAGATAGATAGATAGATAGATAGATAGATAGATAGATAGATATGTGTGTGTGAGTTTAAACTATATAAACATGCATATAAAAGAATTAAAAAATTGAAAAAATATTGACACCAAATCGGTTGGGTTCGATCGGGGGTTGAGGCATTCGGTTATCTAGTCGCACTGAGGAGCTGCGAAACAATACTGTCTGCGAATGACACACACACACACACACACACACACACACACATATATATATATATATATATATATATATATATATATATATATATATATATATATATATATATGTCTTCGACGTTTTGAGGGTACGTCATTTCAACTCTGAGGAGTTGAAACCCAGATTACCCCGCACATAAGATTTGATTATAGTTGTCAACGTTTGTGCAGAACCAATGCACACATTGCGAAAGAATTGGAAATAGTGTGCATAGTGCTTCACGACATCCCCAATGAGCCCTCATCAGGTCCTTCTTCTAGATTGATTTCTAACCAAGGCTAGAGAGTCCAGTCTGCTCTACTATTTAACTCATAGCTAGGGTAGGGTGAAAAGATTGTTTCCTACCATTCCCAGTGGGTATTTGCGCGAAAATGAATGTAACGTACTTGACTGGATTTCGAACCCGACTCGGCGACTTCTTTTCTTCCGAGCCGATAACCATTTGGTAACAAGTTGGAAAGAAAATTTTAAAAGAAAGAAATAAGGCGTGATAAAAAGAAGAAACGGTATAATTTAAAGAAAGAAAGTGATTTTAAAAAGAAAGTGTTTTAAAATAAAGTAACAGGTTGGAAAGAAAGAAAGAAAGAAAAGAAAAGAAAAGAAAGAAAGTAAGTAAGTAAGTTAGTTAATTTAAAAAGAAAGAAAGAAGGTTAGAATATAGAGAAGTGTTTTAAAATTAAAGCCTGTTTATATTTTGCTTGGAATTTACCGTAGAATAATATTTTACGTAATATTTTTACATGTTATTTTTAGTGAGTTCATTTTTATACGAATGCTCTTTTATTTTGATCTTATACCAGACTAAATCTAAATTCAGCAAATATATTCTTTGCCAGGCGCCAGCTGCAGAGCGATGAATAATCCGCTTGTTTCCCAGAGTAGTGCGTGGACGATCGATACTGAGTGGATATCCCGCTGTTCTGACCTTGTGCCAGACTAAGCTGAATTTCGTAAATATCAAATTTATTTATTCTAGCACCCGCCTTTCTTCTTTCCTATTTTCATTACTCACTCTATTTCTGTCCTTTTTATCGTTAATGTATTCATTCTCTCTTTCTTTCATCTTAACCTCCCCTCTCCAAACTCCATTTCTTTCTCTCGTTTCAAAATTCTCTCTCACTCGCTTTTCACTCACTCTTTGTCGCTTGTTTTCTTCACTATCATATCCATCTCTCCTATTGACAGTTTTTCTCCTCGCAGTAGATCTCTAAATGGTTGTTCTTACAAGTTAACCTCACTCTAACTTTTCATCCATAATTCACTGGTCCTCTCCTCTCCCCCCCCACCCACACCTTCTCCCCGGCCAACGCCAAAAAATATGTACCCTCTGCTAGAAAAATAACATCTCTTTTGAAAAAGCAAGACATTCCGACGTGGAGTTAAAAGACTCGATGATTAGCATCCAGTTGGTCTCGCGTTATAAAATCGATAAGCACATATCGCTAGGCTCCGGTAAAAAGGGTGTCCGTATGAATAAAAAGAATGAATAGACAGCAGCAGAAAACGAACGGCAAAGCGAAGAGCTCCACTCGATCTACTGCCCAAAATCCTTTGGTTGGTGGATTGCGTGCTTGTCAGGTGCACGTTGAGCCATGGCAGTAGGGGATGAGTGGAACGGCCTTTTGGAGTTAGCACTGGGGCCCGCGTTTATTTACTGCGCAATAGGGAGTCACAAAAGGTGGGCGAGTCATACGTCGTAGTCAGTGCCGGAGACGTGAAGTGCAAAGTGGAGTGGAAATGATGCACTGAAAGAGAAGTTTGTGGAATGGGACGAGTGTTGGGGAGAGAGGTGGAGCAAGAAATGTATGAAAGAAAGATAGAAAGGAAAAGATAGTAAAGGCGATAGTGAGGGGCGAGAATACAGAGAAGAGGGGATATAAAAATAGGTTCAAAAGAAAGAAAGAAAGAAAGAAAGAAAGAAAGAAAAAAGAAAAAAGAAAGAAAAAACAGTAAAAGTGATAACGGGCGAGAATGAAAAGAAAAGGGATATGAAAATAGTTTCGAAAGAAAGAAAAAAGAACGAGAGAAGGAAGGAAAGAAAGAAAAAGATAGTAAAGCTGATAGAGGAGTGCGAGAATAAAAAGAAAAGGGGTATGAAAATAGGTTAGAAAGAAAGTAGAAAAGAAAGAAAAAGAAGGTAAATGCTATAGAAATGGGCAAGAATAAAGAGAATGTAGGATATAAAAATACGTTTAAAAAGAAAGAAAAAAGAAAGAAAGAAAGAAAATTAAAAGAAAGAAAAGATGTAAGAAAGAAAGAAGATGGTGGTAAAAAAACAAATAAAGAATAGAGAGTTTAAAGAGAATATAGTATATAATAACAGGTTGGAAAGAAAGAAAGAAAGAAAGAACCGATATAATTTAAAGAAAAAGAGAAAGTGATTTTAAAAAGAAAGAAAGCGAGAAGAAATACAAGGGCCGATATAAATTTTTAAAAAAAGAAAGAAATTGATTTTAAAAAGAAAAAAGGCGGGAATAAAGATAAGAACTGATATAAATTAAAGAAAGAAAGGTAGAAAGAAAGTGATTTTAAAAAGAAAGAAGGCGAGGAGAAAGAGAAGAACCGATATAAATAAATAAAGCAAAGCCAAATAAATGTAAAGGAAAAAAAAAGGAAACGAGATGTGCAAACATGAATAAAATAAATGAAAGAAATATTTTAAAAATAAGATAAATGAATGGAAGAAAAATGACGATGAGGAATAAATGGTAAGAGAAATTTATAACAAAGTGAATGATAAAACAGTAGTTTAGAAAGAAAATAAATCAAGAAAGAAGAAAACAAGTTGAACAAGAATGAAAGAATATTGAAAGAGAATCAGATGAGGAGAAAAACAAAGGAACGGTTATCTAAAGGAGTAAAAGAAAGACAAAAACAATAACTGTATCACCATAGAAAGAAGAAAAAAAATAAAAAAGATAAATCGAAAAAGATTTAATACAAAAAGAAAGAAAAATACTTAAATCTAGGACAGAAAAGAAAAAGTATTAATAAAAGCTATACAACAGTAGAATAAATATAAAATTATAAAATGCAAAAAGACATGTCCTAAAATGGCGGATCCCGCATCACATGAAAAGGAACGAAAGGATGAACAAAATGCTCACGTCAGTCCAGAAAAAATCTGCTCCAATATCGAAATTCCTACTGACCAGGTTATGAAAAACAAACATCTCTCTCACACACACACACACACACACACACACACACACACACACACACACACACACACACTCTCTCTCTCTCTCTCTCTCTCTATATATATATATATATATATATATGTATATGAAATTGTTTCTATCACATTCTGTGCACTGTTTAAAACTGTTCATACATGTCTACATCATTTTGTTCATATCTATCTACTATATATATACATATATATATATGTATGTGTGTGTGTGTGTGAGAGAGAGTGCTGCGTCTCGTATTTTAACCATTTCATGTTTTATGGACATAGAAAATAAATATTTATTGACATCTAAATGTTTATTTGCTGAATGCAACATCTATATGCGCAGGTAGAATGAAAGTCAGCTTGTTCTGTGCAGACTTAAACAGACGGCATGAATCTCCATGAAATATGCTTAATTTCGAAGTCTCAAATCTACAACCACCAGTTTAAAACTTTAACATGGACCCTAAGGCTGTTTAGACTGATAAAAATAAATTTCTAATAACTTCAGTGAATGCAAAATATAAAACATTGCTGGAAATCGTAGCTTCCATGGAAACAATGAAAAGTTTCGTTGAAGAACCTGAACGAAGTCGATACACGTTTTATCAGGCTAAATTCATGATGTGAACTTGCTATTCTGTGTTCTTTATCCAGAAAGAATTCTCTTTCCCGTCTTGACAAAGTTCAAAAGCATTTATGTGACCTTGTGGGTAATAAATTATTTTCCACCTACATTTCTCCACAGACTTTCCTCGCTGCTCTATCACTATTTGTAATGGAAAATGTTCAGATGATCTATATTCGTTAGTTCAACCAGTTCAGAACTTCACAGCTAGGATCCGCCATGTCACATACGGAGAGTCTATTCCACTGGTAAGGAAGAACTTCCACATAAACAGATTCTTCACCAGAACTGTCATTTTCTAGAACAGACTCTTCTTCTCTGATCACTAAGATCTGAAGTCTTAGGTCAACCGTTATTCATCCTACATATCCTTATAACATGCACTTCTGGCTCCCCCCTTCAAACTTTTCAACAACATCATTCAGTAAACTTTTTCCTTGATGTTGCGCCTTATATTGGGTGAACATATTGGGTGAACATATTGGGTGAACATATTCGGGGAACATATTGGGAGAACATATTGGGTGAACATATTCGGGGAACATATTGGGTGAACATATTGGGGGAACATATTGGGGGAACATATTGGGTGAACATATTCGGGGAACATATTGGGGGAACATATTGGGGGAACATATTGGGTGAACATATTCGGGGAACATATTGGGGGAACATATTCGGGGAACATATTGGGGGAACATATTGGGTTAACATATTGGGGGAACATATTGGGGGAACATATTGGGTGAACATATTCGGGGAACATATTGGGGGAACATATTCGGGGAACATATTCGGGGAACATATTGGGTGAACATATTCGGGGAACATATTGGGGGAACATATTGGGTGAACATATTCGGGGAACATATTGGGGGAACATATTGGGTGAACATATTGGAGGAACATATTGGGGGAACATATTGGGTGAACATATTCGGGGAACATATTCGGGGAACATATTGGGTGAACATATTCGGGGAACATATTGGGTGATCATATTGGGGGAACATATTCGGGGAACATATTGGGGGAACATATTGGGGGAACATATTGGGTGAACATATTCGGGAAACATATTGGGTGAACTTATTGGGGGAACATATTGGGGGAACGACAGTATAAAAAATGACAAAATTGTCAAGCTCTGAAATTTAAGACGTTGTAGCTGTAGACGTTATTAAATCAAATAAAAAGGGTGAGATGATCTCAATAGGCATCTTTTAAAACACCCGTAATGCAATACTATAAAACTATATTTTACCATACTTACATGTATGTATATATGGATAATGTATACTTTTCTTCGTCAGTAGCACTCAATATATATATATATATAATACCCGGTTCAGGCAGTGGAGAACTTTCAGGGGGAAAATTAGCAGGAGATAACAGATAACTGACATACATCAAACATGGCTCGTGGAACTAGAACAGTCTACCCCAGTGATCGAAATAAAGGGCTTGGTTCGAAATTCCAACCACCTGAAGAAGGCCGTAGCGTACAACGGCCGAAACGTTGTGACAAAAATGGCGACAAAGATGAGGACAATAGTCCGACTAATGTAAATACTGCATATATATATATATATATATATATATATATATATATATATATATATATATATATATATATATATATATATATATTGTAAAGAATTTTTTAAAAATTAGGGTGACATCTGTAAAATCAAAGTCATGCCCAGTTTTGTTCCTTTGTATTACGATAAAGTTTGAATGGTTGTCTAAATGTAAATCTCTTTTATGTTCATAGATACGTGCTTTTAGACTTCCTGGTGTCTTTGCGGCATAAATGCTTTTACATTGTAAGGAATTTATTTGATAATTACCGGCCTCTGAATTGGGTTTGGATTTACTTTTCTTCCTAATTATATCGCTGATTGTGTTGGACGTGGTGATAAGTATCCTAATATTAGGGATAGCTAATTAATTTATAAGTTTTGTAGAAAGACTGTTAGAGGGTAGGATTATGAATTTTGTGTTGTTTACATTGGTAATGTCTATTCTTGGGATTTGTGGATAGATACCACCAATAGCACTTCTAACAACACAAAATTCTTATATATGTTTATTTTTATTTTTGTGTGGTTTGATTTTCATTTCTAAAGTAGACATCACGTGCATGTATTATTTATTTGTAAATCAATTACATTAGTTATTTCTAAATCGATTCACTTCTTCGTTACTTTCTTGGCATATTCATCGAGAACGTTGTTTCAGAGAGTATGCACATCATATTCAGCCTTCAGCTTCTTTAAAAGGCGAAGTCAACTAATAAAACTGATTTTTATTACTTCATTTCTCGTTCACTCAAACTTAACCATTCAAATTTCTTTCACTTATCTTTTTCTATATACTCTGCGTCTGTGCATAGAACCGTTGCTAGAGTAGTATACGAAAACAGGGGACCCTCTCTGCTTACACTATTCAACTAAACAAACGCTTCTTCAAAATTTATCCCACGAAAAGAAGGATTAGGGGATTTAAAAACATCACTTGTGCCAGGAAAATAGTAAAAATTATCAATAATTAATTTTTCATTAGTCAAAAATTATTTTTCTTGGAAAAAAGTTAAAAACATGCAGTGTTTAATTAATCCTTCAATACTGCTGTTCACAATTACATAGAATGCGGGAAATAGTTTTGTGTCAGACACTAGTAAGTAGATTGTGGTCGCACTGTGTGATGTGGAAAAATATAGAGTAGAGACCGTTCCAGATTACAAACATTTTCTTGGAGACAACGTCCAACTAAATCACAGCTCTATGCACCCATCCGTGATATTTGTACAATCTTACGCATATTTGTACAATCTTATGCATATTGCTGGCGAGCAAAACAAGAACTCGCGTGTGATCTACTGTTCTGGACACATAGTCATGGCGCAAGACGGGAGTCTCGCCCAACAACCAACTATATTTATCAGCTATCCTATGACACCTACACTCAGATGCTGAGAGCTATACTTAACATCTCTTTGAGATAACATCCAACTAAATCACAGCTCGATGGGCCAATCCCTGGTATTTCTGAAATCTTACTCGAACAGAGAATCCATTTTGCAGGACATTTCTGGCGAGCAAAGCAAGAACTCGCGAGTAATCTACAACACCTTGCCATGGAGCAAAACGTGTTGGCCGCCCAACAACATTGGCCAGCTTTGTTATAACACAAAATGCCACCCTAATGACCTTTCGACCTTGATGCAGTACCATAATGGCTAGCGTGAGTGACACATGAATGTCCGAGCTATCTCAACCGAATACAGAGTCCGTTCTCTTAACGTCTGACAAGATAACGGGGAAATATTTGTCACGGCAAAACTTACCTCAAGGGAAATGGATGTATATTATATTCTCTGGAAAGTGAGGAAAACCCATATAAATTGAGAAAATCGAAAAAGTAGGCATACATGATGATTACAGGAAATATTATTAATACTTGTGTAAAAGTTACTTAAGAAAAATTAACCAATATATTACATCCAGACTACGAGTAGGCGGGACAGCGACTAACTTACCTAAAACATCTATGAAGATGAATCTGTGCCTTGTCTCGAACATGTGGCTGTTATCATCTTTGATGTAATGACCAAGTCCATTTATTTAATACTCTTAACACAGCATCAAGTTTTCTGACCAGCTACGTAAGTTCAGTATCGAAGTGCTAGTGGCATATCATGTCTACAACGAAAATTGGCATTCTGATGCCTCGTCTTCGTCCCAACGTGAACACTGCCGGCTGCTGACTGCAAAATAAACTTGCTGTCGATAACGTCAGCTAGACACACAAATAAAGCATCTTTTCTTCTAACGACAAGACGTATTCAGAGACGAAGTTATAGCCAAATTACTAAAATTGCAATTCGTTTCTATCTGATTTGAGCAAATCGACAGGATTTTAGCTGAATGATTTCTTGAGAATGGTTTCATTCTTATTGTATTTTCATAAAATGCACCTAGAAATTTGTGTAGAGTGTCTATGATGATTGTTCGCACGGCACACACACACACACACACACACACACACATATATATATATATATATGAAGTCCTAAAGGAAGAAACGCGTCAGATGAAATAATTTTTCATTTGGTCATAGATTATATATATATATATATATATATATATATATATATATATATATGCATGCGTGTGTGTGCAAACAGAGAGGGAAACAGAGAGAGAGAGAGAGAGAGAAGAATTTAGTTCACGTATACTTCTTGCAGAATATAGGTATAGCAAACCGATGAAAAAAATTCGAAAAAGAAATAATAATAATAATAATAATAATAATAATAATAATAATAATAATAATAATTGCATAATTTTAAACAAATAGACAAAATAGAAGGATGAAGAAAAAATGTGAAAAATCAGTACTTTTGGACACGCCCGTGTATTTTCTCAACCAAAATAATATATATATATATATATATATATATATATATATATATATATATATATATATATATATATTAGCTGTGACAATATGTTTTATGCTTGATCGCAATCTTCAGTCCTTGTGACATATATACTTGTCACTCAGGGCCTGATGATTTTCATGAAACAGACTGTCGCTGCTTGATGTGAACATCAGTGTCTAGTTTTATATTTACATATGCCTCATATATCTCTTATCCTGAGAGTTTTTACCGGTAAATAAAGCATACTTTAAAGCCATTATTATACATACATACATACATACATGTATGTATGCATGTATGGATAATATATATTTCCCCTCAGCCGTAGCACATGTGTGATATTTTACACACACATACGCATGCACACACACACACGTGTGTGTGTGTGTGTGTGTGTGTGTGTGTGTGTGTGTGTGTGTGTGTGTGTGTGTGTGTGTGTGTTCACCCCAAGCAAGGCAGTAAAAGCACCAAGACGCTGGGTGTGTGTGGGTGAGTTAGAAAAAGGAACATTCGTAAGGTGCTAAAACAGAGGAATTGGAATCAGGAGGCCAGCAGATAGCGATTAACATTGCATTTAAATTATTTTAAACTGAAAACCATGGAACTGAAAGGAAGTTCCACAAGTGAAAAGTGCGAGAAAAAACAGTGCTAGCATAGAATTTACGGTTACATCTAGCCAACTCAAATCGGTGAGACTTCGTCGCCAGTTTAGTACTGCGCTTGAACTCGAAAAATGTAAGAAGCATAGCGAAACGCTCATCTGAATAATTACCATGAAAGTATTTATAGAAAAGGCAAATGGGGAGGGGGCAACCTTACAGCAGTATGAGATAGAAATGTATGTTTAATATTGAGTTACGTTTCATATGATTACACGCACTGCACGATTCATGCTAGCTTTTAGCTACATTTTGAGATAAGTATTTTGATATTGTCAACTTGTGGAAGGTAAATTGCCAAGATTTATTTTACAAGCAACTCAATGGACAAAGTTTGGTACAGAATGGTAGAAATCAATAAACAAATGCTTTTAGTGTAATCTTTTTTAAATGTCCTCAAAAATGACATCAAAGTTTTATGATGTCATATTTGAGGAGATTTTAAAAAAAAAGATTGCAGTAACAGTAATTGTTCTAAGCAGAAGAAAGTGACTGATGAAGCATTTGTCAGGATACAAGCAAAACTTACACGACCTATTGTTAAGAATTGATGCATTAGTGCAGATTTTATATAGTCAGATGAATATATACAATCAATTATGTCATTCTGTGGAATCTTATTTTCTTTTTTTAACATATAAACATTTGATCATCATTTTAACGTTATTAGAGGTGGCGACTTTCTTCTTCTATGTAGGGTAGTCGATCATGGCTCTCCCCAATTTCCCATCTTTTTCAGCTCTTAATAAATTTTGTCTTTTTGTCATCTCTCCTAAAACTTACTTCTCCAACCATTTAATCATGCTTGCTCCCTTGGTTATACGCTGATTTCTCCTGTCCTGTGTGTATCAACATTTCCAAGCCCTCTTTTCTCATTATGTGCTCTAGAAATTCCAACTGTCTCTTCCTGATGTTAAGTATAAGTGTCCATTTTGTTGCCATTTTCTCTAAAACTTCTTGGCTCACATGTTAGGACCATTGTATTCGCAACATCCTTCTATAGAACCACATGTCTCTTCTTCATCCTTAAGGAGATTGCCAGCATTTACAGTCATATAGGAGTACTGACATTGCATAACAGTTCAGTATTCTTTTCTTTATTTCCAACGGATTTTTGTTTGTTAACACTTTGCTTAGTTTCTGAAAGTTAAATAAAACTAAAATAATATCTTGTTCCATTATCTTTTTATCTATGTATATATTGTTTGAAAAAAAATCGAATATTGTCTGTAATGATGGGCCTTGTTTGATTACCAATTTTTAGTTAGTAAAATATAACATACTAGCAAAATTACTCGGTGTTGCCCGGGACGAAATAACAAATTGCATAAAAATTTAAACAATTCATAAACTTCTTTATTAAGACAAAAACATAGCACACATGAAACCATAACAGTCCAAATACAATATCCTTATTGTCTTCAAAATATATTCTAATCTTAATATGCAAACAAAAAATTCAAATTTAATATTCTGAAAGCAGAAGAAAAGTAAAAATAGCATACAAACTTGAAATATAACAATTAAATTGCAATTTTCTAATTATTTTCTAAAATTATTCTAATTTAGTAAAGTATGTAAACACAGCAATTCACATTCCATTTTCTAATATGAGATCAGAACAAACGGTCAGCAAACTTGAGAATGATCAATGAAAAAAACTTCATCAAAGAACTTCGTTATAAACATTCTTTTTGTTTTACCTGATGGAGTGGAAAAACAGATTATTTTTTGCTGCAAACTCTTGAACATACAACATAAAGTTACCCATGGGAAAAGCATGGCTCTTTAAGGTGTATGAGAGCAACTGAGAGTGTTATTTCTTGGGATTTATTTATGGACATTGCAATGCTTCTTTTCACTGGAAACTGCAATCTCTTGAAAGGAATTGTTACATCAGTTAGGATCAAAGGTATTTTGGGGATGAAAACATCTCCTTTATCACATCCCCACAAAATGGTTGCTTGAATTACGTGTGGCATCACTTTATTAACTACAATTCTGGTTCCATTATAGATTCTTGGTGGATATACCTTTCTTAATAACATTATTGGAGCAACAAACTTGAGGTCTGATTGTGAGGTGGTAGCCAAGATGGATCTAATGAGTTCAAAAACCAGATAATTCACTGACTCTAAAGGATCTACAACTGTATCAATGGACTTATAAAAGGGACATTCTCTGGGGAAGGTTCAAAGTTAACGAAGTTCAAAATAATATCTTTGGAGACAAAATTACTTTCTCATTTAACCGCTTGTGATTCTGATAATGTTCATTGACGTTTGGGAAGACTTTGGTCATTAATTATTTGACAGACTGCTTATTGGTGTCGGGTTTAAGCAGTCCTTTTTTGTCCACAGAAGCTCCTCTTTCTCCAAGGAATAATATTCTTTGTGGAAATTCTTCAGACATTAGATAATTAAACAGAAGAGCTGTCATATTTGTTTTCAGTTTTATGGATTTGACATGTTGCCAAATTCTGAGAAATTTCAAGCATGCTCGAATCTCATCAGCTTTTGTTTCTTTTGGTATAACTGGAAGGATTTGTTTGAAATTTCCTGATAAAGCAACGGTGATACCTCCCATCAAAAACTGTTTCTTATATCTATTAACTTTCCAACTATAGACTACCAAGCTCTATTATGCATCAGAGTGCATTCATCAAACACAATCAAGTAGTACTGTCTTATACCTTCTGCCATCCAAGATGTTTTGCACTTGCAGACTGAGTTTCCATTCGTATAAAGGTCAAGTGGATTTTTTAATGTAGTATGTGCAGTTCTATATCCTGGTAGTAATGTGGAATAAATCCAGATGATGCTTCATCAAAGGAAATTAGCATTCTTTTCTGAGTGTAGCTAGTATCAAAGTTGTTTAAAAAGTTTTCCCATTTCCATTGTAGCATGTAGGGAAAATGCCTCCTTTCTGTTAGCTGACGTATTCCGTGATGGTATATTATGCCACATTTTAGTCATAATTAATTATTTCAATATGATTTTGAACATATTCATCTAACTGTATTGGAATATATGAGGTTTGTCTCACATATGCTGTTTTTAATTAAGTTACCTATAACTCTGACAATCTGTGGAAGTCCATACATTGGTAATTTCTCACCTCCCATGGTCGATATTCGATTGTCAATTCTGTGCAAAATTATAAGTTTTATAAATTAGCAACAATATAATGAAATGTAGAAAGTCTTCAGAGGGATAGTCTGTAAATTTATTCCACAGGTTACTGACTTTAATGATTTTAATAAGGGTAGCAAGAGGTGGTGTCACCATAAACCACCGTAGAGAAAGCAACGGGAAAATAACTCCACTACCAATCCCAACACAAATCATGGCTAATAACTCAAATTATGAGATGGAGAGACATGATCGCCTACATCCTGAAAGGTCATAGCACATAAAAAGAAAAGAAGCAAAAGAAGATACAATACTTTTTGCAGTATGGCACACCTGTATGAGTGTTGCATCCCACTGACTGTCATCCTCAAGCAGTCCTCTTTTAGCGCATGCTTTTCTGTAAGTCGTGTAAACAATTTCATCATCTCTCGAACGTTTTCAATAGACACTGGACTATAAACTTCATGCAACGGCATTATTAAGAAAAATATTCCTATTGATTTGGATTCCCTGTATATACAGGCTGCGACGGATAAATTGTCATCTCAATTACCAAAAAGAAAATGATACTGACATCTCATTTTAACAGATATATTTACCAAAATTACACAAAAATATCTTGAAATACTAAAGAGTAATTATATTTCAATAAAACGCCATTGGCTTCAACCACGGCTTCCAGACGACTTCGGAATCTCCTGTATCTCTTGTGGACGGCTTTCTTGTTTATGTTGGTGAATAAATCCTGTCATCAGTTCATCTTTAGTGTTACAAGGAGTTTTGTTGGTCTCTCGCTCAGCTGCGTCCCCCAAATAATAATCAAGTGAATTGCAATCTGGTGAGTTTGGTGGGCAGATGTAGGGGTAATGTAGTCGAAGAAATTGTCTGACAGCCATTACTGGGTTCTCCTGCTTGTGTGACATCGTGCAGGGTTCTGTTGCCAGACATAGGGTCTTCCAGCAGTCACCCAGGGCAACATTATCTCCTCAAGGCACTTGATCTAGGTTCCCGTGTTGGTTTTTTGAGACCCTGTGGGGAAGATGAATTGAGGCATAATGTCGCGATCATTAGTGATCACACTAAACACCTTCGTAATCACTATAAAACTGATCCAGTTTTTTTCCGAATCTTCTGCACTGTCCTCAGATTGAAAGCAAAACACTCTGAAATGTTTGTATTGGAGATTCCGCTGCGAATGCTGAGAAGTACAGCATGCTGTTTCCAAATTTTTGTCGGGGTGTATTGCGTCATGGTGCGTTTTTTCTCACAGATGGTAGCTAACTGATCCTACTATAGTGAGCAGTCGACAAAATCAAAAATAAACCACGCGCATGCGCGAAATTGAAAATATAAAATGGCGACAATTTACACATTAAACTCTGTATTCGACCATCTGATATATAAATACTCCTCAACTGGAGTAACATTTTTTCTTCTGGTCCAATTCTTACTTGATTTATTCCACGTATAATATGATGGAACCTGTTTGTAATACAATGTTCTGGCAATTGGATCCTTTGAACAGAGCTTGATAATGCTGTCAGTGTTGTTTATGTTAGATCCATTGCTTATGCTGCATCTAATGCGGATGTAAAAATAAAATCCTTGTCCATATAGATGTACTGCTAATTGTTGAACCACTGGATACGTTTCGTGAATGGGGAAACTGAATATCCTCCAGAAAACTGCATTGCTACTGCTGATTTATTACCGATTTCATCCGAATTAGTTTGGTGTTGGAGAGCAATAATAGCAGCGTCTGGTCCTTTGTTTACGTATTTGCATCCATACTTGATCGATTTTACAGAACTGAAAAATTAGACTTTGATAAAATATTTTCAGAAGTAAAGGATAGTAATGGACAATCCACTTATTATCAACTTCATACTAATTACCAACCATTGCTTGAAATCTACCATCTTCAGACTGTCTTCTTCTGTATGATCGATATCCCTCTTCACGAGTCTGTGTCTCTTGCAAGAAGCCTCTGGAATATCTCTTGGTACACATGTTGCATTTCATACAGGAAGAATTTCTATACATTGCACCAAATGGGCCATGGATCCTGTGTGCTTTCATCATTTCATACAGTGATCTGTCTTCGGTTGGTTCTGGTGGTTCAGTAGAAATTATGTTATCAATTTGATTCAAATGAAATTTCTCCACCAGGTAGCCCAGATTTTTGCCACTCTATAGTAGACATATCGCATCTAACTTGACCACGTACCATATCTTTTGTGAATAAGTCCATCATTTGGATTACTTCCGACATAAGCAGCCTGGATATGCGACTATTCTTCAAACATTCTTTTGAATTTCTATTTTGAATTGCAGGTGTAGGTTATGAATAAATTCAGCGTTGATGCCTATATCAAATATTGTCAGACGGAAAACACAGTAATGGACAATCCGCCGATTATCAGCTTCATACTAATTACCAACCATTGCTTGAAATCTACCATCTTTAGATTGTCTTCTTCTGGAAATGAAATTCCCCACCAACCAAACCAAAATGTGAGCATGAGATAGCCCACGTCTTTACCACTCTATAGTATACATATGGCATCTATCTAGACCACATACCATATCTTTTGGGAATAAGTCCATCATTTGGATTGCTTTCGACATAAGCAGCCTGGATATGCGACTATTCTTCAAGCAGTTCATCTTGAATTCCTTTCTATTTTGGATTGCATGTGTAGGTTATGAATAAATCTGGGTGGCCATATTCTCTAACATAAGTCATCGCATCTTGTCTTCTTTCATACGTATATCGTGGGCTTTCCATAAAACAGGATTCTATGACAAAATTATTATCCAGTAACATCATCATTGATTGCATCTTTCCAATAAGCATACTTTTCACATTTAACTTCTTTTTGGTTCCTCCAAATATATCCTAATCTCTCTGCTTCAATTTTAATATACATGTCAACTGCATACCGGTAGAACAATTATTCACGTCTGTGTAGATGATTGAATATATTCAGATGAATCATGAAATTGGAGGCATTGAAAGCCATTACAGAGACACAGTCTTGTTTTCACCACGTTATGCCCCAACCTGGGAATCCTTAGATGATATCCATCCTCTCCATTTACGAATAAAAATGGACATTGCAAGGCATAATATGAGTGATGAAGTTCACTTATTCTTTTTATCGGATTGCCTCTCCTATGAAGTATAATTTTACGATGACATCCAGTCTCTTCAACCCTCATTATTATAGCAACTTCATTAGACTCGCGTGTATTATATCGCCGAGAATATTCTCTGGAAGGTTTCATTTCTGAATCTTTCTTGACTGTCAACTCAAATAGATCTGCCTCTAGAGTATATTTGAAACTTCTCATATAACTATTCTTTTCATGTACCATTTCTTGGAGATCCCAGATAATATCAATATCTGAATCTTTGTTCGCATGAAGCTTTTTCTCAGCCTGCAGCCTCATATCACTAACAAAGTATATCCAAAAACACTGAGGTCCTTCATTAGGCAGTGGTTGAATTTCTCCAATCCTGTTGTAAACTTGTCCCTCTACGTTAAAGGTGGGCATAAATTATTCCACATTAATGATCTTAGCACCGAAGGAAATCATCTGGAATGCATTGTTGTATTTTTAGATATTTTCTAAAATTCCTATGGTCTCCATTTACAAGAAGGTTCTTCAACAAATCTGGTAGATCACGGTAATGTTCCAGTCCAACCTTGCCACTGGAACAACACAATCCAATATATTCCCTACTCCACATTTCTTCACCACAATTAGAACAATATTTCTCCATGGAACCAATTCGAAATGAGGGCTCAGAATCTTTGTTTTTCAGTCTCTTTCTGTCTTAGTTGTTCATATCTAACTCTCTGTCCTTGAAGTCTTTGTGATCGTCAGATTATTGCTGTCTCAGTTGTTCACCTCTGACCCTCTGTTCATCTAGTTCTAGTAATCTTTGCGCTCTTGTGCTGCATTGCAAATGCGTTAGGAAATTTCCTTCCTAAAGAGGATTTCTTAGGAGGCGTTTTTCTTGAATAAAGTTATCCAAATATGTGCGCTGTGTTTAGGTCTAGGTAGTTTTAAACAACTTGCTTGTAAAAACACTGTTATTTCTTTGAGATATATTTTATCCTTTGAATGCTAGATAGGAAATGATACTGGGGCCATTGATTAATGGACTTTTATACTTTTAATGTATTGAGCAATTTCACATTTGTTCAAGCATAATGTAATTTCAAGTAAGTATCACAATTTGAATGAGTGAAACAGGGTTCCTTCCAGATTTTGGGAACATTTCCCTCTCAATTTTTTACAGTATACATAAAAAAGCAATAAAAACCAATGGGAGCTCATTTCCAAGATCTTTCGCACTGGCCATAAGGACACCGCGCATTATCTTGTGGTCACCTGAGTTTTTTCGAAGCTGAAGTTTTTCAGCATTTGCAAAAGAAGCCTGATACTTGGCAATTTCAGAAATTTTTTAACCAAATATGACCTCTTTTTATGGCTCCGAAAGAAATTAAAAACACCATTGACTCTCATGCTCCCGGTAGCCCCCAAAATCCAAGTCATGCTTTCTGAGCAAGCTTTAGTACAAAATTTTTAAAAAAAAACGCACTAGAGCCACGGCGGGTCGTGGCCTGTACGCCTACATATGTCGCAGTATCTTTCCTTTTTTTCATAGAAACTCAAATTCAAGCTTTCTGGGCAATTTTCTATCAAAGATTGCCCTTGAATAGCGGACTGGTCGAGGCCATCCTGCCGATGGGTGGCCTAAAACCTCCCCAAAGACCAAAGGAGGCCACATGCCAAGATTCAGATCATAAGGTCCAAATGCTGAGGAGCCTAAGAAACACAAGCAAACAGACATACAAACAGAATTAGAGAGAGATATATACAACTGAAATTACACGTATTTAAGCTGCTTATATTCATATCCTATGTCGCTGCATAGCCGGGCAACATTTACTCGATTTCTGTTGTATTTCAATTAACCAAAGCCAAGTGTATTCGCTGGATTGATGTTCAAGGCCTTAACCTCGAAACTATTTTGTCTGGCGCGAAGCAATCGGCATCAGCTTAACATCCTCTCGTCTGACTAATTTCGTTCTCGTGCCTCATCATATTACTGCGCAAAAAGCGGGTTCAAAAGCGGGACGAAAAGCCAACAAATAAAATAAGAACAGTTTCAAGGAAAATAAATTTATTAATGCTCAAATACACGCGACTATAATATCTGTCATGGTCTCCGTGGAAAAAAAAAATGAACAGTCGCATCATCCCCACCTTAATACCCGACTGGAATCGTTGTGTAAAGGCAATGGAGTAGAACGAAGTATTTGCCGAAAGAATCTCTGAAACAAAACCAAATTGGTCTTTTGACTGCTTGCGGTGCGTTGGACCAGCTTCAGTGGGCGGGCTAACGGGTAAAGGGTCGAAGAAAATAGGCGGCAGCAGATCATCAATTTGCTGAAACTTAAAGAAATGGTGGGGGAAACGAAAAACATAAAATATAGTCAAAAAAGAAAGCAAGCAAATGATAATAGAATGAAGTGGAAATAAAGAAATAAAATTATAATAATTAATATTATAAAAAAAGAACATTACAACACTACATATATTACTAGCAACAAGAAGAATAGCAACAACAACAACAACAACAACTATAATAATAATAATAATAATAATAAGAAGAAGAAGAAGAAGAAGAAGAAGAGGAAGAAGAAGAAGAAGAAGAAGAAGAAGAAGAAGAAGAAGAAGAAGAAGAAGAAGAAGAAGAAGAAGAAGAAGAAGAAGAAGAAGAAGAAGAAGAAGAAAATAGGAAATTTAAAATAAGGTACCAGTTCATTAGGTTTACGATCACCGAAGTTAAGCAACGTCGATCCTGGCCATTACATAGCTGTCCAACTGCGATTTGGTGAGATTGTTTAGCCCACAGATTGAGATTTTGAATTCAGACTTGCCTGTCTCCTCGACCGGTTGCCAACGAAGGTTATAGTAGCCAGTCTGCGCAAAGAGAAGTATTATGTTTGGTTTGGTTTATTTTGTTTTACGGCATAATGAGTTATTTTAAGATTTTTTAGAATAGTTTCGTATAAATAAAATGTGTATTTTTTATAAGAAATCAGTTTGTAGATCAGGTTTCATTGACGTATTTTTGCAAAGAACGTTTTTGTCGAGAGTCAAAGATTTTGGTGGTAATATTTTTATTTAAAAAATGTACTGCTGGTAATTTAAAAAAAATATATAACTGGTATTTTAATATAAAACCTATTTTTATACTTCCATAGGGTTTTGACACCAGTTTGGGGGTTAAAAATTTGCACATAGCAGGAACCCTAACAGATTGATAATACTCCGGGTCAGAGTAGGCCTCGGAACGACAGAATTTAAGCAGTGGTTCCACACACCTCAAAAACTTCCCGATCTTTGCTCTCGGGTGTTTATCGTCATAGCCAGGACGACTGATTGGGGTGGTTCCCCTTCTGCAGAGATGCAGTCGTGTATTCTGAAGCCCCAGCTGTCAGGGCGAAGGTGGGAGAAGACAACGATTCATATATTTCCCTCGGTTATTTGCACGTAAGTGAATAAAAGGAACAACTGGAATTTGAACTCGGCTACATAATTCCTCAGTCTGAGTCGCTATCCAAAAAATTATTAAATAAAATAAAATAAAATAAAATATAATAATAATAATAATAATAATAATAATAATAATAATAATAATAATAATAATAATAATAATAATAATAATAATAATAATAAGCAACTAAATGAATATTAAAAAAAGTAATATTATTAGTAATATTATTTCTTATATTTATTTAGTGTTCTTATAATAATTTTTCTGCAAAATACTTTCTTTAATCATTTCACCCCAAAAAAGGAAATAAAGCCGCTAAAACTCAAGGGTGTTATTGAATGTGAGAGAATAGGAGAAAAAGAAAACATTATTAAGGAGAGAGAACAAAAAAGAACAAGAATTAAGAAGGCAGAAGATGCCGATTGACATTGCATTTAAATTTTAAAGATAGAGTTGACTGGAAAACAAGAAGCTGAGAGAGTTGCACAAGCGAGAATTGCAAGGGAAGAAACTAGGCACCCTACATTCCACCAGTTCAGACTTTCACAATGAAGACCCGCCATATCACGTATAGTCGACTCATCCTCGTTACCGACGTATTCCATTGGTAAAGAAGAAGTTCCACTCAGACAACCTCTTAATGAGGACTATTACTTTGTGGGACAGAGTATGCTTCCCCTATCACTGCGTTCTTAACCGATATCTATCCTACATATCTTCATAATGTACACTTCTCCCTTCCTTTACGCACTCATTCAGTAACCCTCTACTTTGAGTGGCACTTGAGCCTTGTATTAGGTGAACAATTTTGTAAAAAACATGAAAGTGGAATGGTTTCTGGACATTAAAACACAAAGTATTAAAATGAATTGGTCCTGTATTATACCATTAGTAAGTTATTTCTTATTGTCGTCATTTCATCCCGGAAGACGGCGGCGAAGCAGCATCAGATTCTTGGATCGGGAGTCAAGTGACAGCAAGAATACATCTTAACAGCTCAGGAAAATAGAAAAAGGTTATTTTCGGAGATTTTTCTATTTTTGTGTATAACGTCTCTTAAGTACGTGGACGATCATGGCCCTCCACAACTTCCTTTTTTTTACTCGAAGTGCACTTTGCTAATTTTCCATCCCTCTTTAACCTTGTCGTGCCATCCATTCACACAAGGTCGTTAAGTCGTTTACTCACTGCTTCCTTTTGCTTCTTCTTGTCTTCAGTACGTGCTATGAATGTTAAATTCACTAAGCCTTTTTTTAACTCTCAGAAGTTCCCGGTGTCGCTTTCTGGCAGTAATTAAACATTTCCTTGCAGATTCTGTCTTCTTTAAAACTTTCTCGTTGATCACATATGTCTACAGAATTCTCAGTATTTGTCGGTGGGACCACATCTTTGTCGCTGCAAGTCTCTTCTTAACCTGTGAGGATATGTGCCTAGCATTCACTGCTATAAACAAGATTTTCCATAGCAGGTCAGACGTTTTCTTTTCCTTCTAGCGGCATTTTCCCATCTACTATACTTAGCTAAATATTTCTATTTACGATACTTAGCTTCTATAAGACACTGAAAATGTCCTTAGAAACTAAGAAATACCAATATCATATCTAAATAAACTACTATGAAACAAATACGTTAATTCGAGGTAATATTAATTGTAATTAGTTCTAGGAGGCAGGGAGGAGTAATGGATTGCGGCTCGGATTGAGGAATCGTTGAGCTGAGACGATTTTATTACATTCACTTACGTACTAATACCCTTGGGAAAGGTAGAATGCATCTACCCATCGCCCCAGCTATGGTAAATAGAACAGACTGGGTTCAATAGCCTAAGGTGGAAACCGGTTTAGGAGAAGGAAAATTCTGAATTCAAAACTGCTTAGAGAGGGTTGGGCTCCGTCAGGCTATCTTGCCCACAACACACCACGTCTATTGCGGTTGCTATACATATGGTGCCCCTACGACTCTAATGAGTTACGGACTCGTGATTGTGATCGGGAATTTTAACTGCGAAAACAATGTTGAAATAGTATTCGTATTCATTTTGAATTCAATCAATGTCTCTATCCAAATTTAAGTTTGAAGCACTGGAGGTGAACTTAATTCCAATGGGCCCATCGGAAACACATTCATTAATGAATTGAGCCAGACTCAGCACGAGGCGAAGTTTTTAATCATTCGGGAACGATCGAACTCTTTTTAAATGGCTTCGAACTGACAAGAATAGTAAAAAGCGCGTATTTAATAACAAAACAAAAGCGAGAAGAAAAAAGATGATATTTCTAAAGTCTTTTATCTTGTGAAAAAAAATGTTATTTTATTTTAACTGATTTCAAAGGTCAAATTTAATGTTTTGGACAAGGAATGTTTGAAGGTCGAAGTTCAACGCCAAAAAAAATACAATGAAATTCCTTAAAATGGTACCTTGATTATTGCCAGAGTCAAGGATGCGTATCGTAAATTTCTTCCCATTTTGAATATGAAGAAAAGAAAAAAATAATTAAAAAAAATTAAAGAACATTTTTAATTACATGAAATTTAATAATGAAAAAGCATAAAACATTGTTTAGCCTTTTTGATTAAATAATCATTATCAATTGCAATACAGTTATTGCGATCTGGGCGCGTTCCCATTAAATAGCAATTCACAATCGATAACAGTGTACGCTCTCTCTCTTTTTCTTTTTTTCTTTTTTTTCTTTTAGTGGGACATATCTCTACGCCTCTGTTATATATATTCTTTCGCTCTTTTCTCTCTTTATATACTTCTTTCCATTTCCCTCTTTCTTTCAATCCTTTCACTGACGCTTTACTTTTGTTTATTGTACTAATAATCGTTATAATAAAAGAAATGCTGATATCTTTGTTAGTCACACAGCGTCTGTGCGTAACCTTGCACGTCTATACGTAACGTTTCTTCGTATGTCTGTATTGTGCGTCAGTGACGTGCATTCGCTTGTGCCATTTGATTCACACACACGCACAAATATACGCACATATACTATTTGACTAAATTTGAAAAAAAGACATTGGAATAATACATCGCCCTCTCACTCAGTCTGGACAACCCTAACCTGGACTGAGCGATAAAATAATAACGGAGATAAGAAAAAAACGTAATTTTTAAACCTTAAAATATAATTTTTTGAACGTTTCTGAAATTATTCGTTTTTTTTCTTTTGTACGGCTTATCAACTCTTCGCAGGTTTTTTTAGGGAAATAATGATTTAATGATAAAATTTTAACTCATTAATCCATAGCTGGGGGAGAAGAGGTGGACTCATATCTTTGCGAAGGGTATTTGAGCATATGTGAATACAACGAACACAACGGGAATCGAAACTCGGCTCTGCTATTAACAATTTCGAACCATTATTTATGACACCACCCACACATCCATCCTTAAAGCACATAGTAGTTCCAAGTGGTCACTCATTTAGGTACTGACCAGGCTCGACGTTGCTTAACTTTTGTATGTAAACTGAATATATTTTTACATTTGAAATTTGATCATCTTGACGTCAGCGAAGCGACAGGTTCCGAAATAGTTTAGAGGGAAAACCCACTATCTAATGGTGAAGATCGTTTCAATTTTATTATTGACGGCGATCGAGTTCACGTAAAAGTCAGGATATCGAATGCTATCTTTCAAAGGATTTTTTGTCGATGTGCAGGTGATGCAATATTTAGTGTCTCTAAACGAGAAATCAGCGAGACGAGTTTGAATTCCGATCAAGTTCGTTACAATCACTTTTCTACAAATACCCTCGGGAATGGTATGAGTCCGTCTCTTCTCCTCCCAACCCTGTTATGGGTTAAATAGTAGTGCGGTCTGTGTTCTCTAGCTTGGCAGTCAATCTAGGCGAAGAGCAACACTAAATTCAAAACCATTTGTGGCCCTGGAAATGACAATGGTGTTCACAGTTATTTTAAGATTTCATCTGTGGTCGATCTAATAAAATAGATAATGATTTTTTCAAAGTGGGTACTGCTTTCTAGGACTAGCACAGCACAGTACGCGTAGAAGTCTATATCGGAAATATATTGATAATGCTCCATAAATATATTCCCGTGGTACTAAGCTTCTGGATCTTGCTGATCAGTTAAACAAAATTGAGCAGACAATAGAATTCACATATGAAATAGAAAAATAAACAATACTTTAACTTTCTCAGACATCATGTTACACCGTTTTGACAATAGCCTAAAACTTAGTGTCCCCCGAAAATAAAATAAAAATGACTTCATAAATTTCTACTCCCATCATAACACCAAAATAAAATCCGGAATGATGAATGGATGCTATTAACGAGCACTTCGAATTTACAAAAAGAGGAGAAATATATTGAAAATACATTCAATGGCCTATTTTATTTTCAATGCGAAAAAGGCACATAAAACATTCCAAAATAGAAGAACTGTCGTTCCTGACAAACCTAATGAATCAAAAAAAATATATTATTCTACCCACTAACACTATCACAGCTACAAGTGAAAAGGCTTTATCTAAACTCAACATCAAATTTGTCATAACTACATCTAAAACAATCAAAGACTTAATAAATAAAAAACAAAACAAGATAAAAGTTGAAGGAGGAACTTATTCTATCAAATGCAGGAATTGCCAGAATGAATACATTGGAGAAACCTCAAGAAGATTAAACAAGAGACTATATGAACACAAAAGGGATATTTTAAATAACATACAAAATGCATTAGTTGTTCATCGTAAGAAAACGGACCATATTTTTGACAGAGGGAATACTACTTTGATTAAAAGACAAAATAATCTACTGAGACAAAAATGTCTGGAAAGTAACTTGATCGCTAGTTCAGACCAAATAAATTTGCGTCGAGTCTCTTACAATATATCACCATTTTTGTTAGATTTTATATTTCACAGTGTGTAATAATAGGGAACAAAGATGGTGAAGAGATAAAGCAAAACAAAAAAATGCAGATTAATTCGGCTAGCCTGAAAAGAAAAAAAAAACTTTCTAAAACATTGTTTCAAAAAGTTTTGAAACTACCTGCGCCTCTAGTTTCATGCGCATGGGTAGAGGTTGCAACGTCATCAAAGCACAGTCCGATGAAATCCCAATATATATATATATATATATATATATATATATATATATATATATATATATATATATATATATATATATATATAAATAAATTCCCAAGAGGATAGAATCCAGGTAGAACTCAATGTCCAGGACAGAGTAAGAATATAATATAGCAGGTCATCCCTTAAGTTCTGTCCGAATTTTGAATAAAGAAAACAAGTGACCAAATGTTACATTTAATTACAGATTCAATAAACAATATATTTTCTCTGATTATCTATGACTTCCTTCCATCTATTAACAAGCTTACTAATTCCATTACTATAAACTTCTGTTGCCTTTGATCCGAAGAACTCACAAATTTCAGTTTTAACTTCTTCCTGTGTTACAAAAGCTGTTTCTTCCAAATTATTCTATAAGCTACGAAACATATGGCAGTCTGAAGGAGCATGGTCGGGAGAATAAGGTAGATGAGGAATTTTCTCCCAACCAAGTTCTTCGATCTTTTGTGACGTGATTCTTGCTGTGTGTGGTCGCGATGAAACATCACCCGTTTTCGATTCACTAGAGCAGGTCTTTGTTCCTCAAAGCTTGGTTCAAACGCTCTAATTGCTGACAGTATATTTGAGCATTAATTGTTGCATTAGGTGGTAAGAATTCAAAGTGAATTATCCCTTGGCAATCCCACCAGATTGAAAGAAGAACCTTTTGCCCATGAAGTTCCCTTCTCGGCTGTGGCTGGGGTCCTTCCCCTTTACCAAGCCACACTCTACGACGCTTAACATTTCGATAAAAGATCCATTTTTCGTCGCCAGTAACAAGTCTATCCAAAAAAGGTGAAACAAGTTGGCGAGAATGGAGAGAAGAGCAGATGTCAACTCGGGATTTGAGGTTGTTTTCAGACAATTCATGAGGCACCCATTTTCCAAGTTTAGGAACTTTTCCAAGTTGTTGAAGATGACGATGAACAGTTGTATGGTTTGAACTGAGAACCACTGCCAATTCCTCAACTGATAAAGCAGGATGTTCTTCAAGTGCTGCTTCAAGAAGCTTTTCATCAAACTCAACTGTACGTCCGGTTCGATCTTCATCTTCAAGGGTGAAATCTCCACCTCTGAATTTTGCAAACCATCTTCTGCAAGTTCTTTCATTCACACATTCCTCTCCATAAAATGAGTGAATGTTTCTAGCGGCTTCGGCTGCTGAGTTTCCTTTCTTGAACTCATAAAGCATTATGTGCCTCAAATGATTCTTGGGTACTTCCATGTTAGCAGGGTTTTAATCAAACAAAATTTAATTTTATTGTTTTTTGAAATAAAATTTGATCAGTTTAAATGCATCTAAACATAAAAATAATGACATTATTAGAATATAAAAATTATTATTATTATAAAATACTCTTTAAATTTCGTTCATTTTAACAAAAAGTTAAAATTCGGACAGAACTTATGGGATGACCTAATAAAATGCTCAAACACTAATATTCCATGGTTTTAATTTATTACATTGGAATCGTAATTACGATCCAATTCATCAGATCTACAAATTCAAAAAGAAATTGGAAAATATAACTCCGGGTATAAATAACAAAATTTTAGTGAGAGTTTATGTGTGGGAGTGGGAAACAAGTGTGAGAGGGAAATGTATGAAAACTGTAGAGAGAGGTGTAATAAAAGAAAGAAGAACAGGAAGGCCTAAAGGTGAAGGAGGGGATTAAAATTTAGCAGAAAAAAGTTTTAAAGAGAGGAGTTAAATAACGGTTTAAATGAGATACAGATAAATATGAATTATTTTCAGATGCATAATTCGCTACCGATTTGCTGACCTCAAATTAAAATTAAAAAACAAACACCAGAAACGTGTGAATACATTTGTGGTGACACTATGCACAATAAAAAACGATATGATCTAAACTTAAAAACGTAAAAAATAAAATAAAAAAATGTAATATCGGTCCACATATATGTCAGTGAATGGTGGACAATGTTATCACAGATGAAGCAGAAACTTTAGGTAACAGAAACGTGGTTCTACAGGAGGATGTTGAGAATCCAATTTACTGAACATGTGAGCAACAACGAAATATTAAGGAAAGTAGAAACAAAAAGGAAACATTTCGAATCAGAAAGAAACAATTGAAATCTTTAGAGAACTTAATGAGGAAAGCGGTCTTGGTGAGTTAGACATTCGCAGGACATACTGAAGTCTAGAAGAACGGGGCAATGACTTATCTAACTTGCGTAAATGACTGTCAGAACAGGGATTAGAAGAGATAGCGAAAAGGCCAAACTTACTAAGAGCTATAAAGGACGTGAAGTTGTGGAGAGCCATGATCGTCCACGATTCTAAAGGTACACGATATGTTATGTTTATTTTGACGTACACTGTTATTATTAATATTATCAATTTTGTTAGAGGTATTATTAAGTTTATTGAGATACATTTTAATTTGTTGATCAATGACAGAATTCGGAAATCCATTATTAACAAGTGTTTGTTTAATGTTATATAATTCTTTATAGAATACGGTTTTGGAAGAATATATATATATATATATATATATATATATATATATATATATATATATGTATATATGTGTGTGTGTGTGTGTGTGTGTGTGTGTGTGTGTGTGTGTGTGTGTATCTAGACAGCAAATGTGTATTCAGACAGTTTTCTCTTTTTAAGAAAACAGGCAACTTTTGTTAGAAAATTATTCCAAGATGCAAACTAGAGCACGGATGTTAAAATTTATTTCGTTTCTTTACTTCTTCATAATGAATGCGCCCAGTCGAAAGTACGGAATTATAATATGAACTAATACAAACTTTGAACGGTTCCTCTACACCAATATACCGAAGCCAATCCGGTAATAATTAAAACTTAATAAAAATGTAATATACAAAAGTAGAAATGACTGTATGACAAGGATGTCATCTCAGCGGATTTCTTCCGCTATATAGAGTGAGACGATTATGAGAAAATTGGGAGTCCTACCAGGAACCTTTATTGCCAGCCACAAATTGCTGGTCATTTTGGTCGGTCATAAACTTGAATGGACACATGACCAGCCTTGAAATATATGTGCCACTCAAAGCCCTGTCTTCATCTTAAATAATATTCAGAAAATGTTTGACGAAACAAACATGTGGATATTTTCCTCGCAAAGAATCATTAATTTAACCACATGCTTTTTTTGTTAACTAATTAATTAAATAGGTGACATTATCAGGATACTTAATGCGATCCTAACTGGAAAGTCAAGACCACCTTCTAAATATTCTACTGACTTCCAAATTGTACAATGAATTAAACCACAACAAAAAAGAATACAATTAATCAGGTGACATTACCAGGATACTTAATGCGATCCTAACTGGAAAATCAAAACCAGCTTCTAAATATTCTACTGACTTCCAAATTGCACAACGAATTAACAAAACAAAAAAAGAATACAAACAAAAGAAAACAAAACTTATTTCTTGAATGTGCGCATTCTCTTCACCTGTCCCGACAGACACTTGGTCTTCAAATTCAACTGATTTTGGTAAATTCTTTAGGCATTTTGAATTCTTGATCGTTTTGAACTTTCCAAATTTGGAACTTGGATCTAATTCAACAATGGATGGTCTCATCAAAGCCCGAAAGATCCGTTTTTGCAGAGTTATGCCACCCAGTAGAAACGTGCCTTGCAGGCTATACTTCTAAAAAAAAATTAGTGATAATTGGCATGAAGGTAAGACCAATGCCTTGTCCGAAACAAGAGATCTCGAATGCCACGGAAAGGTAGCGTTCGAAATTGAAGTTGAGTTTTACTAAAGTTTACGCCTTGTTGATAGCATACATAGAAAGGAAACTATAAGAACTCTTACAGGAGGTAGTCAAGGAAAGTGAAAAAAAGGACTAAACATCAGTTGCAAGAAGTCAGAATGCATCATTGTTAGCAAAAGGAACAGCCCGACATGCAAATTAGAAATTGGAAATAAAAAAATCAAACAATTACAACCATTTAAATATCTGATAAGTGTTTTAATAAAGAAGAGACTTGAAGCAACAGAAATGGGCTTCTACAAAGAAGAGTCCTGAAACTTTAAGTAATATCAGTCCTCTTATGAAGAAGAGACTTGAAGCAACACAGATACTGAGAATAACATTGACTGAACATGTGATCAGTGAGGAAGTGTTAGAGAAAATGGAAACAAAAAGAAAATTTGTACTTAACATCAGGAAGAGATAGTTGAAATTCCTAGGGCACATAATGAGGAAAGAAGGCTTTGAGAATTTGATACATATAGGTCATATTGCGGGCAAGAGGAGTTGAGGAAAGCAGTGGATAATCAATCTGATGAGCTTGAGTAAATGAATGGCGGAGTAAGGTTTAGGAGAGATAACTAAAAAACATTATTTACATTATTCGGACTATTGTCCCCATCTTTGTTGCCATATTTATCACAACGTTTCGACCGTTGTACGCTCTGGCCTTCTTCAGGTGGTTGGAATGTCGAACTGAACCCTTTATTTCCCTCGCTGGGGTAGACTGTTCTGATCTAACCAACGTCTTTATACACTGTGACATTAAGTTTATAAGTTCCAGAAATTCATACACCGATATCCTTAAGGACGCATGGCACAATGGATAAAGGCATTGGCTAAATCTAGTGACAGTGTGGGTTCAATACCCGGTTAAGGCAGTGGAAACCTTGGAGAGGTGAATTAACAGGAGATAACTGATAACTGACATTCATTAGACATGACACGTGGAATTAGAACAGTCTACCACCACGAGCGAAATAAAGGGTTCAGTTCGACATTCCAACCACAGGAAGGCGGCCGGAGCGTATAATAATGTAAATATTTCATAATACCTCATCTCAGAAATATAGACAGATAAAAAAAACATTTATTAAGAGCTAAAAAGGACAGGAAATTGTGGAAAGCCATAATCGCCAACGTCTTGAAGGGACATGACAGATTCCCTTTTTAATCTGTAAAATTAATTGTAAGCTTAATGAACTTTACCATAAAGCTACGGGAAGCCATCATAACAAATCACCGCTCAATTAGTCTATTTAAGACATACACATCTCTAATAGTAAAACGTTCGATATCTAGACCGGCAGATATTAATTGTTCTGTTAAAAAATGAGATGTCTTCTCAGATACGGGTATCCATTAAATACAACTTTTATCGTAATAAGAAATAACGTAAGATTATAAAAATCCAGCAATAAAAGTGTGAAGCTTGATATTACTGGACATATTAAAAACGGGCGAAGCAACCTGTTTCGCTCCCGCTCTTCAGGCTTCCAACGGGAGATTTAAATTAATTTAAATTAAAAAACACAGAAAATGTACAATGAAAAAGAAATGTGGAGTAGAAAAAAAATATGAGCAAAAGGAGCTAGAGGCAAATGACAGCGAGCCCCAACAAACACTCACGCTGTTTGCACAAGGAAGGCTTGCGGGACCCGATGTAAAGTGCACCGGTCGACACTAAAATTAGATGCACAAAATCTGCTCTTTAATAGGTGCTCGCATATAGCAGAACCGTGTATATATATATATATATATATATATATATATATATATATATATATATATATATATATATATATATATATATATATATATATATATGTATATATATATATATATATATAATTATTTGTTCGAAAACATGTTATAAAATCACTATAAACATCAAAATAGCCAATAATAATGCAAGTGCATCCTAATATTATCAAATATTAAAACTAATCCCAAAAAAGAGCTCAATGAATCTCTAATTCCGACACGAAAACAGTCCATCTACCGGAGTTGAATAAGACCGACGTACTTCACTTTGGATGAAATAGATCTATACCTATATGAGGTTATTTTTGATTTTGCTGTGTAATATATATATATATACATATATATATATATATGTGTGTGTGTGTGTGTGTGTGTGTGTGTGTGTGTGTGTGTGTGTGTGTGTGTGTGTGTGTGTGTGTGCAAATAAATATTATTCTCTCGAAGATATTCAAATTCCGCAAATATTTTAGTAGTTGCTGCTGTTGGAAGTCCACAAGTAATGTGGCTTCTGTTATTTGGTACAGTTCTTTGTTTGGGATTCTGTAGCACCAGACTATATTTTTCAAAGGAGTATTGTCCCATGCTTTACTCGCTCAAGCCTTTTTTCACCACAAATCTAAGGAAGCAGTTGTATAAAGCTGACATTTTAGATATTTCTGAATGTGTTTGGTGCCGTGTATGATATCCATATGGAAGTTTCGATCTAACGAGGCTATTTGAGAACATGACGCAGGTTGTAGTTTTTGTTTCGTAGCAATTCCTGGTGTTGGACGAAACTATCTCTGGCGCAGAATATTCTATATTCAATTTCTTTTTTTCTTATACCAAATTTGTTATAGCTGATCCATACGTCGAGATAAATGAAGTGTTTAATATTTACCAATTCCACATCCTGAATGTGTATGATGAATTCAGAGAAAATAACATCACTGATCTCATTCCAATTCCAGATCATAGTTTCTGTTTCGGAAAGGTTTATCTTGAGTCCCATTTCTTGGAACACGATAGAGGATGCTGATTCTAGGGGCAACTATATCCTCAGCATAGCTCCTTCCCATCATCATCAGATTATTGGCCTGGGGAGGGAAAGCAGAGTCGATAAGGTTCTACTGACGCCTGCTGAGAATACCATGAATTGAACATACGAACAACAAAACGGTTTTAGTGAGAAGAGGGACACCAATGAAACATGCATACAGCCAGAAAGAGTCTACTGAAATCTGTAGGAGACATGATAAAGTAAATGGGCTTCGAGAATGTAACACTCACAGGATATATTGAAGGCAAGAAAAGCAGGGGAAAGCAGCGATTAATCTACTTCACGAGTACACGTGAGTGGATTGCAGCACAGTGGGATCATAAAGAGTGAAAATCTATATAGAGCAGCAAAAAATAGGAAGTTGTGGAGATCTGCCCACTTTCTGAAAAGATACGACAAATAAGAAACATTCAGTGTCTCTCAGTAATTAGATCTGTAATACCAAGAAGTTATTTTCTCTTCAGTCCATTTACTCAATCTTTTTCTTGGATTTCAGATTACATTTAAATGTCTCCGCATTTCCTATTGTAAAGATCGATGAATTTAAAATATATAAATATATATATATAAGAAAATATATTAAGCTCGCTTTGACTCACTCCTCACACACCAAGTATCAAATCCAGCATTTTTATTTGGTTTCTCCATTCGTTTTCCTATTAATTTTCACTCGGTTCCGATTGTAAGCTTGTTTGTTTTGCTTGCAGGCGGATGTTAACGATTATCTCACATTCATCTCGTCTTAGCTTCATGAATTACTTTCAAATGTTTATCTGCAAAATAGAAGAAATAAACCTTGTGGAAAAGAACGACATGCAGCTTGGCAAAATTATGATTGCTTTTCATTTGTATTTTATTTCAATTTTGTGTTTCTTCTTGCTTCCGTTGTTGTTGACTGCGTTTATCGCGTGTTTATGATTAACTCAATTGCATACTTATTCATCTCTAAATCTCGCGAAAACGAGAACTCATTCAAACGTGAATAACAACAGCAGCTGGGTTCGTTCCGGGACCATTCCGAGTGATTGAATACCAACGAATTGTACAGCTGTTGGGGCAAAGTCCTTCAGCGCAGAATCGGTGTGATACCGGTCGATTCATTTTACTCCTCAGCCTCGTCATCCCGACCTGATCTTTCATCTCCAATCCAAGACAAACTCTTGAAACACCAACAAAAATCGAAACCACTATCTGACGCACAAAGAATTTCGAAAAAGAGGTTCTTGAACACGCCCAAACTAATTCACAATCATTTCTGACTGCAGAGGTTAGGCATATATTTATGTATATGCGCTGTTGAGTGGTGGGAGCTGGGCTAATTTATTATTTCATACAAAAGCAAGTGGCCGTGGATCATGCCCGAGTGAAAGCCTAAATTGCGAATGCTGATTTACAAGGCTTGTGAACTCCTCCTTGGAAAACTTCTGCAACACGATCTTACTTGATTTTTTTTGTCCCAAAACCGATTTTAACCTTGTATACAATGTGTTTGCACATGAAAACAAGAGTTCACCTGGATATACGGTATTTTTCGGAATATAAGAACCATTGGTATATAATACGCACACTTATTTTTAAGACAATGTTTTAGAAAAAGGCTACAGTTCTACTTGAAAGATTTTTACTGAAAAAAGCCTCATAGTAATGATAATACAGTAGAATCTCTGACAACCGAACTAAGAAGGCCTTCCGGATATGAGAAATCGGTTACAAAGTCCAGATATAAGAGTTATATTTAGATTACAATAAAAGAAGTGAAGTCAAGTTTAACATTTATTTTCAATGTTTTATAGTAAACAAAATAAGCTAACGGTGAATGAAATACAACGAAATTGATTTTATGGGAAAAAGAAATAAATTATGTAATGTTAATGAAAATTCATTAAATTAAGTATGTCACGTTTGCAAAACAAATAATGTAACGAGGATTTTTTTAATCGCTGTTGCATGATGATTCTTTCTCTTCTAATGTCATTCTCAACCTTTTCCGCAATTCGTTTTGCTTTTGTTCTTGAAATTTTTAAACGAAAGACACATTTTAACTGTGCATGCTTTATTGCAATCGTCATAGCTTAATGCTGGCTTTGTTTCCATAAAACTGACAACCTTCTCAATAGCTTTTTCAATTTCAGTCCAGGTTTCATCACAATCATGTTTTTTTTTCTTTGTTCATTGTAACAGTGTGAACGCTGGAGAATAGTTTCTTTGGAAGATTTAATATCATACAATGTTGTTTTTCCTACGTTGAATTCAGTCATTAGTTATAATAAATTTTCATCGGCGTCTAACATGTTTAAAATTTCCACTTTTTGCGATAACTCCTATGTTGTTCTTTTCTTTTTATTCTTTTGCACCAATACAAGGCATTAGGGTGAAATAAGCATAAACAATTATCCAAATTAAATTTCCTCAAAAGCAGAAATTTCAAATCAGTTATATATCACCCAAATAGTTCAAATATACACATCAAAATAATCTCCGGATATGCGGGATTCCAGATATGCGGGATTCCGGATATGATGGATCCCGGATATGAGGGATTCTGGATATGATGGATTCCGGATATGAGGGATTCCGGATATGAGTGATTCCGGATATGAGGGATTCCGCATTTGAGGGATTCCGCATTTGAGGGATTCTACTGTATTAACTGTTTCCTTATAAGGAAATATTTGACATTCATTAACCGGGCAATTAGCATTACAGTCAGTTGGAATTTATATAATCTTTCTATTGAAACAATTTTTCCGAAAAATCGGTCTCTCAAGCACACCATTGTCGCTCTTTCCAGTATTGGTGGGGGCTTCTTTCCTAATCTTTTGTTTGTAGTAGTGCGGAATGTAAGGATCTTGATTATTTCATTATTTTCTCTTCAAGTTACATGTGATATCCATTTTAGCTGTTTCTGCTGTCGAAAGTCTTCAAGCGACATAGTTTCTATGATTTGGTAACGTTCTTCCAGTGTGATTCTATAGCGCCAGTCCACAAGATTCGATGAAGGACAGTTAGCTACAAGACTAACTGGGTTCATTCACTTGAAATCATTTTTTTTATCTGTATATAGCTTACAATTTAGTCATTTCTGATCTAGTGATGAGGATATTTAAGAACATGAGTCGAGTTCTTAGATTAATGTGTTGGTTTTGTAGCAGCGTGTCGCTACTTAAAAAGAAAGGCGCAATCAGTTTAAAAAGCCACATAACCAAGCTTAGTCAGTCAGTTAAGTTCCATACACGATTGGGCGATCAAGTATCCTTCGATATATGACTGACGAGGCAGAAGATTTTTCCGCAGTAGGTTGCAATTTCTTTCAGCGGTAAACTGGTTGCCAACAAAGAACACAGTCTGTCCTGTTGTACAACCCATAGCTTGGAAAAGAAGAGATGGACTCATACTTTTCCAAAGGGTATTTGTGCGTAAGTGAATATAATGAACAAGAATGGGATTCGATCTCGGATCTGCGAGTTCTCAATCGGAGCCGATATCCATTACTCCACAAACCAAGCTAATAACCCGAATTCTAATGAATAGAACGCGAGGCAGATTTATACGCGAAATAGGACGAAAGCAATGCAGATTTTTTAAAGAGACGAGTTGTTTTTTGATCATTTCACGAAGGGAGTATTTTTCAGTATTACTTTCATGTTTTCATGGTATGACTTTAAAATGACCTCTCTTTTTAACATACATCTAGAATATAATTAAAAATTATGATTTTGAAAAGTAAAAATTCCTCTGAAATATATTGGGAATTTTTCCAGTTTTCCTCTGAAATAAAAAAACAAAATAGTCCATCACACACACACACACACACACACACACACACACACACACACACACACACACACACATATATATATATATATATATATATATATATATATATATATATATATATACAGTGTAACCCGGATATAAGAGAGTTGTCGGGACAGGAGAAGAAGTATCTTATATCCGGGTTTTGTCTATTTTATATACATTAACACAGGCTCTAATTTTGGACCAGAGAAAATCTCTCTTATTTCCGGGTTTCTCTTATATCCGGGTCTCTTATATCCGGGTTACACTGTATATATATATATATACCGGGTGTAACTGCAAAATGGTCCAGATGGTGTAACAGCATGATTGTCCAACAGTTAGATTAAGCTTTGAACCGTTGTATCTTAAAAATGATTAAAGATATCTTACTGGAATTCTCCAAGTATTTTATAACCCTATTAGACTCTGCTTTGAACAATAAGAATGTATTTAGTTCATAATGTATAGGTTGAAATGATGATCCCTCTCCCTGTTTTGACCTCCTGATCCCGTTTTCCTCTCTACTAGTCTTTCCTTTTTAAACTTATTCACGGTTCTCGTGATGGTACTTGAATGGACTTTGAAGATGAAAGCTAGATAATGAATATTGCTACCCAGTACACACACACACACACACACACACACACACACACACATATATATATAAATATATATATATATATATGTGTGTGTGTGTGTGTATGTGTGTGTGTGTGTGTATGTATGTATGTATTCTTATTTGCTCTGAAAAGATGAATATAACAATATTCATGAAATAAATTATACCCGATATAGTTTTTAAATGCTTTTTCTTTATTCATCTTTATATATATATATATATATATATATATATATGTATATATATATATATATATATATAATATATATATATGTATATATATATATATATATATATATATATATATATAGAGAGAGAGAGAGAGAGAGAGAGAAAGAAAGCGATAGAAAGTTTAATAGTTTTTCATTTGTATTTAAATATTCCTAGAATAAAAACAAGATATTGAGCAACATTATTAAGTGAATGAAATCTTAACAATCTCTATTAATATAATAATGAGACATAACAGTTGAAAAATGATGAAAAACAAATCCATTTAAATATTTTTCTATCAAAAATATTGTAATGACGAAAGTACACAGGTGTAGGTTTTAAGGAAGCTTTATTCAACTGAGAAGACAAGGTTCGCGTATAGTGTCCTTTTATAGCTCCAGTAAACAGAAATAGATCTCTCAAAGAGGAGAGTGACAAAATAAGGACAGACAACTCTTGGTTATGCGTAACAAATATATCCGTAAATAAATTAAATATCTATATTAATTCATATCGTTCTTTTTAATTATTTATTTAAATTATCTACATTTTAATCATTTTTCATTTATATTTTACTTTCATTACCCGACAAATAATCTCGCGGATTTAACGGATTTCGACATTAATTCATCCTTTTAAACAAACCAACATATCAATCGTTCATTATCCTAAATAAGCAACAATCAATTTAACAGGTGAAGGTTTTAAGAAAACTTACTTAAGAATAAATTATTCAAATATATAATTTATCTCCCTGTAATTTTTTTACTTTTTAATTTTTCAGTAACGTGAACCATTTCATGAAATTAAGGCTGGATTTAACGTTTTCGATGGAGCCATTTTTCAGACAAATGTTATGAACCGGATACATTTAACTATTTTCCTCGTCTTGTTTGTAACGACCCATCTGCCTGTCACATTTGGCAGATTTCTGGGAATTTTCAATTAATCCTTCCACATATACAGTCCACAGTTACGGTCGGATAACTTCATTTGTAGGAATCACATATTATATAGGGGCGGTAATCAAGAAATTAAAGACTAGATTTAAAACTTTAAATTCCAGTCAGTGGCCGAGTGGATGTATGCTATTATTTCGTGATTGCGAGTTCAGTCTCAGTGTAAGTGTTATAGTGAAAGACACCTTGTCTAGGTAATAGACTCTCCCACCTATTATAAGTAGTGTTCAGCGACCACAACTCGATTACTCTGCGTAACACTATTACAAGTTCCTAACGTTTCTGTACGTTTAACCTATTTAGGACGCATTTAGTCCGAATACAGTTTCTATTGTGGAAATAACTCCACAACAACTTCTGGCGACGAAGATTCGAACTCATACGGGGGAGAATAGGAGGGGGTTGTTATAGTGAAAGACACCTTGTCTAGGTAATAGACTCTCCCACCTATTATAAGTAGGAGTCAGGAGTAATCGAGTTGGGGTCGCTGAACACTACTCCTCCTCTCGACTACTCCTGACTCCTACTTATAATAGGTTGGAGAGTCTATTACCTAGACAGGGTGTCTTTCACTATAACAGTAAGTTTGGAAAATTCAACTCTTCGCATACAGCAGAATGAGTAGAAGTAGTGCAACCGAAATAAGTTAATGATAAATAATCTAGCAAAGACTTAATACAACATATTCGTGGACTGAATAATAGTTCTTTTTCAAAATTCTCAGGATGTTACCAAGTACAGCAGCCACCGGAATAGGAAGCGGGGTACAATGGGGAAAACGCTGTGACTGTGACAAGTAGGATTAGCACAAACGTTCGAATAAATTCGAGACCATAATCTTAAAATATAAGACCTGCGAAGGGGATTTTGTTGATAATAGACTCAGAAGCAAAAACTGCAAGACCTCCAAGACTAAGTAAACAAAAAAGAAAAAAAGAGAAGAACAAAGAAAAGAGTACTGAACTATTACGTAATATCAGTCTTCATATATGAAAGTGCATGCTGGACGATTTCCTCAGAGATAAAGAGGAGACTTAAGGCAACAGAGATCGGGTTCTACAGAAGAATAATGAAAAATCTTTTTTTTAATCTTTTCACCACAAGCAAGGCTGGAAGCCATTAGCACGCAAGGGGTTACAGAAAGTTTGGAGGAAGAGCAGATAGGAGTGGTAAAGGAAAGGATGTGGAGAATGATAGTGGATCGATCAAGGCAAGGGAGTTACAGAAGATTTGGAGCGAGAGCAGATAGAAATGAAAGGGGAAAGGATATGGAGAAGGGAAGTGGATAGATCAAGGCAACTGGAGATGTCGATTGACGTTACACTTAAATAGTTGGAGATTATATTTGTCAGGGAAACAGGAATAAGGAAGGGAGTCCCACATGCGAGAGGTGCGAGACATGAAGCTATTGGAGTAGAAGAGGCGTCTACATCTAACAGTTTCAACGGTGAAGGGGTGGGAACCGGATGCCAGCCTCGTAGGACGCTTAAATTCATGAGGCCTGGGAACCAGCGAAAGCAGCTCATCGGAGCAATTACCGTGAAAGTAATTGTAAAAAAGACAGAGCGAGGCAACGGCGCGTCTTTGAGAGAGCGAATGCAGACGAAATGACAGATCAGGGCCAATTACGTTGCATATCCATCACTGGATCTTATCAAGAACCCTGAGGCAAACAGCAGGGGCTCCAGACCATATATGTCAGCAATACTCTATGCAAGGGCGAATGGTTGATTTATAGATATGGAGGATCGATTCCGGGGAGAAAAATTTTCTGGCCCGGCACAGGGAGCCAACTTTCCTTGCGGTGGATGAAGCAATTGACTCGATGTATTTGTTCCATCTCAGGTCAGCGGACAGCGTGAGACCGAGCAGCCGCAGAGAGGAGCTCTCGAGAAGTTGGGCTTCAGACATTCTAATTGGATGCAAGGATGGATCCCTGTGGTGGTTAATAGAGATCAGTTTTGTTTTAGTGGCGTTAAAGTTAACCAACCAATTCTTGCCCCAGTTCACAACCGATTGTAGGTCCTTTTCGAAACGAACTGCCAGTTGGTCAGGACATGTGAACAACGATGAAGTTTTAAGGAAGATGAGAACAAAAAATACTTATACGTAGAATCGGAAAGAGATTTTTAATTTCTGGGGAACATAACGAAGAAAGGGCGCTTGGAAAATTTGATGCTCAAAGGATACATTCAAAGCAAGTGGGACAAGAGGAAGATCGAAAAACCTACGTAATGAGCCTCTGCGAATATAATGTTAGAGCTTAGACTGGTAGTGGGGGTAAAAGAATGAACATTGCTTTGAGCTACAAAGGAGAGGAAGTTGGGGAGAGCTATGATCAACAATGTCCTGAAGGGACATGGTGCATAAAAAAAGATCCAGATATCGTTCATATAAATAAATAAAATGTCAGTAATCATTGCCAGATTAACCTCGCATTTCCACAGAGCCATTCACGACTACTTTCATCACGGAATTGTTATAAAATTGGATATACCATAACAATGCATTTAGTCAGTTTTCATACAGTTTATATTTTCTTCAGTTCATTTTCTATTGAAAATAAATTGAAGAAAATATTAACTATTTTTCCATTGTGTAAAAATTCGTCATTATTGTCTCATATTAGTGTTGACATTTGGACAAAAGAAAGTAATTTGTAAAATTTAAATAAAAATACGCTTGCATTAAATTTCTACTAAAATGCAACTGATTGATGAAGAAAATGACAATTTTCATGAGAGATTTTTATGATAATTTCGAAACGCCGTATGTTCACAAATCGTAAGTCAGGGAATTATATGCACGAGGCGAACTACGGCAGAGAAATGACTGCTTAACTTATTCTGGGGTAAGGTTATTGTAACGGAGGTCGAACTTACTACAACTGGTCTGCAAAAAGAACTCATTACTCGTCACGTCAAACAAGGGGCTTAAAACGTCTTGGCGAGCTATGACTTTTTTCACTGTGACACATGAATTATAGTGTCACTCTTTTTTTCGGAAAGTGCGCACATCAACGTATCTTTTCTCGCTCTCTCTCTCTCTCTCTTTCTGTCTCCCTCTCTCTTTCTCTCTCTCTCTTTCTCTCTCTCTCTTTCTCTCTCTCTCTCTCTGTCTCTCTCTTTCTGTCTCCCTCTTTCTTTCTCTCTCTCCCTCCATCTTTCTCTCTCTCTCCCTTGATAACTAGTACTAATCTCATCATTTTATAGTTGAAATGGCGAGATGTAACCGTAAGTTCTATGCTAACAGTTTCTTCTGTCACACTTCTCACTTATGGAACACTCTTCCGACTTTTTCCGGCTTTTTTATCTTCAAAAATTTAAATGCAGTGTTAATCATTATCTTCTATCTTCTTAATTCTCGTTCTTTTATTGTCATTTCTCCTTAGTAATATATTTTTCTCACATTCTCTAGCACTTTAGTAACCTCTTGGGCTTAGTGGCTTTGTTGCCTTGCTTGGGAGTAAAAGATTAAAAACAAGCTATACACATGAATCTACCGTCATATTTCCTATTTTAATTCGTCTTCTCTCTCTCTCTTTCTTTTTCTCGATGTTTAATAGTTTCTCTCTCCCTCTCTCCCTCTCTCCCTCACACACACACGCACACACACACGCACTCACTCTTTCTCTTTGCTCGTTTTTTTTCCTGCTTCTCTCTCTATCTCTCTCACTCTCGATGGTTTTTTTTATCTATCTTTCGCTCTCCTTTTTTACGACCGTCTTACATTTTCTCTCTGTTTTTCTCTATGGATCGTTATGAACACCAGCCTATTCCCCCTCTCTAATATTTCTCCGCCCCTCTCTCTATCTCTCCTCTCTCTCTCTCTATCTATCTATCTATCTATCTATCTATCTATCTCTCTCTTGAGCCCTACACATTTCTACTAATGTTCACGTCCCTTTTCATCTCTCTTTCTCTCTCTAAACCTTTTTGCATATCAGACAACCAAATCGGTCTTTCTTTCTCGATAGTTACACATATCTTCTCTCCTCCTTTTTGCACATCTCACTATCTTCCCTTCTACCTCTCTCTCTCTTTCTCTCTTTCTCTCTCTCTCTCTCTCTCTCTCTCTCTTTCTCGATATCTCTTAAAAGCTTCTAAAACTCTAGCGGAAAAACACATAGAGGGATTTGGTGGGGCAAGGGAGAACATCACTTCTGGGAGGATTCATTCTGTTTTATTAATCGCCTGTGCCCAGACATCTGCCCTCCTTCGACGACAGGTCTCACGCTCAGAGAGATTCGACAAGTACGCTTGTTTTATTTATTGTTTGCAATGTTGCTACTCGCGACTGCGAAAGCTAAATTCACCTGCGAGCGACGGATGTGTGACTGCGTGGACTCGGGGACGCTTAATTCTCACTACATCCGGCCAAATCGCTTTCTCCACTGTCCTCCGAAAGGAAAGATCTATGCAGAGAGCATAAGGCAATTTTCAATTTGTTTGTCTTTTGATATTTATAAAGCTAAGTATGGTACAAGGCGAAACGAGTGGAAGGTTCCATCCGAATGGCAAGATCTTCACTGTAGAAAATATCAGCATGGTCGAATCCTGTCGATCCTGGTGAGTTTCCTCGATACATGTACCTCCGCAGGAAATAATGTCTCTAAAACCATTTCTTACTGTGGTGATGATATATTTTTTACACAATGCATAATGCTTTTTACTTTGTTTTGTTTTTTGTTGTTGTTTTTTTTTTTTCAGAACGTAAGTGTTGAGTATAGCCTAAAAGTTATATTTATTTGGGCTCGAATCCTGATTTTTGCTACCGATGTCAAAAGATCAGCCTTACCAAATAGGGTAATTTTATATCCAATAATGTCAAACACACACGCACGTTTAAATTTTTATCGTATTTTTCCAATTTTCGGATAAGCTGTTGAACATTGGGCTCAAAGTTGTGCTTAAACTACCTGTGGTTCATATTTTATTATTTTTGTTCAAGTATTTTCGCAGTCATTATCAAGGGCCGATGTGGTGTCTGTGTGGTAGTTAAAATTATTTTGTCTGCCTCCTGATATTCTTTGGGAAGCTGAACATTTGAAATGATTTAGCGTGACATCAAAACTCTAGAAGCAATTATTATACAAAATAAACAGCCCACATTAAACAAAATATCATTAACCACAAGAGAAAATATCTAGAAGTGCATATGACATACTTAATGTGCGCACGTATTTTATCAGTATTATAATAATGAAATAAAATAAATAAATAAAATAAAAATAAAAATTTAAATAAATTAATAAATAGATAAACTGCATTCTTTCTACCGGTCTGAATAACCGAGAAATCTTGTTAGAAAAATATGCACCATATCTCAGATTAATAAATGAAAAATCCATTCCTAAAAATCGTCTTTGTTTAGGTTAGGATATATAAAGGGTGTTTCATTAAGATGGATTAAAGTCAGCAGTAAATAAATCAGTGTTATTGGTGAAAATTTATTTATTTCTCTATTGGATCATATTATTTAAGTCATGGCAATTATGTGTGAAAAATAATATCGTCCAAATGTCTGACAAATCTGAAAGAAAAAGAAAAAAATCATTAGACGTTTAAAGTTAATTCACATTTATAACCGGTTCAAGTTATTGGAGCACCCTTTATATTTGGAGAATCTGAAAAAAAAAACCTGTGTTCAAAAACACTATACGAGCTTTATTTGACCAGGAGGTTCTTCGTGGCTGAGAGGTTAAAGCACATCAGATCGAACGAAGGTTTAAGGGAACGCATATATATATATATATATATATATATATATATATATATATATATATATATATATATATATATATATATATATCATAATTATTTTTTAAAAATATGGTTCCATCACGACACAGAAATTACTGTTTCGAAACCGATCATCCGTATTCAAGTTTAATTTCAATATTAAATCTTAACTGTTGGATGACTGTTTCATCCTCAAGCGATGTTTGGAATAAGTAAGCAACGAAATGTTTTACTCATTTATAGTTTTAAAATGGAGGTGTAATCCGCAGTTAATTTTTCATTATCAAGGGGTCTCTGCTTTGATGAAAGTCGGGGTGTTTGTTATATGTCAAGTTTTTGGAGTCGTGTAAGGTTGGGTTGGTTTTTGTTTTGTTTTTTTTTTCTTTCTTTTTTCGTCTGGCTACAAACCGTCATATAGCTTGACGTGCCTTAATCTAACGATCCTCTGTGGCTCAATCGGTTAAAGCACGTCAGGCTATATAACGGTTCCGTATAGGATACAAGTCCGATTCCTGTCGGAGGATGAATATTTGCCATGAAAATTTCTCGGACATTCAGGCCGGTAAATGTTATTAATATTGTTTATTATAAACAGAGCATTTACTTAAATATTTGTATTTATAAAAAAGAATGTATAAACATAAAAATGTCTTAAAATAATAGTCGTACTTTGTCCATTTTATAATATATATATATATATATATATATATATGTGTGTGTGTGTGTGTGTGTGTGTGTGTGTGTGTGTGTGTGTGTGTGTGTGTGTGTGTAAATAAATGACAAAATGAAAAAATCCTATATAATGTCTTTTGTCGTTCAAAAGACTTCTAAAAACTAAATAATATTTTCTTTAGGTCTTCATTGAACTAAATTTAGAAACGTGTCTAAATTTAGTCTGATGACGTCTTAAACAACGAAAAGCGTCGCGCGAACACTTTTTCCACTTTGTTATTAATTTTCCCCCAATATTACTTTTGAGATATAAAAATACATATCGTTATCTCATTTTTCCGTATATCTTAGATTGAGTCATAAATAATTGCCATTTTTGTTTATCAACTTTATTTCTTCCCAAAAATAATGTACAATATTCACCATTATTCGCAGTGATATGTTGTTAATTATCACGCGGCTATTCGATATATTTTGAGTAAAATTCCACTGCTTTGGATGGGAGAAAAAAGTTCGACGAATTCTTGACTCTACTTTTCACGATAAATTTTTTCCGCATCGTTTTGAAGCGATAGAAAAAGTTATCAATCCGTTGGTGCAAGGTCAGGTGAATAGGGTGGTTTGGGTTACAGCATTATTTTTCGGTGTTATTCTTGTTGTATGAGGCCTTGCATTCTGATAGAGGCGAACAACATGATTCCTATTGAAGGCGCTTTTCGACCAAACTTTTATGGACACGTTGAAGCTGCTGGATGTAAAAGTGTGCAGTTAGTGTCTCAGTGCGTTTTAAGGTACCTAAATAAATAATACCCCAACGATCCCACCACACTTAAAGCATTGCATTTCTTTCATGGAGTTTATCATTTTGGGGTTTATTTTGAGGATTTATCTTTGTCTATCCACATCGCTGAACCTTGTTGTATCTAACCGATTTTTCATGAACTTTTATGATATATCTAAGGAACGGTTATTTTAGGATAAGATATCCAATTTGTTCCCAAAAACGGAAATTACTTATGAGTCAGCCTAATAATGCTTTACGATCGATTTTCGAATTGGCTAAAACTTCGCTTAAAAGATTAGTCACTGAATTGATTAAGTAGAAATTTCTTTCTATGGATGGATACCCACCAAACGGAATTTTCTTTCAAAGTTACATATACGTTATATTTCGGAAAGGTGGTGTCACATATTGTGGCGACGTTACTGTAACGTTGCAATCAACTATTTTCCTGACGCCAAACTGACCGCTCATCCGCAATATTGTCACAAAGTTACGGTACCTTTGCGAGGCGATGTAACTGAAAAAGTCCACACTGATCAAATAACGGCAGAATACTTTTTCCTTACACAACAATATGTATAGAAGTTATAGTATTTCTTTTCGTACTATTTTTAATTAAAAATCATTAATTTAGACGAAGAATACAAGTTTTAATATCTTTCTGAAATGTATTATTAATTTTCTGTTAATATAACGTTACAAGGAAACGTATATACCATTGCATGATATGGACACGTGGGAAGTTTATATAGGAATTAAATTTATATATATATTATAGTTACTTATTATATATATATATATATATATATATATGTGTGTGTGTGTGTGTGTGTGTGTGTGTGTGTGTGTGTGTTTGTATATATATATATATATATATATATATATATATATATATATATATATATATATATATTTAGAATTGGACATAGTCCGACAATTTATTTAAAGAAATTGTCGGACTATGTCCAATTCTAAAAATATATGACGTCATTTGTTTACATTTGATACGCTAGAGCAGATATGAATAGAAGAGATTCATGGAAGATTTAAGTTTAAAGACAGTAAAATCGACCTTGCTAACCAGACGCTGCTCTGTGGCCGAAAGGTTAAGGCACATCACGCGAAATGACGGTTCCGTATAGGATACAGGTTCGATTCCTGTCGGAGAGCGAAAATTTTCTATGAAAATTTCTCGGACATTCAGGCCGGTAAATGTTATTTAATACTGTTTATTATAAAACAGAGCATTTGCTTAAATACTTGTATCTATAAAAAGAATGTTAAACATAATATAAATGTCTTTATATATATAAAGGCATTTATATTATGTTTAACGTTCTTTTTATAGATACAAGTGTGCGTGTGTGTGTGTGTGTGTATATATATATATATATATATATATATGTGTGTGTGTGTGTGTGTGTGTGTGTGTGTATGTATGTATGTATGTATGTATGTATGTATGTATGTATGTATGTGTATATACAGGTTGACTGAAAAGTAACTCCCTATTATGTATGAGTGGCCATCCAGAAGTCCTGACTTAACACCCTGTGAAATTTTTCTTTGTTTTTTTTGGAAGAACTTGAAGTACGAATACAAGAAGTTATGCCTTCCATACCACATGCTTTCTTGTAAAAATTGTACTTAATGAATAAATTATAAGTATTTTAAAATGAGCACTTACTTTACAATCTCTCTCTCTCTCTCTCTCTCTCTCTCTCTCTCTATCTATATATATATATATATATATATATATATATATATATATATATATATATATATATATTGATATCATCATATATATATATATATATATATATATATATATATATATATATATATATACATTTTAAGGGCCGTGGCTATTTATTTCCTGTTTCGTTCGTGTTTTTGCGTGTTTATATATCTAAATATGTCTATGTGTTTGTGTATTATAATCTGATTGTGTATGTATTGTCTTTCGCAAGATTTCCCCCTCCCCTGCCCATATCATTACTTCAAATGTATCTCAGCTGTAACCAAGCTTAGCACAACATTAGATTTTAACGTTTATTCTAAATTAATTTTTGGCCTTTCAATTAACACACAATAAATAACAAAAGATATGTATTTTCCTCAGTTTCTTCTTTAAATAATTTCATCATTTTTAAAATTAATACAGATTAAATTTCAAAATGTAAAATTGGTAATTTTTAATTTTCAGTTTTATAGACAAATTTAATATTAGTTAAGTAAAAATGATTTAAGAGGAATTGAAAGATTTACTTTCTTGTTTTAATTTTTTGGTTTCTGTAAAGTGTTTTAATTGTTGAACGTAGATTATAAATGGATTTCCCTAAATTACCTAATATATTTTCAGCCGCTTTCGCTATTTCCAACGAGTACAATGTGGGCTGAATGAGAATTCGGAGATCCGAGTTCAAATTCCAGTCGTTATTTTCACTCGTGCGCAAATACCCTTGGGAAAGTTATGGATCTATCTCTTCTCGCCCCAGTTATGGGTTTAATAGCAGGACATACTGGGTTGTCGAACAAGTCTAACGCAAAGTAAACGGCAAAATACTGCGGAATAATCTATCTAATCAGTCATGAATCGAAAGAACCATGAACGCCCAATCGTGCATCACGTATGGCACTTGTACGGAAGTCATAACTTTGAGTAAATAATTATAAAACCCTAACATTTATATATACAAAAATACTCGTCAAAATGAGTAACACCAAGATGTGGAAAAAACAAAATTAGTATTATTTATTATCTGTTTGTTATGTGGTGTTGGAGATACGATAAGCAGCAATAGATAGTAATTATTATGAATTTTGGGTCAAGTGTAGATCAAATATGGATTGGAATCCGACAAAAGAATAAGAATAAGAATAATTAAAATGTATGTTTTTTTTCAGAAGTGTGTAAAGAGTGTCCAGATACTTTAGTTGAAAATATACAAGAAGTGTCTTAGGCTTTCTTACCTCGAATTTTTGTTGAGGGCTAAGTGATCAATATTACTATTATCTCCTAAAAATCACACATGGCACATAACTGACGGATAATAATTTTCTTTAATTTAAAATATAAAACAACTATTTTGGGGGCCAATTTTAAAAAATACCAGTGTAGCCTCAAACTTTTGAACTGTAACGTATATAAAATATTACCACCGGGTCATTCAATTTTAGAGAACTTGTGAAAAATAGCAGTAATTATTGGCTCGGGAGGTTGATACTTATAACGTTCATTTTTGTTGTCACCAAGAAACCAAAATCAAAGGAGCCAATATTATGATCGGAGTTAGAATGTACAATGTCTAGTACCTATTATGGAAATAGTTTTATCATCAATATCAAATGAAAGAATAACATCCATAGACATTGGAAAGTTTCAAACAGAATATCAGTTTTGCAGACAACTACGAAGTAATATGAATGGATTCAGACTGAAGGCATAATAAAATACAGAGCAGAACATTAATATTAAGAGAAATGAATACATGTGTAACTAGAGAGAGCTATGATAGAAAGATTTTACATTTACATTTCTCCCATTATCGGCATTATTATATCCATGATGTAATAACACCGTAGTTCGCTGAAAGTAAAATTAATGACAAATATGCTAATTTTTTTAGATATGCTTTTATATTACTATGACATACACAAAACTATATACACATATATATACATGTCCCACGCAGAGTATAATATATCACATGCATCTATACAGCAAAGAAGAGTGTAAGAGAAAACAAAAAAGAAGGGGGATTACACATAATATAGAGATACTCCATGAGAAGCCATTATCATGGGAGACTAGTACGCCAAAGTAGACAGGGAGAGGACAAGGGTTATAGCCGAAACATTCTAACTGGGAACCCGCAACGAACGTGGAGAAAAATGGATCCAATGGTGCACGGCCAGTGACCAGATAATAGCCAACACATGGTTCCAAGAACATCCGAGACGATTATGAACATGGAGGAGCCCAAGCTAAAACCAAATTGACTACATATTTAACAACAAAATATTCAGAAATGCAATGGTTCACTGCAAAACCTACCCAAGTACCGACTGCGGAAGAGATCATCGCCCCGTTTTATGTAAACTAAGAGTGAAACTACGGAAACTGACGAAGCCTAATTTAGCATCCAAACTGCAAAACAAAAGACTACTGAGCGACCCGTATTTGAAAGAAAAATATATGGACAAGGTGAAAAGAAGATACGAAAGACACAATGGAAATGGAAACTCGAAATGGGACGCACTAAGAGAAGCTTTAGTGACATCAGCAAACGGTGTCTTTCCACAGGAGAATGAACGAAGAAGAAAAAACGAATGGATGACTGATGAGATTTTCGACAAAGGAGACAGAAATCTCTGACAGGGTACGGAACGGAATACAGAAAATTACACAATGAAATAAGGACCAAATGCAGGCAGGCTAAAGAGTAGTGGCTAAACAAAAATGTGCAGAAATAGAGTTTGAGTAATACCGACAAAGAAGATATACCTTAAGAAATAAGCAAACTAACGGGACAGAAAAAGTGCTCATCAACAGGCTGCATAAAATCAAAGGATGGAATGCTCATATTAGAAAAGGAAAAAATTCTTCAGCTCTGGAGCGAATATATTGGAGAACTCTTCCACGACGAAAGAGAACAACCTGCAATACACAGAACTACCGACGGGCGTGAAATTTTAAAAACCGAAGTAGAAGCTGCACTGGTGAAACTGAATAGAAACAAGGCGGCAGGGACAGACAGAATTGTAAGAGAAATGTTGACAGCCTTAGATGATTTTGGCATAGACAAAATCGCAGTAATAATAAATGAAATCTACAACCGTGGGGATATACCGGATTTTCATAGCACTGCCTAAGAAACAAGGCGCAAACGAACGTAAACTCCCCCGAAGAATCACCCTAACGAGCCACATAACAAAACTCATCGTCCGTATTCTGATGAATAGAGCGCGCAGCAGAATCAGGCCAGTGATAGGACAAGAACAGTGCGGGTTCGTTAAAGACACCGGAACAAGGAACGCAATATTCATGCTCAGAATGTTATCAGAAAGAGCAATACAAATGCAGAATGATCTGCACCAGTGTTTCATAGACTACACAAAGGCGTTCGACAAAGTACGCCACAAAGATCTGTTAGAACTGCTCAGCATCCTTGATATATTTGGGAAATATATTAGAATAATCAAGAATCTATACTGGCAGCAAACGCCTTGCATGCGGATAGAGAATGAGATATACAAAAATAGAAAGGGGCGTAAGGCAAGGATGTGTATGAATCGGTGCTTTTGACTAGAACCAAGCGCTCCTTAAAATCAAAACGTCACTCTTAAACTTTCTGTCAAAGAGCTGTTTAATATTTGACCACTGTCAGAAGTGTTGCACACACATACACACACACAGATACAAACACACACAAAAACAAAGGATGTAAAGTATAGGTTAAGTAATAACTGGCATGTATGATTAGTAGTTCGCCATGTAAAATATTTTCAGGCAGCCAACACAATCCAGTAAAGGAACAAAATGAATAAAAAAGACAAAAGCAAGATCTATTCTTAGCGAACGCGTTACGTCCTCTGAGGAATTTCAAGGCAAAAATAGGGATTTATTTTGTTGCACGTGTTTATACACAATAGCAAGGATTTCATTGGTTTATCAGTACTTTTAAATTTGAACATGAACATTCGACAGGTGGTTGAAAAGTCAGTCAGAACATGTGGAAGACACAAAGTGATTATTCAAAGTTTGGCAAGACAAAAGTAAGCGAGTAATATTCAAGAAATATGTTTTTATATTTATTTTTTTAATAAAAGAATATTGTTCAGATTGTGATCAAATTGTTATAGTCTGTGATGAACGTATATGCTGTAAATCTTCAAAAACATGAGCTAATGAATTTTTCCTTTGTTTTCTTTTGGTTTTTCAACATATTTATGGCCGTGTATGTTGTTTTGGGAAAGTAGTATTTCTTTCAGGAAATTTGAAATTGAAAAGAAACTCGGGCATAGATTTATATCTTGCTTTTGTATATAAGCACGGGCAACAAAAAAATATTTTAAAGTCCTCCAGAGGACGAAACGCGTCGGTTAAAAATATAGTTTTTTCTCTCCGCTTTTCATTTATTCGTATATATATATATATATATATATATATATATATATATATATATATATATATATATATATATATATATATTCCGTTCATGGAAATTCTTCTTATATCTTCCTAAATTTAAAAAAATGTAAAAGGAAGTGATGTTTCATAATTAGCATTTTTAAATAAAATCGTTTATAACCATCTTTGATTACCACCTGATGAAATGCTTGAATTAGGCATCGAAACAAATATGCATTTTTGTAGATGTAACTTCTATGTTCGTCTGTAATAACTTATAATAAATAAAAAATGCTCCACTATTTCTATTGAGCCTTCTTTTAAATTAATGTTATGAACGTTTGAATTCATTTTCTTTACTTCTGCACACATATATATATATATATATATATATATATATATATATATATATATATATATATATATATATATGAAATTTTCCACTTAGCTGATTGATGTTATATTCAGCAACCCAACTCCAGAGTCTGGTAGACAAACCTATTTATATCGTTCGGTCCACTCGTCAGAAGGTGTAGCGAGTGATATAGACAAACAGAAACATATGAAGAATGAAAAGTATAGGGTAAGTAAGAAAACTAAAGGAAAATGATAAGTAAAGCTGAAGAAAACAAAGGGCAAAGGAATGTTTACGAAAGAAATGTGAGCATCGTTTTGTGTGCTTAATTATTCTTTTATCTCTTTTATAGTTTCAAAGAGGATGAAGCGTCCTCATCCTACATTGCAGAGATGCTTTGTTCTATATTTGTTCTATATTTGTTCTATATTTGTTCTATATTTGTTCTATATTTGTTCTATATTCATTAAACTAATATAAAAATTCTTGACGGAACGTTTATTTGAAATGGGACACTAATAAGTTGAAAAATTGCCGCCAGCAACACTACTCCAGTTGTTATAATTAGAAAAGACATCACAAAATGTGACATGAACAAATGTGCAGGTTTTACAAGGGATATCATCATGGAAAGTAAAACGAGCAAATACTTTGTTCCATTGACTTTCGCCTGGATCTGTTTTTCTCCTCCCAGCTATGGGTTAAATACGAGTGTAGGCCGAAAAGCTCATAGGCAGACTACGAAGGATTGATGCTAGGGTTATGAAATCTTGCACGTATTAATTTCAACACTTCTTATTAATAATTGCATTGTTTCATTCCAGGTAAACTAAGATCTGACTGTTCAAAGACGTTATAGTAAAATATGAAGCAATTATAATTATCAACTATACGTTAGAAAAGTGAAGATTTCACTGAAAAATGTAGGAAAGTTTTCATCTGAATTAAAAATAAATACGAAATTTTAAGCAAAATATGAAGAAAAGGCATCCACGTCCTGGGTATGACGATAAATTATATCCGACAACAAGGCCTCTGATCCGGAGGTTTTGACAGGCATGGAACCGCCTCTTGTGCTGGTGTTGCTAGACCAACCATGACCCTGGGTGGTAGTACCTGTTATGTTCCCAGATATGGGCAAATAGTTAACCCCTAAACTTGGGTCAAGACTCTTTGAAACTATAAAAAATTTATAGTAAGAAATAACAGCAACACATTTTTGAAAAGATTTAAAAAATAAATGACCAGCAACACATTTCTATAAGAAAAAAGAATATTATCAGAGATACATTTTTGTAAAAGGAATTACTAGATCACTAGAAAATTAAATCCCGGCATTAAATGACCCATGAGGAGTTGATATGACGCTAAGCAAAAAAACAAACGAACATAATCTGAAGCTAGATGGATATGTTTTTAAAATAATCTATTATATGCCATTTTGATAGGCTCAAACCCGTTCGTGAAATATTAAGTCATCACAAAATGCCAAATACTTACTTGAGAATGACAAAGTAATATTGCATTTAAAGTAATAAAGAAGAAAAATGTCGAATTACTCTGCTTTTAAGGTTAGAGATATATTTTACCTTTTTAATAATTTCATCCCACGCACCCTGTATTCATGTTCAAAAGGGGGGAAGGAGTGTAAACCGGGCGATAAGCAAACCTATCCTGTCAGATGTCATTATGCACATATCTTAACAATAAAACTACCATTAATAAGCCAGTAATGATTAAATTGTCTAGATTTATTTATATTATTAACACATTGTGTGATATTCAGTTTATAATATCTATCTCTATTACCAGCTCCGCATATTTTCCTGGTGTGAGTATAAACTTATGCCTATTTTCTTCATATATTATGTTTATTTTGTTTAGTGTTTCTATTTTCTTGATTTCAGATCAAATCTTGGAAATTTTCTAACGTATTACAACGAAATTGTTACCTTCCAAAGCTATGGTTTATATTTTCTTTGTTTGACGTCAGAGATATATGTTTTTTTAAACAATTCGATGCATTTTAATAGGCTCAAACCCGTTCGTGAAATATTAAGTCATCACAAAATGCCAAATACTTACTTGAAAATGACAAAGTAAGAGCCTCTGTGACGTGTCGAACTTGGAACCAGTTTTGGATTCATAATTAATTCATTTGCACGAAGATAAGCGAATTCTCTGTATTACTTACTTAAGAGTAACTCTCCGATTTCCTTTGGGAAATAAAGCGTTTTCAGGAGATCTTAAACGCTACATAATTGAAGCGTATTTCAATGTTTAATCACTTACGTTCTTTGTTGATGTTCATACCGACAAGAGTCCTAGGTTTTATGCAGTATCGATCTAGCGTGTAGCTGTTTGTTTGCTTATTTATTTAGCTCCCTATAAACTCCGCATGGATCATTTAATGCCGAAATTTAATTTTCTTGGGACCATTAGTAATTTCTTTTAGAAAAATGAATTACTGGTATTTTTTTTTATTATTATTTATAAAAATGTATTGCTGGCAATTTTTTTTATCTATGAAAATGTATTACTGGTATTTTTACTATAAAAATGCATTTTTATAATTCCATAGAGTTTTGACCCCAGTTTGGGGATAACTATTTTCCCATAGCTGGGAACCTAACAGATGCTACAACCCACGTCGTGTCAAGGTGAGCCTGGGAACAATACCAATTAAGAAATGGTTCGAAAGCCTCCCGATCAGAAGCCTTGCTACCGGATGTAGTTTACCATCATACCCAGGACGACAATGGTTAGCTCAGAGATTCATACTATTCCTGCGATATAGAGAGCCATGGATAAAGTCACAGAATGAGACGAAAGAAACTCACGACTTACGAATACCGTAAGGGATTTAGATCAAAGTTCACCACATGTACATCCGCCTGTACACCAGTGGTGTGTCTAGATCACGACAACCTGGCGGATCCTATCCCTCTTTACGCTGGTTTTGAATTTAGAATTTTCCTTATTCTAGACGAGCGAGAAAGCCAGGTCTGCTCTGCTATTGAACCCATAGCTGAAGAAATAGGGATTCTTATATTTTCCCAAGTTTATTAGCTCGAAGTGAACGAAACAGAATCGTGCGGAATTTGAACTCGGCTTGAAGCTTTCATATTCCACGCCGATAATAATTACACTGTTCGCACATCTTCAAAGAAACTGACGATGCATAAACTGAAAAAGAGAATGAAAAAATTTAGCTTATAAAAATAATGTAAATGGCGCAGCCACTCGTATTCGCGGATGCCAGTCTACTAGGCCGGCTATCTAACCCAAATTACGGACGCTTACTCAGGCAGATTTGTGTTTATTCAACACCCACAGAGCCCACCTGTGGTTTATAGTGCAACTATGCTGAACAGACCTTAGTTACAGTTTCTGGGAGAGAGCGTGTTGTCTAGCGTGATCAACAGTCTGAACAAGATCAGCACGCTCAAAACCTCGGTCACGATGACTTGTGACTTGGTGCTAGCACAGCCACCGACGGCTCCCAAGGGTTCCTTCTACCCAATTTAACTCGAAATGCTTGGGTCAACACATGGTCTTGTTTTCAATCACTTTTCAACAGTGCCGCACGCTGAGATCGCCTCCTTCGGACTGATAATATCGACCATGGTGAGATTCGAACCCCGGTTTCATGATCAGAAAGTGAACGTTCTAACCACGCAGCCACGATATCGTAATTAATGTAAGATTTGTTTTAGTGTATATTACATTAACAAGTTTTTGGAGATAACAATGATTACTCCAGATATAAATCCTACTATTTAACCCATAGCTCGAGGGAGAAAAGGTGGAGTCGTGCGATTTGCATGTAAATGAATGTAACGAAACATGTGGAATTCGAAATCGGTTCACCAAATTCTCGTTCTGAACCTCTATCCACTACACCACTCGTATATTCTGCAACTTCGTTAGAAATACAACAAAGGGTGCTAAATTAGCGTGTTATATCAGTCCTCTTATATGGTAGTGAATGTTGGACAATTTCCTCACGGATGAAAAGGAGACGAGGTAACATATATATGTGATCCTTGTGGAGGATGCTGAGAATAGCACGGATAAAACACGGGTGCAATGGGGAAGTTTTAAGAGTTTAAACGATAACAGAAAGGACACTTTTACTTAGAATCAGAAAAAGACGATTGCAATTTCTGTCACACATGATGAGGAGAGATTGCTTGAAAAATATGATGCTCAAAAGATTTAGTGATTTTATTTGTTATTTATTTAGCTCCATAACAACTCCTTATGGATCATTTAATGCCGAAATTTTATTGGATTTAAAAAAAATATATATATAAAGAATGCAAGAAAGTTAAATCTGCTATCTCCTGCTTGAATGAAGTTTTTGCATTCTTTTCAAATCAACTTTCTACTTGTTTCAATTTAAACTGACAACTTTTTTCTATATTTCTAAAGTCAAATGATAAACCATAACTCTGAAAGGTGACACTTTCGCTTAAATGCATTGGAAAATTTGATCCTTAAACAAAGTAGCCTGTGACACTATTGGGACACCGATATAATGAAATTAAGATTAAAAGTGTTTTAAAACGAATAAAAATAGAAAATAAGAAAGAAAATAAAACGTTTATTTTTGCACATGCGCATGGATGTATGAAAAAATGTTTGCAAGTCTGCATTTTCATGAAAGCCAGAAACAAATATTTTAATCAGGCCCGGCCAAGCGAGCGCATGGCTGTCCTGATTACCGTAATGGGTTATTTAATGCCGATAAGATTTAAGATTTTTATGATATCTAACGAAATTGCGCTAATAGATGTTAGAACAGTGACTGGAATGGGTAGTAAGTGGGTAAACACTGTTTAAAGCTACAAAGGATAGGAAGTTGTGGAGAGTAATGATCGCAAATGTCTTGAAGGAACAGATAAAAGATTATTACTATAGTCTCCCAAGTAGGGAGTGCCAGATTACCTAGAAAATCAGCATTTATTTCATCTGTAAAGTAGGATAGAACGTATGATCTCTTGTGTCAAGAGTCCATCATTTCTGTCGTGTAAAATATGCAGACCGGAAATAGCGTGGTACATGTCATTTCTGCTATTAAGATCGAAAATGCAATTTGATATCGTACTATATAAACGGCCTTTCCCAAAAATATTTCCGTGTGTTATATTTTAAAACGAATAAAAATAGAAAATAAGAAAAAAAAAAAAGTTTATTTTTGCGCATGCGCACAATTGTTCATGGATGTATGAAAAATGTTTGCAAGTCTGCATTTTCATGAAAGTTTGATTGTGCGTGAAGGCTCGCGTATTTTTGGTCATGTTTATATGCCTTCCTTTACCGTTGATAATAATTGAGAGATCACGTGTCAGAACATTGATCTTTTAGCGATCGGGCCAGCACAAAGCATCTTCTAAAGCCAGAAACAAATATTTTAATCAGGCCCGGCCAAGCGAGCGCATGGCTGTCCTGATTACCGTTTTGACCCTAATAAATGTTTTGTGGCGTTTGGGTATTGTTGATCAGGTTTGCTCTAAGCGCCGAAGCTAATTGAATCTTCAATGCAGACGCGCCACGTATTGCAGGTGAAGCAAAGCCAAAAACGAAGAAAACTTCCATTATTGGTATATTGGATGTACAGTGAGGGGGGTGTCGGGAAGCAAAAAAGAAAAAAAGAGAGAGAAAAATTCGACCTTATGAAAATGCCTGATAGTGTCTCAGATCGTGCAAACGTAACACTATAAAATGGTTGATTTATGTTTTACAGTTTACCAACCATTTGCAGGTTATTTAAAGCCAGAATATTTTTTAGACTGTAAAAACATTACTGAAACAAGCTCTGCTAATTAACATACGGCTTAGGGAGGGAGAGATGAGGTATATTGATACCTTTTTCGAGGGTATTTGCTTGTAAGTGAATGTAATGAACCTGACTAGAATTGGAACTCCGATTTCTCCAAAACGTTTGAACCGTTTAACCATTAGACAATCTAAGCTTACGGCACCTGGTATTGTGAAGTGGTCACCCATCTAGGTACTGACGAGGCTCAACGTTATTTAACTTCGGTGAGCATAGGGGAACCAATATTTCAACGTGATATGGTTGTCAGCGCATCACTACAAGATCAAAATATAGCAGTTTCATACTCTGTGTTTAGTTGACGATAAATTTTGATGGTTTGGTTTATTTTGTTTTACAACATATTAACTTCAGTGGTTTATTTAATGCCGACATGATTTAAGAATTTTAAAATAGGTTCATATGAATAGAATATATATTAATATTTTTTTTAATGTATTGCTGGTAATTTTTTAATCTATTGCTGGCATATTTACTAGAAAAATCTATTTTTATAATTTCATAGTGTTTTGACCCCAGATTAAAGGTCAACTATTTGCCCATAGTTGGGACCATAACAGGTGCTACCACCCAGGGTCATGGTGGGCCTAGGAATAACAACAATTGGGAAGCGCTTCCACGCCCCTGAAACTCCCGATCAGAGGTCTTGCTGTCAGGTGTACGTTATCATCAAATCTAGGACGAGGATGAATTTTAATGTCTAGGCCCAGCTGAACAAATGTTAAACGGATCACTTATTTTCGTTTGTACATTTTATTTGTGTTCAAATATTTTCCAAGGGAAAATCTTCATTCAAGCAGGAAATAGCAGATTTAACTTCCTTGCATTCTTTTCAAATCAACTTTCTACTTGTTTCAATTTAAACCGACAACATTTTTCTATATTTCTAAAGTCAAATGATAAACCATAACTCTGAAAGGTGACACTTTCGCTTAAATGCATTGGAAATTTGAACCTTAAACAAAATAGCCTGTGACACTATTGGGACACCGACAGAATGAAATTGAGATTAAAAGTGTTCATGTGAAAACCCGGATAGAATTGCAGAATTGGAAAGGGTTGAAAACGTAAAATCAGCGTTCAGAAGAAAAACATGATTTGAAAAATGAATTGAAGGAAAAATTAGAAATGTTTTTTTTTGCTTTGTTTTTTTACTTTCTGATAAACAGAAACTCTGAATGGAATGTTGAGTCCAAAATATTGTTTGGAAAAAATATAAACTGAAAAGCAAATAAGAATTGTTATGAGTCTTTGAAACCGTAATGTAAGCCATCTGGTGTGTGTTTTGAAGATGGACAGAGACTTATTTATTTCGTATTAGTAAATCAAGAAACAGAGATAATTCTTGCCGTTTGAAAAATTTCAAAAGCGCAGAAAATTGTTGTCAGGAAAATCATTGTTTTGAATTATGTATTTGAAGGTCATTGACGAGCGGGGAGTGAATTTGGGTAAAGCTGAAATGTAAATAATTGTTTTTGAAATTGTTTTGTTTTTTGTTTGTTTTTTTAAATTCGGAAAACAAAACGAAACTTTTTAAATATAATTTTTAAAAGTTGCTGATGGGAAAAATTATTGTTTTATAAAAACGGCCGATTGTCGCAAGAAATGTGGAGACAAAGTTTATTGTTTTGAAATATCTGACCACTTTGTTTGAGGGTCAGTATCATTACTCCGGAGTTGGAGAATATAATTAATTGATGAATACGTAATGAGCTTTGAGGAGCGGTAAGAGTTGGGCGAAATACATATAAACCGAACGCTTAGTTGCAGCCTGCAGTTGGAGTGAAAGCTGTGACGAGTCAATAGCGGACGAGAGATCTGTTGAACTACATGTCACCTGCAGCCGAGAATTCCCGACTACCATCTCGAGTGAATGTTTTAACCCGCTCCAAGTTTTAGAAGCCAGAGACGGTAGAGAGTTTAACGGGAAGTGTTAATTTTATTGTATCAAAGAAGATATAAACCAAGTGAAATTTAACTCAGCGACATTATTTTTTATGATATTTATAGTAGGACCAGTAGAAGCATTCCTTGTCCATTTTTTATAGCACGATTTCGTCAACTTGATTCAGCGTTAAAGTACGGACGAATATTCGATCTTCACTGCTCTGTGATCGAAGAACACAGCGTAGGGTAGAACAGAGCAAAGTAGTCGGCGGATAACCAGCGGCAGTACTGACCGGTGTGGAAACAACCCAGGATCGAGTCGGGCCGGCAGTGTTATATCCACTATATATTAAAAAATGAAAATATCTTCCTGGACTCATCTTAAATTGATGCCTTCATTTTTCTATATATCTAAAATTTCAAACACGTCCTGGGTATGACGATAAAATTCATCGGACAGAAACGACTGTGATCGGAAGTTTGGAGATTTTTAGGAGCATGGAACCATCTCTTAATTGATATAGTCCCAAAGTCCACCCTGGCCTGGGGTAGTATCACTTGTTAGGGTCCCCGCTATGGGCAAATGGGTAAATTCCAAACTGGGGACAAAACACTATGAAAGTATTAAAAATACATTTTATAGTAAAAATACCAGCAATACATTTTCATAGTTAAAAATGTACCAGTAATACATTTTTTTTTAAATACCAGTAATTCATTTTTCTAAAAGAAATTACTAATGGTCCCCAAAAAATTAAATTTCGGCATTAAATGATCCATACGGAGTTTATATGGAGCTAAATAAATAAGCAAACAAACAGCTACACGCTGCGTAATAGATCGATCGATACTGTATAAAACCTAGGACTCTTGTCGGTATGAACATCAACAAAGAACGTAAGTGATTAAACATTGAAATACGCTTCAATTATGTAGCGTTTAAGATCTCCTGAAAACGCTTTATTTCCCAAAGGAAATCGGAGAGTTACTCTTAAGTAAGTAATACAGTGAACTCGCTAATCTTCGTGCAAATTAATTAATTATGAACCCAAAACTGGTTCCAAGTTCGACACGTCACAGAGGCTCTTACTTTGTCATTTTCAAGTAAGTATTTGGCATTTAGTGTTGACTTAATATTTCACGAACGGGTTTGAGCCTATTAAAATGCATCGAATTGTTTAAAAAACATATATCTCTGACGTCAAACAAAGAAAATATAAACCATAGCTTTGGAAGGTAACAATTTCGTTGTAATACGTTAGAAAATTTCCAAGATTTGATCTGAAATCAAGAAAATAGAAACACTAAACAAAATAAACATAATATATGAAGAGAACAGGTATAAGTTTATACTCACACCAGGAAAATATGCGGAGCTGGTAATAGAGATAGATATTATAAACTGAATATCACACAATGTGTTAATAATATAAAAAAATCTAGACAATTTAATCATTACTGGCTTATTAATGGTAGTTTTATCGTTAAGATATGTGCATAATGACATCTGACAGGACAGGTTTGCTTATCGCCCGGTTTACACTCCTTCCCCTCTTTTGAACATGAATGCAGGTTGCGTGGGATGAAATGATTAAAAAGGTAAAAGACATCTCTAACCTTAAAAGCAGCGTAATTCGACATTTTTTTTCTTTATTACTATAAATGCAATATTTAGTGTCCAGACGTGTTTGAGTTGAATCGGAGTAGATAGTGTCGCTGACGCCCGGTTCACACTCCTTCCCCGTTTTTTTTAACAGGAGTAGCGTTTTAGCCAATGTTTCCTGTTCAGGATTGACTTTCAGGTTCCTTCTAAATCCTTCTCATATTCATTGACTCCCAGTAACCCCCTTGCGTCTTAGTGGAATTATCGCCTTGATTGGGGTTAAATAGTTTTAAAAAAATAAAATAAAATTCTAATTCTAATGCATGTGGAGATTCTAGAAAGTTTGAGTCTATTAATTAGTACTTCTGATAAATCTGTATATTTTTTATATATCCACCTATGATTGTAAGTGTGAGTGATTTGATTTTACGGTTTATCGACACTTCCCAGGTTATTTAAAGCCAGAAAATATTTTTTACATTTAAATTTTGTTTGGCAGTAATAATAATTTATTGATGCTATTCCTACAAAGTAACCCCTAGTTTTATCGAAGAGGTGGACTCATGCCTTATCCAAGAGCATTTGAGCGTAAATTAATATAACGAATCCGACTGACATTGGAACACAGCTCTCTCCGATTTCTAATTCCGAGCCCTTTAATATCGCACTAATCGCACATCCAGGTTTACAGCAGTCGGTATTCCCAAGCGGAATTGACCAGCCTCAACATTGATTAACTTCAATGATCGTAAGAGAGCCGGTGTTTCAACGTGTTATGGCCTATGATAGTGACTGTATAACCAGTGTTATATATCGTTTGATTTCCTTTTTCCGTGGCCTTTCTTTAAACTCATATCCTCTTGGTGTTAGTTTAAACTCACGCCATCTTTTTTCCCTGTATCTTAGCAATTTTTATCAGCTATAATTTTGGAGAGTGAAAATCTCAGTGAAATATGTTGGAAAATATACAAGTTTTTCTATGAAATCAAGAGAATATAGACCTTAAGCAAAATAACAACAATAAATTTACAGATCGCGACATCTATCAGAGAGATTAAATTTAAATTTTTATTATTGCATTATTCCAAAATTTTAATACATCAGCAGATAGCTATGAATGTCAACAACTGAGCACAAATAGTTATTAATTTAAAAAATAGTATTTAATGTATTGATATTATCTTTAGCGAGGAGAAAGGACAATAAATGAACATATTTCCAGGAAAAGTCACTAGAGCGATTGGCGTTGCATTTAAATTTTTGAGGATTGTAGGTGAAAGCAAGAAACCGAAAGGAAGTTCCATCGGCCAGAAATACGAGAAAAGAAACTATTCTAATAGTTTATTTTTTCATATTTCTTATTTTACATCTAGCTAGTTCAACAGTAAAACTGTAAGAATTATATTATTTACATTATTTAGACTATTGTCCTCATCTTTGTTGCCATATTTATGACAACATTTCGGCCGTTGTACACTCCGGTCTTCTTCAGGTGGTTGGAATGTCGAACTGAACCCTTTATTTCGCTCGCTGGGGTAGACTGTGCTAGTTCTACGTGCCATATCTAATGGATGTCAGTTATCAGTTATCTCCTGTTAATTCCCCTCTCCACGTTCTCCACTGCCTTAACCAGGTATTGAACTCACAACTCTTTGGGCCTTGTCACTGGATCTAACTAACGCCTTTATCCACTGTGAATGTCACGTGGAACTAGAACAGTCTACCTCAGCGAGCGAAATAAAGGGTTCAGTTCGACATTCCAATCAGCTGAAGAAGGCCGGAGCGTACAACGGCCGAAATGTTGTGATAAATATGGCAACAAAAATGATGGCAATAGCCCGAATAATGCAAATAGTGTACATAATACCTCATCTCAGAAATATAGGCAGATACTGTGAGAATTAGTTACCAGTCTAATAGCACGCTTAAATTCATGCTGTCGAAATGCAAAAAGGAAAGCTCATCAGAACAATTGCCATGAAAATATTCATAGAAAAACAGAGGGAAGCCACGTCACGGTAGTGGGAAGATGACTGGAGTTTCGATCCCAGGTAAGGACCGATAATATTACGGACTCTTCTTTGGGTTTTGTTGAGAATTTTGAAATATATAGCAGGAGTGCCAAGACAAATATGGCGGTAATATTGGATGCACGGATGAATAGTAGAATTCAAAATGCGCTAGATGGATACTAACGACAAAAAATGTCCGGGACGACACAATGAACCAACTTTCCTGGCAGCAGACTTAACAATTGATTCAATATAATCACTCTACTTCATGTCAGTGGAAAACGCAAGCACAAGAGATATTACTGTGTTATAAGCTATAAGCTTATGCTGGTAAAGATAAAGGTAGGTAATCATTCCAGGATCAGAGCCTACTGATGTTGATCGGTCTACTCGTAAAGAATAGAGACAATCTTGGAGGAAATCATTTTTGCATATTAGCATTCGGTATACCTTTCTGAAGACACGACATTTATCACAATCTAAAAATATTGATTTTTAATCATTTTAGAAGGCAGATTCATTTTCGTCATATAAATACAGCGTCAAATCGATCCCTGGCTTTTTAAAGGGTTATTTACACTTAGTTTTTGTTTTGTTTTGTTGTTGTTTTTTCACAAATATCAAGTTTGAAATTACAAATTTTCTTACATTTCCAGTTCTTAATAAATATGTGCTGGGGAAACATTTTTTCAGTTGTGGGTATATACATTTTATATGATTTATTTTAAGAAAATATTCTAAACCAACAATTATCTGAGCAACGAAAATAAAATCACTTAAAATATAAAAAATATAATCAATTGTTTAGCAAAAACACCCCTTTCTAATTTTGTATAATTTCGGAATTCATTTTCTATCCGTATACAGGCGGAGGTACCCAAAATAAAATAAAATGCAACTAAAATAAAATTACTTAAAGAAAATATTAAAAACAATCAGTTGTTTCACAAAAATCAAATCATCGTGCTTTTGTGCACATGGGCACGCGTTAATGTGTGCGCGTGCGCAGTTGTGCTTGTGAGATTGCGATATATAAGAATCTATAATCTTGCATATCACATTAACAATTTCGAGGTGTTCAGTTGCAGCTCCAAATCATTGCTCTGCTTCTTATCGTACAGTCGGATCAACATCATTTAACCCCCCCACCAAAAAAAAAACACATGTGTATCACTAAATTCACCGATTCCTCTTGAATATAACGCCTTTGGATATCTTCTTGATACGTCTACAATCACATGATTAAGTCTACGTATTCAGAAGAGGTGCGCTTGTTGCAAAACGAAAATAATAAAGGAATGCATTATTTTTGTGCCGGAGAATACAGTTCCAGATTTATGTTATGGTATTTTTTTTATTTTAATTCTTTTGTTTGTAGATCCGTTCGATGAAATGGGCTTTCCGAAGTAGGGAAAAGTGTAGCAGTTAAAGTGTGTTAGAATTTCATTTATAGAAGGCAGGTGTTTTTAACAAGGTAAAGAAGTGGGAAAAAAATGGCCCCGAAACG
>OZ038482.1:48783945-48785200 GCA_964036315.1 Acanthosepion esculentum | reverse complement strand
TTTAATTCTATTTTCATCACTATTTACACCAATGTCTTTCGCCTATTTGATTTTTTCAAGTATTACCCATTGTTATTCTTCGGTAGTAGTAGTAGTAGTAGTAGTAGTAGTAGTAGTAGTAGTAGTAGTAGTAGTAGTAGTTTGGTTTGGTTTGGTTTGTTTTACGACCTATCAATGCCGACAATGTTTTTTATTGCTGTTAATATTTTGTTTTGCCAAAAATCTATTTATGGTAATTTTTTTCCTTCAAAAATCTATTCCTGGTAATATTTTTTCCTTCAAAAATGAATTGCTGGTAATATTTTTTTTTAAAATGTATTGCTGGTAATAGTTTTTTTTTCTTCAAAAATTTATTGCTGGTAATATTTTTTTACAAATATTTCTAGTATTAAAACCTATTTTTGTCTTTTAGTGTTTTGACCAGTTTTGGGGTTGACTATTTGTCCATGGCTGGGACCCTAACAGGAGCTACCACCCCGGGTCAGGATGGGTCTGGAAACACCAGCAATTAAGAGGTGGTTCCACGCTTCTCCTGATCAGAGGCCTTGCTGTTGAACGTAGTTTATCATCTTACCCAGGACACGGATGTAGTTTATCGTCATACTCAGGACAGGTAGTAATAGTAGACTACGTTTAATAAATAAAATATATTTTTAAAAAGTATCACCTACTTAGCATCTTCTAAGCACAGTATTAACATTAATACCGGTATTCTTAAGGACATACCAATCATCTAATTTCATTTCTGAAACTAGATACTTGGATAAGCGAAACAAAAATCAAAGACCCTGTAATAAGTCACAGGACAATACTAGTTATACTCACCACACTAGCTGACCATTTAATAATCGATGGCCACTCATATGGTACCCGTCTACAATCCCTATTGCAGACTCACGCTCAGGTTGTTCAACACCCACACCTGTGGTTTATAGTGCAACTATGCTGATTAGACCTTAGTTACAGTTTCTGTGAGAGAGCGTATTATGTAGAATGATCAACAATCTGAACAACACCAGCACACTCAAACCCTCGGTCAAGATGACTTGTGACTTTGTGCTAGCACAGTTATCGGCGGACCCAAGTGCTCCGTCTACCCAATTTCACTCACAAGGTCAACCCGTAGTATGGTTTTTCAGGCACTATCCAAAGGGATCGTCCCCAACTCCCGACCGATAGCATGCGGAAGTCTCTGACAAATCTGACAAATCGACCATGATAAGATTCAAACCGCGGTCTCATGATCAGAGATCGA
>OZ038482.1:48776445-48778945 GCA_964036315.1 Acanthosepion esculentum | reverse complement strand
CTAAACGCGCTGTGGCTTAACTTTGGTAATCGTACGAGAAGCGGTGTTCCAACGTGATATGACTCTTAACCGATAGGGAGTGACGTACATGCTTAGAAACAAGCAGAATTATGCTATGATTCTATTTATTTGTAGATGACGAACTAAATAAATAATCTTCTGGCTGAGAGAAATGTAGTCACTGAATATTAATAACTACTATTTCTTTCTTTCTTTCTTTCATCATTCTTTCTTATTTCTTTCCTTCATCTTTCTTTCTTTCATCTTTCTTACAGTTGTAAAGTAGTTAGCACCCCTTAAGCACTCTACCAGATGGCCTGGCTCATAGCCTTAAATAGTCCACGATTAAGGACTTAATAAGTTGATTAATAAGTTGATACTAAGCTGATCAATATTCGGACTGAATAAATATATTATGCACACATTCTTCTTTGTGTATTATTCACTCCGACGATACAATACTTACATACTTGTTTTTGTCTTTCTTTGATCTTAATTTAATTCATTTTTCTTTCTTTCTTTCGTCTTGAAAAAAAAATGTTCCTAAATATAACAAAAACTTTATCGAAAGCCTCTTTTTTATTTCGTTATTTCTTTTTTTATTTTGTTTTTATTTATTTTGATCACCGAGATCAAGTATGGAATGGCTTTTTCCAGTAGTGGGAAAAAAAGATTTACGTCAAAATAATTCAGCTATTTTTTCTACAGACCAGACGCGTATACACATGCCTTAGATATGGTGGAAAACTGACTTTGGAGAAAAGATTTTCTATAATTAAAAATTGAAGTCTTGTATAATATTATCACTGATAACAGCAGGGTTGACGAACGCCGTTGAGTATGATTTATTTCTAATTTCTAAATTATTTATTAGAAAATACATTTTAAACAAAAATATTTCTTCTCCAGTGAAAAAAATATTATGAACCTTTCCTGTTTCTCCAGCGAAAGATGTTTTCACTAATTGCCTTCCTTAGTGAAAATCGCTAATGGTTTAGAACACTGACAACTATACCTTCAATGAAAGTTTACAAAGTTCAAGAAAAGTTGTACTTAATCATTGTTTATATACGTGGTTATAGAGGAAAGAGTGTGAGTGAACAATTCATAACGAAAGGAAAAGAAAAAATTTCATAAACATTATTTTCGTCATGAAATTCGGTGTGCTCTTCAGAAAGCAAAACGGGACAAAGGCGACCTGCGGTCCGCTGTTTTCTCATCACTGATCTAGACAAACATTGATAGATATGAAAAAAAACTTTTCCGACATTACAGAACAATATCATCTTCGCTAAGAAAGAAGGTGTTTAATATTATAAAACACTTATTCGACTTAAAGTTTTACAGCCTGAAGAAGACTTGCTGTTTTTCTAAAATGTCGCCATTCTGTTTATTAAGTATTCATTCATAAAACATCGCTAGGAAAATATATTAACATCGCTGTCTATATTTCGGAGATAATTTACATTATTTGCATTGTTTGGACCGTTGACCTCGTCTTCGTTGCCATATTCACGACGTCTTGAATCCAGTGACTTGACCCAAAGAGTTGTGATCAAGACCTGGCTGCCTCTGAGGTGGACAAAAACTTGGAGAGTTAAGTTAAATATAGATAACTGATACTGAGATATCCAGAAGAGGCAAGACACGTAGAACATGAACAATCTTCCCCGGTGGATGAAATAAGGGGTCCAGTTCGAAATTGAATCACTTGAAGAAGGCCGGAGCGTACATCGTGAATATGTCAACGAAGACGTGGACAACACTCCGAACAATGTAAATAATGTAATTAACATAGCTCTAGTGAATTTCTAAGCCAGCGATTTCGGAAGACAAAATCCAAAGACGGATATACAGTGTCATAGGTCGTGACCTGGTATCTCGACTCCAGTCACTTTCACACAGGCGTAATGTGTCTTGTCTATGTCTTTTCTGCAAACATTTTCATGGCAACTGCTTTGACGAGCTATTTTCACTGGTGTCCCAACTGCATGAATTTAAGAGTGCTACTAGATTGGCTTCTCGGTCCCACCCTTTTACTGTCGAAACTGTTAAATGTAACCGCCTCTTCTACTCCAACAGCTTCTTCTCTCGCGTTCCCCGACATTGGAACACCCTTCCTGTTACTTGATTCCATGGTAACTATAATCTTCAAAAATTTAAGTGTAATATCAATCGACGTCTTCTGATACCTTGATTCAATACAGGTTCGATTCCTGTCGGAGGACGAATATTCACTATGAAAATTTCTCGGACATTCAGGCAGGTAAATGTTATAATACTGTTTATTATAAAACAGAGCATTTACTTAAATATTTGTATCTATAAAAAAATGTATAAACATAAAAAAATGTATTATATATATATATATATATATATATATATATATATATATATATATATATATATATATATATATATATATTGTGTATTTAGGCAGCAATCTCTCTTTTATAAATATTTTGTAAAAGACGACTGTCAAGGTACTCTTTGGTTTCTC
>OZ038482.1:48706445-48773945 GCA_964036315.1 Acanthosepion esculentum | reverse complement strand
AAAGAAAAATGAACGAACAAAAATAGAAACAAAAAAGAAAGACGAACGAAAGAAAGAGGAACGAACGTAAGAAAGAAAGATGAATTAAATTAAGATCAAAGAAAGAAAGCAAAAAGGATGAAAGAAAGAAAGAAAGAAAGAAAGAAAGAAAGAAATCAAAGAAAAGAAAAGAGCAGTTAGAAAGAAGGCGAGAGAGAAGATACAAGAAAGAAAAAGAAAAGAAGCAGGAAAGAAAAGCAAAAGGTAAGAAAGAAAGAAAGAAAGAAAGAAAAAAGAAAAAAGTTTGAATAAAAGAAATAAAAGAAAAGTCAATTTGAAAGAAAGCAAGAAAGATGAAATAATGAAAAGAAAGAAAGAAAGAAAGAAAAAGAAAGAAAAGCAAAGACTTGACATATAGATAGATAGATAGATAGATAGATAGATAGATAGATAGATAGATAGATAAAGGATTTTATAAGCTTGTCGATTTAAGCAACTGTATGGTGGAGTAATCGGATTGAGGAATCGGAAAGCCGAGTTCGAATTCCAGTGGAATCCATTACATTTACTTACGTGCTAATACACTTGGGAAAGGTATGAATCCACTTCTCCCCCCACCCAAGCTATGGGTAAATAGGAGGACCGGCTCCTATAGCCATGGATGTCAATTGGTCTACCGCAGAAAGAAATGGCAACCTACTGCGGGGGAAAAATCTGCTTCGTCAGTCATGTATCGAAAGATACATGATCGCCTACGTGTCACGCATGGCGCATAACTGACTGACACAATTTTGCCTAAGTCTGGCGTTACTGTAGCTTAAAGTAAAAGTAAACAATAATAGTTACCAAATACATAATTTTATACTGTACTTAGGCACTCTACTAATTCTGCTATTTTAATTACATTGAAATGTTTCTTTATTATTTGTTAGACCTACGCATAAAAAAAAATTTATGCAATCATTCAAGCAAGTTGAGGACGAATACTCGTAAAAATCTTAAGTTACTTGTAAACAATCGTGTGGACAGATAGATTACTAAGCTTAGTTTTTATATAGAACAGATTGACGGGGAGGAAATAATAGGAAGATTTCCTTCTGCCACAGTTCCATGTAGAACGGCTGATAAATTGGCTGAAAAAACAGAATACGTATTTTATCTTGTAGGGGCGTTATAACCTTAAGTAAATAATTATAAACCCCCTAACATCTATATATACAAAAAATACTCGTAAAATGAGAAACAGCAAGACGTGGAAACAAAAAAAAACGTGTATTATTCATTATCCCGTTGTTATGTGGTGTTGGAGACACGAGTGGCAGTAATAGAGAGTAATTATTTTTGGGTCAAGTGTAGATCAAATATGGAGCGGAATCCGACAGAAAGATGAGATAAAATAAGTGAAGTGCATACAGTCTTTCTCGTATTTTTTTATATAGATTTGTGTGTAATGAGTATTCAGATAATTTAATTGAAAAATTCAAGAAATGTCTGTACATTTCTTACCTAGAATTTTTATTCAATGCTAAGAGATAAATGTTACTATTATGGTCTGAAAAACGAAAAGGAGCCGAAATTTTCGTTGATGCACGCATTGACGGCCTGTCCGAGTTGACTGCTTGTCCCATAGTAATAATGTCACACCTTTGTGTATAGAGGAGAAAAGTGGGGTCGATTCTTATTTGTTTAGAAAGTGTGAATTAATGATAATTATAATTGCTATAGTTATTTTATTATAATTATATTGTAATTAATTTTTATTTTTTTATGGAAAGAACATGTGACAGTATAAGTAATGTTTATTTATATATTTCTTTATGGACACTATAAGCTTATTACCAGTAGAAAATTCGTAACTATTTCGACTACAATTCATGCGATAGGTATTGACTAAGTTTAGTTTACATAAAACCATAAGGGAGCCATATATTGATGATCAGACTAACTAGAGGAGTAATGATAACGAGACGAAATTACTAACACATGCACGCGCACGAACACATAAGAGTGGGGGAAGAAATCTTTTTTTCCGTACGAAGCGCTTGCCCAAATCTGAGATAAGTAGAAACAGCATAGGACCCAGTATAGAGCCTTGGGGGACACCCACGTTCGTGTTAAAGTATGTGGAAGCGAGCCTGTTCAGAACAACCTTCATTACACGATTTAATAGGAATGATTGGATTAAATGAAATAATCGTCATGTAATAACATATCCCTGAAGATTACGTAGAAGACCAGCATGTCAAACCCTACCTTTGAGATGTCTAGAATCCCAATACGAGCTTCGCCGTTATTAGCAAGATCTTGATATACATATTCAGTGATAAACACGTCAGCGTTAGATCGAGCAAAACGGAATCCATATTGTTTATCAGAGAGTAAGTCGTGATGCGTAACCGCTTAACCACTTCAGCATTGATTAAAGTCTCGAATACTTTTACGGTATGAGATTAATAGGGCGATAGTTCTCCAGAGTTCTTAAAAACAAGGACTACAGAGGTTTTCTTCCAACAGGGTGGAAAGCAGGAACCGGCGAGATTACAACTATTAACTCGCTGGATTCTGCTTTCCAGCCTGCTGGAAGAAAGCCTCTGTAGTCGCTGTTTGTAGAGAACTGGGGACAGCTCTGGAGAACATTTCTTTAGGACGACGGCTGGTATCCTCCGCTTGCCTTATGGGAGTCTAATTTAGAAATGATGTCAGACCAGTGACGGAGTTATGTGCATACCTTCTTCCCCCGAGAACGATCAAGAATTGTCGAAAGTAGACAAAACATAACACACCAGTTTGTCGATTTTTCAAACGACATCTACTTATTTGACGCTAAGAAAAATTCACCAAAAAGCTAAACAGATATTCAACGTCCGTTCTGTTTAATAAAACATCTTTAATTGAAAGTGTTTGTGTGTGTTCAATATATTATGCCTGTGTAGGTTATATATATATATATGTTGGCTCCTGAAAAATTAATTTCGGTTGAGCTCTCTGGTGTGAAGTGTGAATTTGTAAACAGTGACTATTTAAGCTAATATTGCACGACTCTTCGGCAGAATTGAGTCACGGTCAGTCACTGTGTTTATCTAAATCTAAAAATAAACACGCTAAAATCCACCTTCATTCCTGTCGTGCGCCGACGGCTTAGTGGGAGAAGTTCCGACTGACGCAAATTCATTCGGGTTTCGATCCTAGCAACCGGACGTCTAGCCACACTGATGAGCTGTGAAACAGCGAAAAAGTCTGTCTGTGGTTGACAAATATATATATATATATATATATATATAATATTATGAACATATATATATTAATGATTATGATAATCCGATATGTTTAATATATTTAAATTATGTAACAGTCAGTCTCAACTGAAGTTTACGTTTTTATTTATTAAAACGTATATATAAAAAGGAAATGGATTAAATCCGACAGATAGTTATTTTTAATTTATTTTATTTAAACGTGTTTTTTTGTTTGTTGATACTCACATTCGAGTAGATAATCTGTTTTTTAATTAAACAATATTTTTTATCCGACTACCTCTACCATCCTGAAATCTTGTCAGAAAGATTGTCTTCCGCCAAGATTTCGAACCTGCATAACCTATGGGGAACCGTCATTGTAAATGACGTGTCTAACCTCTCGGCCACGTAGGACTTCCAGTCAAACAAAGCCCAAATAGGGCTTTTGAAAAACACAAACTCTGCCGACTCTGCCGATTCTCGAAACTAACGTTTAAACAAAATAAATTAAAAAATAAATATGTCATCCTTTTCCTAAAATAAATTGACTTTGTTTATGTTAGGATACGAAACAGAGCAGATGTGGATGTTTAGAGAATGGGCAGGAAAATATTGTTTAATTAAAAATCAGAGCATCTACTCCAATATGAATATTCATCAAAAGTAATATATAAAAAAATATATTTCTGTATACGTTTGTGTGTGTATTTAATGTGTTTGTGTATCTACATATGTTTAATATATACATTTTGTGTTTATGTGTGTGCGTGCTCAATACACACACATATATATATGTGTGTGTATGTGTATGTGTTTTATATGTTTTGCTGTGTTTGTGTTTACAGATCGCGAAATGAATTTAAAATTTTTATTAATGCATTATTCCAAAATTCTAACACATCAGCAGATAGATATTAATGTCAACAACTGAGCACAAATAGTTATTAATTAAAAAACATTGGTAATTAATGTATAATATTATCCATAACTACATTGTGGTTGTGCTTAATATGTATATATATATATGCGTGTTTGCTTATATATATATATTTACACACACACACACACACACACATATATATATATATATATATATATATATATATGTCATTCAACAGTGCTCAATTGAAATATATTTTCAAGAGCAAAATTATGTGATGCGCACACTAATGTTTCGATTTATCACAGCTCCTCTGTGCGACTAGACATCCAAATGCCTCAAGCCAGGATTGAAACCCAACCGATTTGGCGTCAGAGTTTTACCACTGAGCTATCTTCATTCGACAGAATGAGCCAGCTAAATCTAGCGTATTGTTTTTACGAATGTAAGCAAATGCCAATCAGGCATAGGGCACTATTCATTTTACTGAAGAGCTTAGCATTGGCGCAGGCGGCTGTTGTTTATAGAATTAGCTTGTCATTCAACAGTGCTATATATATAAGAGTTCATATCACGTCACTGTCGATACTCTAATTTCTACCGTTTTACCTTTAAAATGACCGGAATTGGTCGAAAGTACGCAAAACATAACACATCATTTCCCTGTGACATCACACAATTCATTTCACTCTGAGTACCATATATATATATATATATATATATATATATATATATATATATGGTGCGAAGGACAAATTGTCACAAAAATAAAAAATAACACTGACATCTCATTTTAACAGATATTGGTAAATACTAAAATTACACAAAATATCTTGAAATACTACAGAGTAAATTTATTCACTAAAATCGCCATTGACTTCAACAAGGGCCCCCAGGAAATTCGGACTCTCCTGAAACTTTTCTAGACGGTCTCCTTGTTTAAGTTGGTCAATGCTACCATAATCCTTGAGTTCAGTTCATCTTTGGTGTTACAAAGTGTTGTTGGTCTCTCGCCCAACTGCGCCGACAAATAATAATCAAGGCGGTTGCAATCTGAGAGTTAGGAAGCCAGATGTAAAGGGTGATGTGGTCGTAGGAACTGTCTAACAGCCATGACTGGGTTCTCGTGCTTGTGGGACATGCTGCAGAATCCTGTTGCCAGACATCGGGTCTTCCAGTAGGGACCATCTTGACCCAGGGAAGCTCTACCTCTTCAAGGCACTTGATGTAGGACTATGCGTTGAATCTCAGGTCCTCACCAACAGATTCGGGAGTTCTTTTCTTATCAGAACCTATCAGAGTGAGTTTTCCGTGCTACCGTACCTCCGTAATCACCATCAGCCTCATCCAAATCTTTCCAAATTCTCTGCACTGTCCTCAGATTGACACCCTCCGAAATGTTCGTATTAGAGCTACCGGCCCGAATGCCAAGCAGTACAGCATGCCGATTCCAAATTTCTGGCGGAGTGAATTTTGTGCCATGGTGGTCACAGATCGTGCCCAACTAACCCTACTATGCTGTGCAGTCGACAAAATCGAAAACAACCAACGCGCATTCGCAAAATTAAAAATATAAAATGGCGACAATTTATCCATCGCAGTGTTTGCACACACACACACATATATATATATATATATATATATATATATATATATATATATATATATATACATATATATATATATATATATATATATATATATATATATATATATATATATATATATATATATATCTGTGTGTGTGTGTGTGTCTTTGTAAATAAATGTTATGGTGTAAAACATATTAGTGACGCGTTTCTTTCTGGTTATATTGATAGAATCAGTAGACGTAGAAATACAACGAAATTTAGTTGCAGTTTACGTCAAAAGGTTTACGGCGACGTTCAGCTTCTAAATTTCAGTTTCGACGTCCAATATATCTAGATACCTATCTCATTAAATTTTATAGCTTTTATTTCTTTTTTTTTTAATCATTTTTTTGTTATTTGTTTCTTATCAACTCCCTCCAGAAACTAAAATCCGCTCAGTATAGCCGCAAATATAAACCACGGCTTGACTTATTTATCACCCTACAACCTCTTTCTCAGAGACGAAACGCTGCAAGCCACTCACTGCTCTATCGCTATTTCCATGGAAACTGCTCCGACAAACTGCACTCCTTAGTTCCACCAGTTCTAACCTTCATGGTTAAGACCCGCGATGCTACGCACAATGTAGCGAACCACCCTCATTCTCTTCATATTCCATTTGTTAGAAGTAAGTTCAACTCGAGCAGCGTCCTCCGGCGAACTGCTGCTCTGTGAAACCGATTCCCAATATGGTGTTTTTCCGATCACTACAATCTTAACCTGTTTAATGCTAGCATTAACCGTTATGTTTCTCATATATCTGTATAAATTGTGTCTCTGTCTTAACCGCGAATGGATATCAGGCCTTGAATTGGGCAATAAATATATATATATATATATATATATATATATATATATATATATATATATATATATATATATATGATGAAGATGTGGAAAAGACAATGCAAAATCCGAATATGTGAGTTTACTGTTTTTTATTTTGTTTTTTGTTTTTCTGTCAACGTCAGACGTTTCGGTCTAATAGACCATCTTCAGGACATGGCTATTGGAGACATATTTATTTTAAATTTAAGTTAAAATGAAGAGACGATTGATACAGGACTAGTCAGAAAGAGAAAAACTGAATATGTCTCCAATAACCATGTCCTGAAGATTTAAACGTTAGCGATACTGAGACGCTTAGCTTTTAAATTTAAATTTCGACGTCCAGTATATCTAGATAACCTATCTCGTTAAATTTTATATCATTTATATCGTTTTTTATCAATTTTGTTATTAGTTTCTTACCCGCTCCCCCCGGAAACTGTAACTAAAATTCCCTCAGCATAGATGCAATATAAACTATAGACTAACTCTATCATGACTGACAAATTATTGTACACCCTACAACCGTTATATATATATATATATATATATATATATATAAAAGTGAACCCATAAAGTTGTCTGTTTCTTAATATAATTAATATATATATATATATATATATATATATATATATATATATATATATATATATATATATATATATATATATAACTGCAACACTGTTGCTGTTAAATTCTGTTATTTACTGCTATTTTTCCAAATTGATGCCAATTATTAGCAGAATTTGAAAACAGAAGCGCGAGGAATTAAAACAAATTTTTAGAAAGCAGAGAATGTCATAAAGTGACGGTTCTCTTTTCAGAAGTGCTCGATTTGGGCTCCTCCTTCCATTTTATTTCAACTGTCCATCAATACAAACGCTACCCGCCTCATCGACTGAAAGACACGCCTACAAACCGAGCGAGAAGCTAGACATCTCTTCCTCTTTTTTCCGCCGTATACATCATAATCGGTATCACTTGTCGCACATCCGTACTTGTCGGAGGAAGCTTTGTAGAAATTCGTGTGGACCTAACTAATTACATCCGCACCGACGGAAGACAGTATAGGTTTTATTTGCCTTTTCTCTTCTCTCTAATAAAAACGCTGTTGATGTGCAGGTTGCTTTAGTTGTTGGGCAAAGAACCGAAGCAGGAGACACCTGTACATAAATCCGACTGATAACAGTCAGATCAAATATTTAGTGAGCGCGCTCCAACGAGCAGTGCGCTATATGATTTTGTTTGTTTTTCTTGTTGCTGTTCATTATTTTTTTTTCATGGCAGTTGTTTTTGTTGTTTTCTGTTGCTCTTGTTGTTATTGTTGTTGTTATTGTTTTTGTTGTTATTTTTCTTGTATGCATTCCCTTTCTGCATTGGTTTTCAGATTTTTTTCTTTTTTAAAAATGTAAAATGGTAATAGATATAGTTTGGTATAGCATTTTTCTCTTTGAATTTCATCACTTTTTCTATCGTTATTATTATTACTATTACTATCATCATCATCATCATCATCATCATCATCATCATCATCATCATCATTATTGCTATTATTATCATTAATATTATTATCATTATCCCTATTATTATTATTATTATTATTATTATTATTATTATTATTATTATTATTATTATCTTATTTCCTTTGATTTCTGGTGTATACTCATTTCTTTCCGGATCCCAACCAAAGACCTAAGATCAGAAATGGCATGATGACATTTTCCACTGAGCAGTTTTGAAAAAAAAAATCACATATACTTCAGATAGATAAAGCCCCTCTTTAGGCGCGTGCTGTACTTGTGAGAACAATCTTTGTATTTCTTTCAGCCATGGGCTACCAGGAATTCCTTATTCTTATAATTATTATCACTATTATTATTATTTATCATTATTACTTTTTTTTTACTGTTATTATTATCACTATTATTATTAATTATCATTATTATTATTTTTTTTACTATTATTGTTATTACTATTATTATTAATATTTTTATTTTTTTACTATTATTATTATTATTATTATTATGATTATTATTATTGTACAATCCCTTACCGGACGTTTCGACCGGGTGATGGTGGTCATATCTCAACACGTACTTTCTTGTAAAGCCTTGTGCTAAGGCAAAGGGGTAAATATATTCATTCTCTTTGCACACATTCGGATCATAAGTTATACTTGACATGTCAACTGTTTACATATTCTTTACATTGAGTAGATGAGATAGATGCCCCTATCTTAAAATCTGTTACAGACCTGGGCTATCAGGGATCTTGTTAAGATCTTCCTCCATAACTTATATGATTATATACAGCCCCCCCCACCCTTATCATCGGTATAACGGTAGTTTTAAGATGCCACATTTTCTTCAGTTTCAAGATCCTCATATTTACTTATTTTGTTATCTTTTTTAACTGCGATATTTTTATCTAGTGGCACAGCCATATCTATGAGAAAGGTCTTTGTTCTTTTTTTTATTATTGAAATCCTTTCCAAGTTATAGGATATTTCGGTCAGATGATGATAGTAATATTTCAAATTTAACTGCAGTTCACATGCACAACATTTTCCTTAAGACGTAAGCTGTTTCAAGCACTTAGTAAATCACTATATACGTATATGCACACTGGTACTTCGAAATGGTGTAATCGTTAGCGCGTCTGACACGAAAAATCATTTACGACTGAATAGTGAGTTCGTTCCTAACTGGTTGCTACATACTTGCAATCAAATGCCTCATCTAAGCTTAGCCAATCATCATATATGTATATGTTTCAAAGTTAAAGGTTCCAAAGGTTTTATTTTTATTCAGTATTCTACTGTCCTTGCAGATTATTCTTGTATGGTGACTAATAGTTTCTACACAATCTTAGCCTAACTAAAGGAAAAATAATAAGAACACTATAAAAAAAATAACAAACTTTCCCTTGTCTGTCATAATTAATGGAACATGTCCCCCCTATATATATATATATATATATATATATATATATATATATATATATATATATATATATATATATTATACAATAGTAATTAAGAATACATTAGGTTAATGATCATTTTCAACTTGTAAATAGACATAAAATTTACAAGGATTTTTCAAACCAGTGAATGGATGATAAAATATTAAAACAAAATCATCCATTGATTGGTTTGAAAAATACTTGTAAATTTTATTTCAATTTACAAGTTGAAAATGATCATTAACCTAATGTAATCTTAATTCCTATTGTATAAAAATATGTTGCCCTGTTTGATTAAACATTGAGCTCTTTGTGTTAATCAGCTTTAATATTAAACGGATTATTACCTATATATAATATTCAAACGGATTATTACACACACACACACACAAATATATATACATATATGCAGTTTCTAAAGACTCAATGGGTTTACATTCTTTAAGACGACATATTTTATAACATTTGAAGTAATATATATATGCAAGGTGCGATAGGTAAATTGTCGCCATTTTATATTTTAATTTGGAAACGGCATGCTGTACTGCTTGGCATTTATACCAGAAGTTCTAATACGAACATTTCAGAGTGTTTGGTAAATTTATTTGAGAACAGTGCAGAGGATTCGAAAAGAGTGGGATGAGTCCAATGGTGATTACGAAGGTAGAGCAGCTCGGAAAACTCAATCTGATCGTTCGGATAAGAATTTGTTGGTTAGATACAGGTCATGATTGAAAACGACCACTCGAATTCAATCTGAACCAAAGCCGGTGAGGTAGTGCTGTCTCGGATTAAGAGGGAGGCTGCTGAAAGACCCTATGTCTGGTAACAACAATCTGAATCATGCCACACAAGCAGGAGAATCTAGTCATGACTGTCAGACAGTGTCTGTGATCACATCACCCCTTACATCTGGTCATCTAAATGTCCACACTACAACATGCTTGATTATTGGGGGGGGGGCAGTTGATCGAGAGACCAACGTTTTGTTGTGACACCAAAGATGGACTGAAGAAAATATTATGGCAGCATTACTTGACTTAAAGAAGGAGACCGTCGAGAATAGCTGCAGGAGATTTCGAAGTCGTCTGGAGTCCGTGGTTGAAGCCAATGGCGATTTTATTTTCTAAATTTACTCTTTATATATATCTGTTAAAATGAGAAAAATAACAAATGATTATTTTATCATAGCATAACAAATTCTTTTCTTATTTTATTTAAATAAATTCGTTTTGAACAACACGAGCGTTGGTCCTATTTATCGTCATGGTTTTAATTTTGGTAATAGTAGCTGTTTAATATTTTAAATTGGCGCTGATATACCAGGGATAATTTAGCAAATTGTAACACTGGCGTTTCCTTTTCAAGTCATCTGAATTTAATTCGGGTATTTTTAAGCGAATTTATTCAAACTTGTGACCCCGACAAAATAAAGATCACACCATGCTTTCAAATGTAGCAGTTACAATATCAGCAGGAGTAGTTATTGCAAAACAAGTAGATTGCGTTTGTTATTTTAATTATTTTAATTTTCATGATGCTCTAATGGTATTTAAGAAAATATTGGCAAACGTGCCCGCAACAAGACGTAGTGTCAAAAGGACGCTTTTTCCCATGACACCGCTTTTCTAACTACATTAACTCCTCAGCAATATTTATAGTCTTAGAAAGCGATGATTAGAATTGGAATAAAACTTAAACATATGATGAAAGTGAATTTATACATTTTATTGTTCTTGAGAATTTACAACCGAAATATTAAACACCACAAGAATTATTTTATATTTAAGCCATTCTAAAAACTCATAGAATTAGAACTAATGCAATAATATATAATTTACCAATTTAAAAAGAAATAAATGTGAAAACAATTTTTTATTCATAAACTTATCAACATTTTCTTATTAAAATATGTGAACCGACAATAAGGGAATCCTTTTTATTTACCATTTTATAAAGTTTGAATCACCTGTTAATAAGCCGATGTTTTGCCAACCATTTCAATAAATAACATAATAAATAAACAGTGAAATAAACATTGCCGAAAAAAATCTGTGTAATGAGAAAATCCGTCTTTTTCACACTTCGTCTAATTGCGGACAAGTTTGTCCATGTTTGCCAAAATAATTTTGTTGTTTTTTTTATTGTTATCATTCTTATTGCTATCATTAGTCAGTTATGTGCCATGCGTGATACACGCTTAGGCGATCATGTATCTTTCGATACATGACTGACGAGGCAGATTTTTTTTCCCGCAGTAGGTTGCCATTTCTTTCTGCGGTAGACCAGTTGTCATCCAAGGCTATAGAACCTGGTCTGTCCTGCTATTTAGCCATAGTTGGGAGCGGATAGAAGAAGAGGATTCATACCTTTCCCAAGGGTATTATTGGCACGTGGAATTCGATCCTGTTTCCTACCTAGTGGTCTTGTGCATCTTGATCTTGTGCGATCTTGATTGACGGTACAGGGATTAGAAGATATAACAAAAAGACAAACATCGCTAAGAGCTACAAAAGACAGGACGCTCACGTCCTGAATGGATACGGCACATAAACGAATTTTTTTAACACTTCGCCTTTCTTTTATCATTACCATTTTCTTTGCTTTTTACCTAATACGAGAAATAGACATTTTTTTTTGTATGTTTTCTCATTTCCTTCACATTTAATATCTTATTTATTTTATTAGGTAATGTATTTATTCAGCTGTATAATGAAGGATGCATTTGATAACGTCGGAGGTAGAATTAAATAAATAAACAATACCGGACTTTTGGAGGGTGATCCCCTCCCAATAAATAAATAATTATTAACTAAGAGAAAGGGGGAGAGAGAAAGGGGGAGAGAGAAAGAGAGAGAGAGAAAGAGAGAGAGATAGGAAGGAAAGAAAGAAAGAAGGAAGGCAAGGAAAGAAAAAAGAATAAAAATATATATTTACGGAGAAAATGGGGAAATATAACTGGCAAAAACAAATGAGGGTCGAGATTTGATATTTTGCGTCTAGCAGGTTAAGAAGAGATACAATACTTAGGGCTAACCCTGGCAGTAAGGTTAGATGTTGGTTGGGATCACAACGACGAATTGTATAATGTGGCTTGATGTTTGACTGAAATCATTCTAAGGAAGATAATAAAAAAAAGCAGAAATCATTTGGAAGCATATAGCACACTAATTTAGGTACTCTGGCGTGGTTTAATGGTTAGCAAGCTTGTCTCACTAGCACAATTACGACTAATGAGTGAGTTTGATGCTTACTGGGTGCCCCATACTTTCAGCCTTGTGCCACATCTAAGCCACGCTTTGGAAATCACCATATAGTACACTAGCTTAAGCACTTTGACAGGGTGTAATGGTTAACAAACTTGTCTCGCTAAATCAGTTACGACGGAGTAGTGAGCTCGATCCTCACTTCGTTCAAACAAAAATGAATTTGATCGCATATAAGACGAACGGGTGTATAAGACGCAACCCAATTTCAGCAGGGCAAATTAAGAAAAAATTAGTAATTAGTAAAATTAGTAAACCTGCATATGGCATATAAGACGCAGGGGAATTTTTTAGAAAGATATTTTTAGTAAAATTTTATATGCCATCAAATACGGTATTTAAAACTTAAATATTTATATATTCTTGAAGCTATCTATATTTAAAAAAATTGAAACAAACCTTTAATAAAATTAATTATGAATACAGCACAAATATTTTAAAATGATTACAATAGATAGTTTAAATGTCTATGTTTTAATTAACATTTTTATTTTTAAATATTTAAACATTATAATAACTTAGTTACCTCTCTTGATCCTGGCACATGAGCCTACATGATAAAATTTAAAATTACTCTGGATCTTTCTTAAACTGGGCAAGAATAGAACTCATATTCTGGAGGCAGATACCATCTAGTAGAGTGCGAGGATGGTCAGAGTAAGAAAAATCAAACTCAGAAGAACAAGAAAAACTCTACAGCAGAAGCTTAAAGAAATAAATACTTTGACAGTTTCCATTGTGACATAATCTGGACCCTTCTTAAACTGTACAAGAGAAGGATTCCGAAATCTGACAGTGCGTAAGTCTGGAGACGTAAGATACGATATCGAAAGTGTGTATGCTAAAATAAATGAAAGAGAGGAAGAGGACAAGATGGCATCGACGATTGCATCGACTATCAAATGGCTTGAACAATGCATATGAGAGAGTTAAGTGAAACAGTTTATTTTTGGTAGGGGATGTTTATTAATTTCGCCCTAAGGCTGTAAAGTCACTAAGACACAAGTTGTTACTGAATGTAAAAGAAGAAGAAAAGAGAAACATTTTTAAGGAGCGAGAACAATAGAAGTGTAATCGGGAAGGCAGTAGATAACAATTGACATTGCACTTACATTTTTTGGAAATCAAAGTTGGCTGGAAAGCATGGCGCAGAAAGAGATTTCCACAAGTGAGAAGTGCGAGAAAAGAAACTGTTAGCATAAAACATGTAGCCAATTCAACCGTAAATTGATAAGACCTTGCTGCGTATCTCGTACTGCGCTTAAATTCATAAAGCCTAAGTACCATAGCGAAAAGTTCATCAGAACAATTGAAAGTATGTGTAGAAATGCACTGGGAAGTTATATTAAGGTAGTGGGAAAATAACTGAAGCCGAGGAGCCAGGTGAGGACAGATAATATTGCTGATTCTTCTTTGTATTTTATCAAGTTATACCAGATTTATAATTTTGCATGATCCCTAAACAAGGATGAAGAAAAATAAATATGAACGTAAAAACGAGCATTCAAAAATTGAAAGAACAACATTAATGCAGACACTGCAAGAATATCAGTTAATATGCAAGAATATGATAGGTAGATGTCTCTATATTAGGATAATGTTGACTAATTTCTATTTTGTCTTTCAATTACCCAATGGCAAATAAGTCAATATGAACATCGATACGTAGTGGAAACATAAACAAAGCAAAGATCTTCTTTATATTGACACAAAACAATGCGAAAGTAACTGACTATATAAAGAGAAGAGACTAAACAGAAAATTGGGACAATATTTTGGCATGTTACTCAACGCTCCCGCCGAGACGTGTGTTTAAAGTATTTAACCTCTAAATTCGTAAATAATTCATTTCGTCACCTGAGGGCGTAGGCCATATCTATATCGGTAACAATCTTCCATTTTGGGCGCGATTAGAGTCGGTAACAGCATTGCAGATAACTTTCTTGATGAAAACGTTCAGAACCACTACGGCTCTCTTCATAGATACGTTTCACTCCACCTTTTCGGGCGAGATGGCGAATAACTGAATCGATATTACCTTTGGCAGAGCGAATTAAGATAACGCTTAATGTCAGATATTTCTAAGCCTCTTCGACTTTTGTTACGGCTAGACATGTTGCTCAACTCAAAAATCCGATGAGGATGCTATTTTTTCTAATAGACCTAGTCCCTGATTCATAGCCAATGATATTCGTATTACTGCAGATCTCAACACTTCATTTCTTCATATTTTGCAACTAATTTATCAACATGATCACTATCCAATGAAACAATGTCTAATCTCTCAACTCTGAATTTCGTATTGTACTTTGTTAACCGCCTAATATCAACATTGAGTTTTTAAAACCTTATAGTACCAACAATTCTTGTGAAATGTAACTTACATTCTTAGGGGAGCCTGTTCATCGATGTACTAGTCTTGTACTTATAATATCCTGACTATTCCAATAAATTTCAAGTAAAATAAGCTTAAATTAAATCATTTAAATCAACCGCCATCTTTTCTTACAAAAGAAAACATCTCTAGAAAATGACGTCGTCACAAAATATAGACAGTGTGAAAATAAACATGAAAAAATCGAACACATACTAACGGACTGTAGCAAATTAGCCACAAAAATACAAAGTATAAACATAACTGGGTGGGAAAAGCGATTCACTAGTAACTCTGCAAATGATTGTATTTTGACCAGAAAGATCATTTAATGTGTCCAAAAAGGCAAAAAGAAAAAAGAAGCTTTCGGCGGCTTTGAAATGGGTAACTCACTCCTGTCCAGAGGGATTGATATGGTTGTCGTTAAAAAATAATATAGACTGTGGATTTTGTTGTTCTGGCAATCCACAGGAGTAAATCTGAAGATCTGAAGTAAAATTGTAAAAAAAAAAATGGACAGTATCTGGAAGCCGAAGTTGTAAAACAAGAAGGTGATAGCTGTGTCAGCTGTTAGAACAGTTCCGAAGAGCTCAATAAAATACTGGAGGAACTGGAAACCAAAGGAACTGTCGGGAATTCCCAACACGAACTGACGTAATGGATATTGGGTTGGAATTCAAATTCGTTATTTAGTAATATGATTTCTGACACATCCTTAGGAGATAAATAGACAGATTCATTTTCCTTTGAAGTCAATTTAATGACCAGGGTTCTTACAAATCACATCTTCAGTCCATCTTTTAAGTCAGTTTAATGACCAGGGTTTTCAGGAACACTGTTTCTATCCCGCCTTTGAATTGTCAAGCATAAAATTTTGTTAGTGATTTTAGATAATCATAAGAGTGCTTTGAAAAACTGACTGCCCAAAAGCTGAATGGGGAACGCAAGTGGACTGATAGTGTGGTGGGACTACAGCAGTATCCATATAATGACCCAGTCAGTCAGGCAGTGGACAGTCAGTTAGGATGAAGGGACCAGCATTGAACGAGTCACTGAGACAGTCAGGCACCGAGTATGAGTCTTTTCACCATGACCCGAAGTTAGTAAGGTAGCAGTTCACATGTCGAAACCGAAGGAAGAAATTACCGATTAAGTGAGAAAACGTATTGATCGCTATTTCAGTGTCTTGAAAAGTATCTGTCGTTATTCTTTGTTGAATTCGATCATGGCCAGTGAGACAAACCTGGGAACATAGTGATGGATGTCATCGCATCTTGTGCAGTGACATGAGAAAGGCAACATCACAGTTAGAGTCACCTACGTGCAAATGCACTTAGGAAAGATATGAATCCATCAATTCTCCTCAACTATGTGTTAAATAGTAACACTTGTGTATGGTATAATCACTGTTAAAGTAATATTCACTGGCAAAAAGATCCGATGTTTCATCTTTAAATAAACGACAAATGGTGAGTAAGCTGTAGAGATACAATCAAATCAATTCGATTTCCAGCTCGAACAAGAAAGGATAATAAATGTTTTGATATTTGAGAGATTTTCACCAGAATTTGGGTTGTGGCTTGTGGGAGAATTTTTTCTAATATACAAGGTACTAGTTGCACAATACTGGTATTGGTAATAGCAATATTAGCCGTTTCCCTATAAGGAAACATTTTACATTAATTGACCGAGCCACCAGTACTGCTTTCGGTTGAAATTTATAAAATTATTCTATTAAAACAACTTTTCAGGATAGCCAGTCAGGCAGTTATGTGCCATGCGTGATACACGCTTAGGCGATCCTGCATCTTTCGATACCTGACTGACGAGGCAGATTTTTTCCTGTAGTAGGTTGCCATTTCTTTCTTTTTGCGGTAGACCAGTTGCCACCTAAGTCTATAAAACCCTGTCTGTCCTGCTATTTACCCATAGATGGGGGGAGAAAACGAGGATTCATATCTTTCCCAAGGGTATTAGCACGTAAGTGAATGTAAGGGATTCAACTGGAATTCGAACTCGGCTCTCCGATTCCTCAATCCGAGTCGCTATCCATTACTCGATCATACTTTCAGAATAATAGGTTTCTCAAATCCAGTGGTTGTTATCCATATTTCACGTACTGATGAGTGTTTCCTTACAAACTTTTGTTTGAAGTAGTGTGGAGCGTCAACATTTTGAATCCATGTCTATCGATTTTAGATGTTGCTGTTGAAAGTCCTCAAGTGATGTGGTTTCAGTTATTTGTTACAGTTCTTTGTTTGTGATTCTGTAGCGCTAGTCCACAAGGTTCGAAAAATGATGGGCTTTCCCATGATCCACATGGTTCATTCTCTCAAAGTCATTTTTAACAATACAAACCTGTTGTATACAGCTGTCAGGTTCGTCATATTCACCTCCATGCAAATAGCTTGTCCTGGGTATGACGATAAACGACATCCGGCAGCAAGGCCTCTGATCAGGAGATTGGATGTTTTAAGTAGAGTGGAACCACCTCTTAATTGTTGCTGTTCCCAGGTCCACCCTAACCCAGGGTGGCAGCAACTGTTAGCCTCCCAGCTATGGTCAAATGATGAACCCTCCCAACCAAAATCAACAGTACAATTTTATAGTAAAATTACAAACACATTTTATGGTCTATAAAATATATATCTAAATAACATACCTTTATGCTGCAAGTAAAAAACTATGTAGAAAATATCTGTAGACGAAAGCGTAAACTTATGTAAAACTATTTAAATTTCAACATTAAATAACCCATAGATGTTGATATGCCGCCAAACAAAATCAACCAACCAACCAAACGTTCAAATATCATTATCAAATGGTACGAATACCCTTCCTAGTTCTTTTATTTTTATGCGCCATGTTCTTTCAGGATGTAGGCGATCATTGCTCTCCACCTACCTCTACTCTTGCAGCTCTCAACAAGTTCCTTCCCACTGCCACCACCCCAGACCACGTTCTGTCATCCACTTGCTTAAGCCCGCTAGGTATGTCATGCGTTGTTTTCCCTTGTCTCTCTTTCCCTCTATTCGACTCATGAGTATCAGATTCTCCAGGTCCTCCTTCCCAGAAACTTCAACTGCCTCCTCCTGATGCTAAGTATAAGCCTCCTCCTTGTTTGCATCCTCTCTAAAACCTCATCGTTGCTCACATGCTCTGTCCATGATATCCTTAGCATCCTTCTGTAGAACCACATCTCCGTCGCCTTGCGTCTGTTCTTCATCTTTGGGGAAATCGTCCAACATTCGCTGCCGTAAAGAAGGACAGATGTAACGTAACAGCTCAGTATTCTTTTCTTTGTTACCAAAGAAATCCTTCTGCCTCGCAATACTCTGCCCAGCTTTTGGAATGCCTCCTGGGCCATCCCAATACGTCTACGAATCTCAGTGTCGCATTTAGCGTTCTCTGTCAAAACGTTTCTCAGATATTTAAACTTCCGCGTCTGCTTGATTCTAGTTTTCCCGACCATGGCGATTTAATAAGCATGGCTTACTTGTGGCACAAGGCCGAAAACATGGAACACTCAGTGAGGATAGAATTCACTCAGTTGTAATTAATTTAGTGAGACAAGCTTGCTAACCATTACACCGCGACGAAATGCATCCCCCCTCTTAGTTATGGTTTAAATAGTAGGACTTGCATCTGGAAAAATAATAATTGTGACTGGGTAGTCATTCCATTCTTTCTATTTTAGCTTTCCCGAACAAGAGTAACAAATTCAACGGTTGAAACTAGTTTTCACACGCTTTATCTATGAGTGTTTTTTTTTTTTAGCGTTTGTTTTTGTCTCCAACGGAATGGATCATTTAAAGTCTCAACATTTTAATCACGTCTTCCTCTCAGTCTCAATTTAAAGCTAAAATCAAATAAAGAAATCTTATTACAGAAGAGGAGATATAAATACATATCGACTAATGAAAATGATGCTATTGTTCAAAGTTACAGTATTGATATCCTTGTACAAATAAGTGCGTTAAAATTCGCATAAATTTCCATTGAAGTTCCTTTGTCTATTCATGATCCTTAATTGTCTTTCCTGTATAATTAATTAAATTATCGTGTTTCGTATGAATGGCTAATTCATATCGACTTTTATTTCTTTTATTCCGAAACAATAAAATAATTCAGTGATAACTAAAAAAAAAAGGCGCAGCCTCCTAAAAGAAAAAAATATAGAGATATTTTTTTCTCAAAAAAAGAGTCGTGTTTGGAGTTAGTGATTCTAATGCAAGCGAAGCATGTCGCTGAAATTAAATTCTTTGCTTTTACTCAGAAACGGATAGAGACAAAAATTGACATTGAAAGATTGGTAGACAGAGAGAAAGACGCACACTTATTCTGATAAACACGCAGACACACACAGATATGCAGACACACACATTCACACATATATAAACATGCTCAAATAAACAGGCACATTTATCTTTGTTCGACACCCACAATGACAACTTGTGCTTTTATAGTGCACTTAGATTTTATGAATATAATCGCAGTACTAGACTGCCGATGAGGAGTCATCAATTTAATGTTGGCTAGATGTAACCGTAAGTTCTATGCTAACTGTTTCTTTCCTTGCAATTCTTGCTTGTGGAACTCCTTTCCGGTTCCATGCTTTCCAGCCAACTTTAATCTTCAAAAGTTTAAATGCAATGTCAATCGTTATCTATTGTTCTCCTGATTACTCTTCTTTTGTTCTCGCTCTTTAGTAATGTTTCTCATTCTAATTCTCCCGCACCCAGTAACCCCTTGTGACTTAGTGGCTTTACTGCATTGTTTGGGGTGAACTCGATAAAGATTTTTTTTTTAATTAAAAAAAAATGAGCTGAGAGAGAGCGCTTTATCTAATGTGATCAGTAGATAAACAAGGACATTATGCTCAAAACCTCGGTCACGATGACTTGTAACTTCGTTCTAACACAACAATCCACAGTTTCTGAACAGTTTCGTCTACCTAATCTTACTCAAACTCTAATGTGGTTTCTTTCCAAATGTGCCACACACGTGAAAGTGCTCAACTGAAAAGGTTTTCAGGGGCAAAGGTAATAGCGAAGACAAATATAGTATAAATACAGAAATGCCGTCAGTCAGTGAAAGTCTGAAAGAAAGGACTTTTAAGGCAAACAGACTTTGCAATAAAGTGCTCTATATCAGAAATAGAGCATTAATACAAATGGAATGTGTTACTTAGCTGACTGATGCCATATTCAACAACTCGACTCTATAGTCTCGAAGATGAAAATTATTATTTGCATGTTAATGTTAATAAGGGTGTTTGTCTTTATTTTGTTTTAATTTTGTATTTATTTAATTTTTATTATTTGTTTTATTTTATTATTATTTTAATTATTATTGTTATTGCGATAATTATTTATACTATTATTTTTAATTTATTTTTATGAGAAAATGTGAGTTTGACTTTGTAGTTATATACATTTGCTGTGAGTATATTTTTAGAATAGTTAGTAGTTGTTCAATCCACTCTTCAAGAACATTCTGCTGTTGTTATTATTGTCATTGTCATTGTTGAGGAAATAGTATATATATATATATATATATATATATATATATATATATATATATATATATATATATATATATATATATGTATGTATATATATACATACATAACATACACACACACATATATATATATATTAGTATATATATATATATGTATTTAAAGACATTTATATTATGTTTAACGTTCTTTTTATAGATACATGTATCGTTAAGAACGTTAAACATAATATAAATGTCTTTAAATAAATTGTCGGGCTATGTCCAATTCTAAAATATATATATATGTATATATATGTATATATTATTATATATATGTATATATTATTATATATATACATATATATATTAGTATGTATATGTATATATTATTATATATATATATGTTAGTATATATATTAGTATATATATATATATATATATATATATATATATATATATATATATATATATATATATATATATATATATATATATATATGTTAGTATTTTTACTATAAATGCTTTTTAGTAGTCACACGAGTCTCAGTTGATATCCCTTTTTTTTTCTTTTTAACGAAATGCCCAGAGACGTCTAAAAAAACATTTAAACTTAAGAATTTAAAATTTCAACGTCTCAGCTTCCGAATTTCCTATCCGTGCATAATTATAACCGACGCTAACCTTTTTATATTTGCGCCTCCCCTTCCTGCAAAACTATAATCCCATAAGCAAAAGCGATACTTTAACTTTAGCCCGGTGAAGTCCTTTTAGAGGATGAAACGCGTTGCACATGATTTTTTTTCACTGTCATTCCTTCGACTATACAAACAAACACCACTGTTAAAGTTACAGGGCTTAACGCTTCTCAAGATACGCCACTTACTGTCCGGCCGCCTGTTCCATTTATCTTTAAAATTCCACACATGGTGGATATGTTTATGTTTCTCCAGCTTGAATGAAGATCTGGGATTGTACCACCTTTTTTTAAAATTCACATTTCGGTCATCCTACGAAGATCTTCTTTCTGTCGAAATCCTCCACTTTTGCTTTATAAATTACACTCGTGGAATTACAAGCACCATTCAACGGACAGCTACTTCTATCTGTGCAGTTACAGGAGTTGGTGATGTTGCTGTTACTACGATCATCAGTCTTGGAATTTCTCAAATTACATTTCTTAATAATTCTGTCTAAATTATCAGTGCAGCAATATCTCATCTTCACTGCGTTTTTATTAAATATTTTATGTAGTTCTGAAGCTTTTGGGAAATGTTTAGCGAACAACTTAAAAAATATTTTCACAATATTTTTGCTTGTATTCTTCAATTGATATATATATATATATATATATATATATATATATATATATATATATATATATATATATATATATATATATATAAAAGTGAACATGTCTGAAGATTGCATCTAGCATGAAACAGACTGTCACCTCTAAGTGTTGACTTCTATGTTCATTTTTATATTTACACACGCTCTATCTCTGATATTGAGCACTTTATTCCATAAATATAGCACACTTTAAGACTATATTTCTTTAGGAATAGACAAGTGATTATTTTGGGATATATATATATATATATATATATATATATATATATATATATATATATCCCAAAATAATCACTTGTCTATCCTTGCTAGACCAGGCTTATGCTCTGCGATGGAGCAGCTAAGGGTCAAATGCAGTCGTGGTTCTTGGGGCACTGTTCCGAGGTTATCTGAATACTTGGATGAGTATCGCTGCGAGACTGAGTGAGTAGCGGCGCTATATCAAGTCTAGTTGGTCAGACGTTTGCGTAGTATCGAAACGGTACGGGTTCGATTCTCGCTAGTGGAAGCGCACTGCTGATGAGTCCCAGATAGGACGAAACGGACGTCCAGTGCTTTCTGCATTCTGTTGAGGATTTTTCTAGGCTCGACGAATTACTATTTGATATGTATTATGTGTGTCATAATATTAATATTAGCATTTTCCTTATATGGAAACATTCAGAACTCATTGTCTGACAATGCCGCTGCCGATTGAAATTTATGAAATCTTTTTTATTAAAACAGTTTTTCACGAAAATAGTTTTCACAAGTTCAGTAGCTTTTGATGTTCATTCAAATATTGATGGCGCCAGTGCACGAAGTCTCACAGATCAATACTCCTCACTAAGACATACAGATTTCATTGGTTTTAACCTATTTTTTAATAAAGGAAGGGGAAAATGCTTGTATACAGCTGACACGTTAGACATTCCTTAACGGGTTCGGTTTCATTCATATGTCTAACACTTTTGCCCCAGCCCCTCAACCTCCGACGTCTTACTCTCTGGGTTGAGGTGTCTACTCGGTCTTAACCGAAGTTAAGGGAGTGATCATAGGTCCCCTGAGCATCCGTAGATCATTCGACCGGTCCACTGGCTTAATCATGATTCCTGCCCACGTTGTGTTTGGTTTGATCCAGAAAGCAGAAGTGATGTTCATCCATTCACGGTCGACTGAAGATGTAGACACGGCTGGAGAGTCTGTGCTAAGAAATTTAGAATGCACCAAAAAATATATATCTGCCGAAAGCCGGACAAACCACTATTCAATGATTGAATTGTTAATGTCTTTTATATAGCAGAAAAGAATAGTATAGAAAAGAAACGGGTTACATAAAAGAAAATAATTGACGTAAAAACTCATACACTGGATTCTAGACAGAGAGAGAATGTGTTGTGATTAGCTTGTTGTGAAATCGTCTCAGAACGATATACAACTCTTGCGATGGAGAGATAAAAATTTCTGTGCGCGGCTTAAAGTTTATAGTTGCGTTCCTCCTCAGCGGTAGTAACAGTAGTAGTAATCTTTGTGGTAGTAGAAGCATCGGTATTTATATTAACAGTACATGTTATCGGGGGTTTTGTTCCAAATACCTGACGTCACTTCCAGTCTCCGATATCTCTCCACCCAGCTCGACTGCACTCGACGGCAGACGAGCCAACCACCCTTTGATTATTGTAGCTTGTTCGTTGTTTCCGTTTCCAGTGGTAGTAATAATAGTAGCAGTAGCAGTCATAGATTGTTGGAGGAGTAATTCGCTTCTTCGTACTTATATCAACAAAATATGTTAGCGGGCGTTTGGTTCCAAACTCTGAAGTCACTTCCAATCTCCGACCTCTCTTTACCCAGCTCGACTGCACTCGACGGCAGACAAGCCAACCACTCCGTCAACAGATTTCTGTGCGCGTTTATATAGATAAACCTGGTTGATCATAAATCGACCCTTGGCCCCCACACGAATATCACGAGTGCAAACTTCAACCCAAAATCATGTGAATTTCAAAGTTCCTCATAGCCTTAGTAAGCTCTATTTCAAATTTTAACCAATAAAATTTATCTCGATCATCTTTCATTGTCTTCCTAATGACCCAGTTCCAAATGGGCTAGATCAGATTCCCATCAGTAAACAAAATTGTTCTGATCTAATTTCGCTGTTCAAATCTACTCCAATTTCAATAAAAAAAAGTATATATATATATATGTGTATGTGTGTGGTTCCCAAATTTTCTCTGTTACATTTCCTCCCCTACCCATCTGTGATTTACTAGTAAATGACACACGAGCTTTCCATCAACAAAATATGAGAAAACCAAGTCCAACATGCTTCTGACTAGGGTCTACTTAAACATACGTCTCTTCCAGCATGCAAAGGTAGAGTCCACAGTTCTTCTTAGGGCTCATTATGCCCACTTACATTTTCATTGTCCTTACGATACATATGTACATGCAACTTCCGGTTAAAGTTCACTGTTGTGGTGACCTCGTGCAGTATAACCTTTTCACATAGTTCACTAGTTCGAGTGTTCTTTCCTTTTTTCTTTTTCTTTTTTTTATTGGAATTTTCAACACTCCTTATCAATTATTTCAGTCTCATTACAAGAAAATAAAAAAAATCGATTCATTTCGTAAATCTGTCCCTCCGATTTTGTCTCGCCTTCACAACAGGCTTTGTGAAATCTTTTGTTGGTTCAGGTCCTTCCACGACAATCGTGGATTCTTCTTCAATAACAGTTAGTGGTCCCAATGTACTCGGGTCGGACCTACCTTGGTAAAGTGCACTATAAAGTGCACTAACTGGAATCCCTCCTTCACTCATGCACTCCCGTGCCAGTTTATTCTGCGCGGGCGACAACACAGCACGCCTCTTCAACCACCACCAGACTAGCAAGGCCACGACTATCATTTGTATAATTCTCACAACGGTCGGCCAGGTTATTATAGCAATCAAATTCTCTCTCCAGCCCGAATTCAGCGTAACTATCTTATCTAACTCCGACTTCAAACGTCCAAGATCAATCTTATCGATTGGCCTTAACAACGCCGGCATCTTTTCTTGCAACATCTTAGGAATCTCCCTTACAATGGGTTCCCACAGTCCCATCCATCCACTGGCATTCGATCCTACCAGCTCTAACAAAGCCTCATTCTCTTCAAACTTCTCTTAATCGTTCCGGAGTTATTATACTCGGAGACAGGTGTCCCAGCGACAGCATGTCTAATTGTGCTCTCACATGCTCTAACAACACCGTTAAATAATGACTTGTTTGACGTACCTTACTCATTATAGCTAATAATTGAAAATACGCTTGCAAAAACCACTCTAATTTCTGTAATTCGGTTGTTACAGACGTGGTTACATTTATCACTTCTTTTCTAAAAACCTGTAGGTGAGAAATCAACCAATTGATACTCCCTCTATTCTTAGCCAATTCCAGCCTAGTAACATTGAGTATGGATAACCGACTGAACCATTGCTTGTTGTCTCTGTTCTACCGCCTTTAATTTCCTCTTAATTACTCTCACTTCACATTCGGAGAGTGTACCAAACAACACACTTAATGCCTTCCCACTATAGGTAATACTAGGTCCAACAGGGGTACAGCTGTCAGCTGGTCCTTTAGAGCCTCGAATGCACGCTGACAATCCTCGGTCCACTTAAACCTAGCATGCTTCTTAGTTAGAGCTATTAGAGGTCCTGCTATCCGACTAAATGCTGGTATGAACCTCCGGTAATATCCGATGGCTCCAATAAATCCCCTAATCTCTCTTACGGTCTTCAGTGCGAGCATGGCTCTTATAAACTCAACTTTGTCTAAATCCGTTTTTATTCCTTCTTTGTTTATGATAAACCCTAAATACATTGTCTCATCTTTCATAAACTGACACTTCCATAATTTTAACTTCAATTCATGTCCCCTTAACCTATCGAACACCTTCTGCAGATATTTAAAATGCTCCTCTGGTGATTTTGAAAACACCATGATGTCATCTAGATACACCATGGCAAATGCCTCAGTGCCATTCAATACAATGGACATTAACTGCCATCCCAAACGTCATAACCCTAAAATTGAAGACACCCATGTGGCAGGTAAAAAGCGGTCCTTTCCTGATCCATTTTGCTAAGTGCTACCTGCCAATATCCCGACCTAAAATTCAACGTGGAAAAACATTTAGACTTTCCTAAAAGAGCTAGAATATCATCAGTCAAGGGGAGGGGCACTGTCAGCATTTAATTGACGAAAATCCACACAAAACCTATGCTCTCCATCCTTCTTTTCAACAATCACTATTGGAAAACTCTATGGAGATTTGGATCTTTCGATCATCCCTTCATTTCATTCACTGCGTCCTCTACCAATTTTCTTTTGTGGATTAGAGTCCGATACGGTCTTAACTTAATAGGTGGGTGATTACCTGTGTCGATCTTCATTTCAACTGTCTCCTTCTGTCCCAGTTCCATATCAGTAATATCAGTAATGGCTATTACCTCCCGATTACCGTTCATCAACACCGTCAATTTCCTACTATAACGCTCAGGGGCTGTTATATATCTCTACCTGTCTTATTTCCAGGCCTATTTTCCTTCTATACTCTCACCTGTTCGACTTCTCTCACTGGGCACGCCTGTATCAGCTCCTCTCCCTGCTTTATTTTAATAGTTTTATTGGCAGTATTCGTTAACAGTAAGGGAACGGTCCCGGACCTCTTCACCAACGAATCCCACACGGTTATTTCCCCTTCACTATTATCATACCTATCAGTAGAGACCACTTGGTACAGATCTTGCCCTTCCCAGATACAGTAGTCCTAGGGGGAAGCTTTATATCTGTCTGGGCCACCACTGGCAATTGTTCATAATTATCCTCTCCCAACAGTATCTCTACCCATCCAATGTTAGGGTGGTGGGGTCGAAACAGATCTATGCCTTATTCTGCCTAAGAGTTCACCTTTTTCTAGGGGATCAAATTTCTGTCTAGGGGACCTCCTGGGTTGGGTAGAGCTCGGATGACTCTCTTTTCTCGGGCAAGCAACCCATTTCTCCCCTCTATTCGAGTTAGGGTTGTTCCGTTCGGTGTGGTCCATCTTTCTCCTGCGAGGACAGGTTCCTCTCAGGTGACCCGCTCCTCCACAACACTTTCGCTCCTTACAACTTGCCAAAAACTGCCCGACCACACCACATGTCCAGCATGTCTTACTTGCACTTGGGCCACCCTGCCTCTTACTTTTTCACGGGTGACCCATCAGTGTTTCCCGGACTCTTTTACTTCTCGGTAGGGGGTACCAGCCACAAGTCGTGCAGTTCGGTCCCAAAAACCTTGGGTCGCCTCCATAATTTGTCGGACATTCGCGGGCCCGATGCCCACCATACTTGCAAGACCAGAACACCAGCCCATATCGGCCCGGTGTGGGCTTGTGAAACCCATAACGCAGGTCTCAGGCTCTCCTATTGGGAACTACCTCAGCCTCCCAGTCCTCTTCCAATTCTTCTTTCGGGCCCCGTATCTGGATCTGCTCCTGGTCCTTTTTCATCACCAATTTGCCCCCCCGGGTTCCTACCTACACCCCTCTTATTCTATCCCAGCGTCGTTAGCTTGTCCGAGCTGCCTCTATGGCTGCGGCCAAGCTGACCGGTCCCCCCTTCAGAACATCGCCCCTCAGGACCCTGTCACTCAGCGCGTCCACATACACATAGGCCAACAAGGCCTTAATAGGACCACTGTCCTGAGTCACCAACCCCGGAAAAGCTAACGCCGCTAGCGCCGCGATGCTTTTCCCCAATTCCTTATTAGTCTCTCCTTGTTGCTGCAGCCGGAATCATTTCCTGGCTGCCTCAATGGCCGTACGCTCACTTGCGTATTGCCGCACCAGAGCGTATTTAAGCCCGGTCCACGTCAGGGCCTGGTTTTCTCTGTACCAGCCCCCTATGAATTTGGACACTTGCCCCGCAGCGACGTCGTAAGGTAGGAGCACCATTTCCTGGTCCGAGGGGCCATAGATCATCTGCTTCTTCTGAATGGACAGAATCCATTCGTGCAGGTCCGCAGGGTTTCCTTTATAATTAGGGAGCTTCATGCTACCTATCAGCCTCCTGAAACCCATCGATATTTCGGGGACTCCCACGTCCCCAAGCTCATCTATGGCGTATGATCCTGCTACGCTCATCTTAGCGTCTTGTCAACTACCACTTTCAACGACAGAACGAAAGGAAAAATACTTAACACGGTGGTGGCGCTTCAACTGCATACAACGTCGACAAAGTCAAACAAGTCAAAACAAGATCAACAATATTACTGGCAGATCTGAGTGCAATGAGCGAACAAAGGAAACCAAAAAGTGACTTACCTGAGGTCCGCCGCTGCGTGTTTTGTTTCTTTTTCCTCCTTCTTGCTTCCTTCTCTTTTCCTCCTTATGTCCCTTTTAGACCAATATAGTCCAAAGACTAGAGTCCTTTCTGGTCTTACTTGGCCCCGACTGGACAAAACAAATGCAACCCTCTCTCCTCTTTCAGACGGCTATGGTAATTCCCACGGGTCTATCCTTTCAGTCTAACACTTTCGCCAAAGCCCCTCAACCTCCGACGTCTTACTCTCTGGGTTGAGGTGTCTACTCGGTCTTAACCGAACTTAAGGGAGTTACCGTAGGTCCCCTAAGCATCCGTAGATCATTCGACCGGTCCAGTGGTTTAATCCTGCTTCCTGTCAACGTTGTGTTTGTTTTGATCCAGAAAGCAGAAGTGATGTCCATCCATTCACGGTCGACTGAAGATGCAGACACGGCTGGAGAATCTGTGCTAAGAAATTTAGAATGCACCAATATATATATATATATATATATGTGTGTGTGTGTGTGTGTGTGTGTGTGTGTGTGTGTGTGTGTGTGTGTGTGTGTGTGTGTGTGTTTCCCAAACTCTCTCTGTTACATATGTACGTCTCGATGTGACTCAGCTATATAAAAACAAGCCCCGTGTTCTTTCTTCTTCTTTTTTAATCATTTCCCCACAACCAAGGCAGGAATGACACTAATACGCAGGGGGTTACAAGGAATGGAAATGAGAGAAAAAACTGGGTATAATGATAATTGAAGAAAGGACAAAAATGAACTCAAAACTTGCCACAGATAACTTTTCTTTTATCAAGATTTCTAGATTGCACAAGTTGATAAATATATATATATATCTGTGTGTGTGTGTGTGTGTGTGTGTGTGTGTGTATGTATGTGTGTTTGTGTGAGAGAGAGAGAAGAGATTTCAAAACAACGCAAAGACACGTTTTAAACAAGCACGAAAAGAAATTAACACCATCCAAAAATAAAACCCCTAGAAAATGGCTAAAGAAGAGGTCGAAAACGATTGAGAGAATAGACAATACGGAAAGTCCTTGCACTCCCTTGCACACATCAAACAAAAATGTCAGTATGGTGGAAGAACTAAATAAAAAGTTAATTAAATTTTCCTTGTCTGCCGTGTGTATTCAATGAAACGTGTTTAAAAGAAAGTTTGCTACCCAAATAGGGTGCGATGGATAAATTGTCGGCATTTTATATTTTTTCATTTCGCGCATGTACGTTGTTTTCTTTTGATTTTGTCGACTTTTTTTTAAATTTTAGTATGGTCAGCTGGGCACCGCGTATGAAATAAGACCACCATGACGCAATTCACTCCGGCAGAAATTTGAAAACAGCATCCAATACGCACATTTCATAGTGTTCAGGAGTCAATCTAAGGACGGTGCAGAGGACTCGGAAAAGAGCTGGATGAGTCCAGTGGTGATTACGTAGATGTTTGGAGTGATCACTAGTGATGGTGATGTTATGCCGCCATTCATCTTACCACAGGATATCAGACTCAACACGGAGGCCTGCACCAAGTGCCCTTGGGAGGTAGTGGTACCCAGATGTTTGGCAACAGGAATCATGCAGGTGAATACAATCATGGCTGTCAGACAATTTATGCGACCATATCACACCTTACATTTGGCTACATAACTCCCCTGACTGCAACATCCTTGATTATTATGTGTCGGGCGCAGTTGGACGGGAGACTAACATAACTCTTTGTAATACTAAAGATGAACTAAAGTCAAGGATTATGGTAGTATTGACCAACTTAAACAAGGAGACCGTTAAGAAGATATGCAGAAGATTCTGAAGTCGCCTGGAGACCGTAGTTGAAGGGGATTTTATTGAATAAATTTACTCTTTATTACTTCAAGATATTTTTGTGTACTTTTGGTAAATATATCTATTAAAATGAGATGTCAGTATTATTTTCCTTTTTGCTTCGAGAGAGAGAATGTGTGATAAATAATGATAGAGACATATAGTAAGTAGACAGGTTTGGCTTCTTGATGTCCATTGAAATTTGAAAATTCTGTATTTCTCCAAAACAACCCTGTCGCTAATATTGTCACTTTCTGGGTGTTCTGCTGACAAATAAGAAGTTCGTTTGTCATTGTTAAACGAGGCAAACTCAACGGGAAATAAAATGATGAAATCATAATTCTCGATTATCTTTTGTAAAAATCTGGAACTTATATAACAATTTAATGCTCCGGTAACTAGGTGAGATCTTTATTTGTATGACAAAAGATTCCCGCAGTATTCAGCAGTAGGTTATTTTTGAATTACCCAAATGGTGTTAAATCATGTGTAATTCGCAGGTTAGGTAGGGATTCACATTTTTGCAGATGAATGATAACGATTAACGGCAATGCAAAAGTGTATGTTATTATCATTATAATTATTAGTACTACTGCTACTACTAGAAGTTATTTATCAGTTATTCATACTTGTCACACTTGCAGATTCTAAAAGACTTAGAATATCAAGTGACAACAACCCTTACAGCCCTGACACTCTTCTTTATTCGTTATATATATATATGTGTGTATGCGTGTTAATATTCTCTTTTGGAATGTATATATATATATATATATATATATATATATATATATATATATATATATATATATATATATGAAGAAATATAGTCTTAAAGTGTGCTATATTTATAGGATAAAGTGCTCAATGTCAGAGATAAATATAAAAGTGAAAAGTGTGTAAATATAAAAGTGAACATAGAAGTCAACACTTAGAGGCGACAGTCTGTTTCATGCTAGATCCAATCGTCAGGCAACTGACGATTGCATCTAGCATGAAACAGACTGTCGCCTCTAAGTGTTGACGTCTATGTTCACTTTTATATTTATATATATATATATATATATATATTATTAATTAAAGAATATCAAACACAAGTATTTGATATTCTTTCATTAATAATAATTTTGCTCTCTCTTTCTCTCTCTCTCTCTCTCTCTCTCTCTCTCTCTCTCTCTCTCTCTCTCTCTCTCTCTTGACATAGAGCTCTCCCTGGATTTATATCCTCCTGGAAATTCCATACGGATTACCATATTGTATTATTACCATATATATATATATATATATAGATAGATAGATAGATAGATTAAAATTCATTCTTATGTATATTTTTTGTGTCGAAGTGGATTCTATATATCACAAATGACTTTTACATTATATAGAACATTCAATGGCTTGGCGTGGTACATTTGCATAAACTCTGATTGTTAAGTAGAAGATTATTCTTTGAATACTGCTTTTATTAGTCAAGTCTCTTGAAGACGTTGACATTCAAACTACTTAAAGGCGCATTTTGCCGCAGTACTGGAAAGAAGCAAACGGAGTGACTACTTTAAAAAAATTCCTTCTTGGACAACCGTCCGATATTACAGAAGACAATTACAGAAGACAATTACAAAAGTAACGTATACTCTATCATTTCGCGTATTGCGGGATTTTTCCTAGCGGCATGCAACAAAAATTCTTCAACATCCACCAACTGTTTCTGCTTAGAAACAACACTGACAAAATTTTCATTTAGACGACAAATGTATATTACATTGTCCTCAACATATTTGCTTCCTGATCTAAACAGCAGCAAAAATTTATTTTCGATCGTCACTATATAAAAAATTTCACTACAGGGAAACTACGACGCACTTTACAAAATTTTTGAAAAAATCATCAGAAAAAACTTTCTTCATTATCGACGAAAACTTCAAAAAAGACTCTCTCAACAGGCAGACTCGAACCAACTTACACCGAAACATTTACTCAACGATGAACTTTTTCTGATGCATATAATGCAATAATAATACTAATTTTATAATTACAGACACAGAACATTCATCTTTTATTCATTTGCATATAAAAAAAACATGAAGCCATTTACAGAAACAAAATTCAGTACAATGTCTTTATTTAATAATTAATATTTAAGAGGCCTATGCATTGCATTATTTTTAATTTAATGTAAAATTTTCTACCTTTTTCGATATACTTATATCGATCAGAAATGTAGAAAAAATGCTAATAGGTTTAAGTACTTACATTGAACTCATTTTTTTGTATATTGTCCGGCTCACACTGCAAGAACAGTTTTGTACAAAACCGGCTTGAATTATTTGAATCTGCGTATACATTTATATTAACCAACCAGCAACCTCACACAAGACGCGCAGTATTCTTTGAATTGGCTAACGATGAAATATCTCTTAAAAATGAAATTTGTCGTGTCACTTCAGAATATGATCGACAATATTTTCCTTCCTTAAAAGGAATATTTAAAAATTGAGAAAATATATATTAACCAATGAGCTCGCGATCAATAAATCTAAATTTTAGATTCATCCGAAGCCTAACATTTTATTATAAATATGATAAATTTTGTTCGCAAACTAGTCTTTCAGTAAACCTTTGACCAGGGTGTTTGCTCGATCGTTTGTTGCACAAACAGAAGTGAAATTCTCAACATTAATTACTCACATCTTTCGCTTATTTATTCGAGCAGACAATATTGCAAAAAATGCTTAGCGATAGTTTGTTTACATACGTCATCAGTCACAACTAACTTCCTCCCTTATTTTTATGTGACTGACTGCTGGAATTTCATATACACACAGTGAAAACAAATTAGACCTGTCACATTTGCAGACATTCAGTCGCATTTTCTGTTTATTCTATACTAATGCAATTCATTCAGTTGTACTGTAAAAATGGATACACAAAATATTTCGTGTGAAGTTGTTGGCAAAGAATCTTTGTAATTCGTTTATTTCAATCTTGAAGAAAATGATACTCAAGTAAATACAAATTATTGAAATTTGTAGATACGGGTGTAAAGATTCTTAATTCTTCGTTTATATAAGTATATTCCGTCATATATATATATATATATATATATATATATATATATATATATATATCGACACAAAAAACGTACATATAAGAATGGATGTTCACATACACACGTGTGTGTGTGTGTGTGTGTGTGTGTGTGTGTGTGTGTGTGTGTGTGTGTGTGTGTGTGTGTGTGTGTGTGAAAATCCATTCTTATATGTACGTTTTCTGTGTCGAAATGTATCCCATATATCACAAATGACTTTCTCGTTGTATGGCATATTGAATGGCTTGTCGAGGTATATTTACATAAACTCTTATTATTGAGTAGAAAATTATTCTTTAAATACTGCTTTTATTAGTCAAGTCACTTATGAATATTGATTTTATTAGTCAATGCTGTGTTGGACAATCACCTCCATCATGATATGCAATTAATACTACAATAAAGTTATCAAATAAAACTAACACTTTGTTTCAGTTCTCGTTAATGTTGATACAGGGGAACAAATGCTGTTATTTATCTTTTTAGCTTATTTTATAGTGAAATTCACCCAATACAAGACTTGAGAGCCACTCAACGTAGAGGTCTATTCTTAAAATGGTTATGAATAAAAAAAGTAGCTTGTAGGAAGGGAAGATTATGAGAATAAAGAGAATGAATAATGATTGGCTCTTGACTTGAAAAGTTTAATTTTGTATTTATCCAGGGAAGCATCAACGAAGGAGTCCGTTTCACAGGATTCTTTGGAAAATGTGGAACATTCTAACTATAATGAAGTAAAGGAACATTCTGTCTATAATAAATTATATATTGTCTTTACCAAAGCTTACAGAACATATGAAAATTTGTTGGTAAGATGGTTATAGTAATGGTAATATTTGCCGTTTGCTTATGAGGAAACATTCGGTATTCATTGGTCGAATAGCCAGTTCTACTTTTGATAGATATTTACAAAATAAATCTATTAAAATATTTTTTCAAGAAAATGGGTTTCTCAAGTTCACTAATTGTTATCGCTCTTTCCACTACTAATGGCGGGAGGGTTCTTTCCTAACATTTTGTTCGAAATAATATGGAACGTCAACATCTTCATTGTCTCCGAGTTACCTTAGTTATTCATATTAGTTTTTGCTGCTGTTGAAAGTCCTCCGATGATACGGTTTGTGCTATTTGGTAGAGAGCTTTATTTATAATTCTGTAGTGCCAATCCACAAGGCTAAAAAACGGTTGGCCCTCGCTAAGACCTACAGTTTGCATTTGTTCGAAGCCATTTTTAAACATTGATCCGAGAAGGCTGTATATACAGTTGACAGTTTAGATGCCTTGTATGACATCCATATAAAAGCCGCGTTATGACTAGGCTAGTTAAGAACATTACTCGAGCTTTAGTTTTGTAGCAACTTGCGGTGTTGGGCAAAACTACCCCAAGTGCAACATGTTTTATGTTCAATCTCATTATTTCCTATGCTAAATTTGTTATGACTAATCCATACAACGCGGTAGTTGAAATGTTTAGCATTTATTACTTCCACATCCTGAATTTGTATGACGTATTCAGGGCAAGTATAATCACTACTTTCATTCCAATTCCAGATCATAGTTTCTGTTTTGGAAAAGTTTATCTTCAGTCCTAATTCTTGGAACACTTTGTGCTTAGTTTCTTATTAGCATTTACCAATGTAATAATACAGAGCTTATTTGCAACGACCAATGATTTTTGTTTACCGATTGCGTTTTTAACGCTATTTCCTTTGGGTCGTGGGCGATAATGTATCACCTCAGCATCCTTTTTACTTAATATATTTTAATTGCTACAACAATCTGAGAAAGTTAGTGGAGTGTTTTTTTGTTACTTTAACAATTCTTTTGAATTCAGAGTAATCTTCTTCTAGACTGGTTTCCACCTAAGGCTACAGAGATCCGTTTTCCCTGTAATTATACCAAAGCTGGGTTGGGAGACAAAATGCTTTTTCCCAATAGCATTTATGCGAAACTGAACATAACACTTTTACTTTCACTTTCAGTTTCAGTTTCTCTCAGATAAGTGTATGAATGTTATGAATGTCCAGTCTTCTCATTGCAGACGTTTCACAAGTCTCTCTCCTCGGTCCTACCCTCTTTAAGCTTTTAATTGGTGATCTGCCTCAGAACATTCATAGATCATTAGTAAACATCTAAGCAGGTGATACCACCGTTTATGGGTGCATTTCCACAAATCAACAATACGGAGCCTTTCAGTTTCTCCACTGCCTTAGCTCAATGCTAAGAACTGACTTTGAAACTTTCAACACCTCAAAAAGCCGAGCTAGGAGCCTTTCATCATCGTCGTCAAGTGTTAACTTCAGTCTCCATAAGCGGTTGCACACTCAAAGAAAATCCACGCCTTGTTTATCTATCGGGACTCAAATTAACTCCAGGACGCATTGCTAAAAGATGCTGGAAAGATGGTGGGCTCCTTCTGTTGCTCCAGGAAGAAACTAACTCCTTCTGCTATGCTTTACCTTTACACGAGTCAAATTAAACCTAATATAGAGTATTGCTGACATATCTGGGCTGCATCTGACCAATTGTCATTTTCCAGTTTTGAGAGATTCAAAATCGTTTACGCTCAAGAGGAGACTTATTCGCCACTAAACAACTCCTTTCTTACAGTCGCAACATCGCAAGCTTTTCACCATTCTGTTTTCCGGTTTCTTGCTTTCCAGTGAATTTTGATCTTCAACAATTTAAATGCAGTGTCAATCGTTATCTTCTGAATTCTTCGTTCCTCTTCTTTTATTGTTCTCTCCTCTTAATAATGTTTCTTTTTCTCATATTATCTCACGCACAGTAACCACGTGCGTATTAGTGGCTGTATTGCTTTGCTTGGAATGAAATGATTTTTAAAAAAAGATTCCATGGCGAATGCACAAATGAGCTCCATTCTTTCTTTCCGACCTTTCAGACCTTTACAACTAGGACTCCCTTTGTATTCTAAATGTAATGAGCAATTTCTACCTAGTTAGCCTTTTCCCCAGAACTGCCACTCTGTGGAACAGATTCCAGCGTAGCTAATTTTCTAAAGACTACAATCTTAACCTCTTCAAATCAACGATAAATCCTTATCTATCCTTCTTATCCTTATAATCTACACTTGTTACTATTTCCGCTTTCATTCATAGCACACGCCTTATAAACGTTTTACCATTAAGCCCCTACTTAGAGTGGCTGTTGGGCCTTATATTGGGTGAATTTTAGTATTTAAAAAAGTCTAGACTGGAATTTGAACGCAGCCTGTAGATTCCAACTCCAACACTGATAAGAAGTACGTTACCCGCACGTCCCATTTCCTTATTCTTTACTTATATGATCTCTCTTTATTCAGAATGCTTTTTCGAGAGAGAAAAAGAGGTCCAACTATGAAAGCAAGCCATCTGTACCAAAGAAAATACAATCTTTGCGATCTCAAATGACCTTTCCACATCATGCCGCATGAACGTCCACGTAAGGAGGACCTGGTTTTTAGGCGTCGATGCTCATGCGTCACTTTCTATACAGCTTCTTAGCTACAACCGCTTCAGCAAATACGGCGTACATATTTAGTCAAGAGATTCTCGAGACAAAACTATTTTATGACGTGTCTTCTTTTAAGGATATAATATTACGGAATATAAGAGATTCTTCCTTTGAATACGCCATCCATGACATTTTTCGCTCAAACCACTTTGTTACTTATTTTATATTATTATACTAACAGAATCTTTTCAGTATTGTAGATAGTTTAAAGGAGCCATTCATCAAGTCAAATGTTTTAGAAAACTTTCAATAGGCATTTGAAAAGAATATATAGAATCATCATAATTCTAACCACGAACCTGATTTTTTTGATAACCCAATAAGAACGTGTAACAAGTTCAATAGAATCTATTTTTCTAAAATTTGTTTCATACTACTTCATTTATAACGACGGATAAATATTAAAAAATAACTGTGCTATAGAAACAGACTATGGTTCGTTCCTTAAAACAGTTTTGATGGTGCTCGCCTAGACGCTAAGAAAATTAAACTCAGAATAGATCTTACGAAAGATCTTATGAAAGATCAATTTGATATTGAAAATTAGCTGCAAACAAAAACTTCTCGATAACATTAGATTCAATTCTAACATTGATACATGCAGCTCTTGAGTTGAATGTGGAAATGAAGAAAAAGTGTAAAACTTATAAACAACGACTACGCCGAATTCCGTTGGATTCGACTTCTTCAGGTAAAATCTTAGGATAAAAATGGCATTAAATTTACTTTATATGAAATAACAATATATATATATATATATATATATATATATATATATATATATATATATATATATATATTCGTTTAATTTTTATATAAATTTTTTTTTATCAAAAATTTTTAAAAAGTAATCCCCTTTATGTTTGCTATAAAATAATAATCAAAACTTTAAATAAAATTAATTTTTCATATAGTTTTAGGTCCGTCTGTTTTAATATATTTTTAATAAGTACCATTAATCATTGTTTATTTTAAATATAAAATAAAATATTAATCCTCCGTTGATTTTAAACTAACCTAGAACTAGCCGCGGATTTTAGACTAGCTCCTCCGGAGGACCTTTGGGCCTTCGGCTTTTTATCTTCAGCGTCCTATATATGTAAAAGTTATAAGAATTTAGATATAATAAAATTATTTTATCTTTATTCGACACCTTAATTCGGCTTATATTCCAGTGCCTTTTTTTAGTTGTAACGTTGTTTTGTGTGTGTGTGTGTGTGTGTGTGTGTGTGTGTGTGTGTGTGTGTGTGTGTGTGTGTGTGTGTGTGTGTGTGTGTGTGTGTGTTTCGGAAACTATGTGGCGTAAGTTCTTCCTGACACCATGTGGCGTAATATAATTGTTTTAAATTATAGTAGGCGGAAAGAAGAGATGAAGTCTTTAACATATGACATTTTGACATATACTCGTTAACGCGTAGAATTTAAAATCTAACCTTCTCATTCATGCTCTGTTTTCATAGCGGAGGCAGATACCATTTCCTGACAAGGGAAGTAACCGTAGATTACTCCACACCTGTTACTTCAGATTGTTTATGATTCGCCGAGACCGAAAAACGGACGGACGGACACATGTACACTTCTCTCTATTATTATAGATATAAAATAAAAACCCCGTCTATTTTAAATGCAATATTTTTTTTTAATAAAAAAAATCGTTATCCCGTATGAGCCAACATTGTCTAAATTTTTATTAAAATTGAAATTATGTAACGGTTAGTCTCTACTCGGCACCTGAAGATTGCCTTGTGCATGAGACTCCAAATCGTGCTACGGGTGAGGGATAATATATTATTTATTAATATATACTTAATGGGTCTGTTATATTACATCGAGCACTATTTTATTAACACCAGCATTCTATGTGCGATATCGTATATATATATATATATATATATATATATATATATATATATATATATATATATATATATATATATAAAACACGTTTTGGGATCTGGTCGTGCAATATAATGTAATTTATTACGTCTTTTATTCCGTACCTAGGGACACTAATGGGTAGTTCCCAATCCTCATAAATACGTTGGATACTATTGTAAGTGGGGGTAATATGCTAAGTAGTCCGCCATTAGCAGTTGGTTACCTACTTAACGCCGCTGGCGAGTATTGTATTTTGTTATAACGATTACCATTTCATTTCCAACCTCCGTTTTGGTTATTCCTCATTCAGTAAACTTTTCTAGGTTACAACATATTCTCAAAAATCCCAACGCCTTTTACTTACAGTTTTATATTAGCCGTTTCCTTATAAAGGAACATTCAGCTTTCATTCAGCGAATATCCTGTGCCAATGTCGGTTGAAATTTAGAAAAATTGCTCATGAAACGTTTTTGTAGGAAAATAGATTTTTCAAGTCTAATTACTTTTATCGATATTTCCAATATTGAAGGGGATTTTTTTTCCTGACCTGTTTGAAGTAATGTGTAATGTACTTATGTCATTATGCTTTCATTGAGTTACATATGCTATCCATTTTAGGTGTTACTGCTCTTGAAAGTTCTCAAATAACATGATTTGTTATTTGGTACAATACATTGTTTGTGATTCTGTAGCGCCAATCTATAAGGTTTACGAGATTCAAATAAGGATGTCCCTCGCAAATATTTACAGGCTTAATTCGAAAGAGGTCATTTTTAACCATCGATGTGAAGAAGCGACCGCATAAAACTGACACTTCAAATATTTCTGAACGAGTTTAGGGCCATGCATGATATCCATATGAAAGTCTCGACCTGATGAGGCTATTTAACAAGAGAACTCTAGTATTTTGGTTAAAGTGTTGCTTTTCAACAAATTGAGGTACAACTTGTGCAAAACTACCGGCAGCAAAACTTATTCTAAATTCGATATCTTTATCTCTTTGCTAAATTTGTTATACCTGGTCCATACACTGAGTTATTTGAAGTGTTTTGTATTTACTAAATCGACATCTTGAATTTTTATGATGTATTTAAAGTAGGTGCCGTAACTGTTTTCATTACAATTCCAGATCATAGTTTCTGTTTACTTATCCATACGTCGATGTATCTCAAGTTAAAAGTTGTTTAGACTTGCAACGACAGAAAGTTGTGGAGGCTCATAATTGCCCACGTCGTGGGGTTATACAGGATATAAGTTTGATTTAGTTCGTTTAACGGCATATCAACTCCTTATGGGTCATTTAATGCCGAAATTTAATTTCCTTGGGAGCTTTTTTTTTACAATTAAAATCTATTGCTGGAAATGTTTACTATAAAAATGTATTTTATACTTTCATAGTGTTTTGACCCCAGTCTGGGACTTCACTATTTGCTCATAGCAGGGACCCTAACAGGTACTACCAGACAGGGCAGTGTGAACCTAGAAACAACAGAAAATCATAAGTGGTCCCACGCCCCTCAAAAATTCCTGCCGCATGTAATTTATCGTCATACCCAGGACGGACAGGAGGTAAGAACATTTTCTCTATGTCATTAATATGCAACATTGAATTAAAGGAAAATGTTATGTTAAAATGTAAATGTTTTTTTTTTTCTATTATTAAAATAAAAGCGGTTCTCACCATTCCACTCTATACATATTGTTCTAGGTACAGATATTCGTTTTTGGATCAACACCGTCATGGAGTTATTGTTTCTGAGTATGCGCACAACTTCGAGATTTGAAATCTCGTGTTTGTTTGGAGATTTGACCTTCGATGAGTGCAAATGATTTGGGGGTCTGGTCACGTAAGGTTTTCGAATTAACCTAAGTCTTTATTGATTAAGATTTCTGTTAAGATATCTCTTCTGCGTTTAGCGTAATTCTAAACCCTTTTATTCGATGAAGAATGGCTTTGGAGAACAAGCGCAGCGTCTGCCTTGGACACCGCTTCAAAGTGAGTTTCCGTTTCGCATGTTCCAATCAGCAGCAGTCTCTATTTTGATAACAATGTTCTTTGTTTCAGGACTGCTCCGCAAAATCAACTTTGGTATTTATCCCCAGTTCCTGGAATATTGTCAAAAGCAGAAACAGGAAGAAGAAGAAGAAAGAGAGAAAAAGAACCGTAAAGCTAATTATATCAGGAACAAACGGGCAAATGGTGAAAATGGCGGAATAAACAATAATAATTATTTCGGATACTTGCCGTTATGAGGCTGATTGTTTCATAGGATGCAGTTCAAAAAGCAACGCCAATCTGATGGAATGTACGCATGGTAGCCACCCATCGCTTAATAATTTCCATCATTGAATTCTACTTTTCAATTCCTGCCTCATTATCTTCGGATAAAATTGCTTTACGAAAAGCGGTTTGTTCTTTGCAACATAATTACAATGGCATCGTGATTGAGTGAGTGATGAGGACCCCGCCGTAAAGCAATAGGTTCGTTAACAAATTACTTGCGTCAGACGATGCACAAAGACAATGAAAATAAAGGAAGCATTCTTGCACTTGATCAGTAACTAATTAAATAAAACAGAAATTGGTGTTATTTTTACTAATTTTTCGCCCAGTACATGGCCCAAGAGCCACTCAATGTAGAAGAGTGTTTCAGGAACGTAAGAGGCGGAGGTAAGAATGGTATATTATGTATTTAATTTAGAGATTGGGACTAGAATTTCAGAAGCTAAGATTGTAGTGATAAGTGAAACCTCCTCACGTGAGTGTTCCACACTTAGGAAGAAGTTCTTCGAGCGTAAGTTCCACCTTACCAATATGCAGGGAATGGTGGTTATTCGTACCAGTGTATTAGTTTTGAAGGTCTGAACTGGTGAAACTAATGAATGTAGCTCGTCGGAACATTTGCCATGGAAATAGCGATAGAGTAGTGTATGTAAGAGATAAAGGATTTTAGAGTTTACAATGGCTCTATGATCCCGACTGCCGTCGGGTTTTTTTGTTAAAAAAAGAGTGAGATTAGCGAAGTTTCGTCTGAGAGAAAAGAGATGTAGAGTGGAAAAATAATACATTACTCACAAGGCTACGAAGACGCTTTTGAACTCTATCAAGGATGTAAGGGATGGTAGTTCCAGCACAGATACGGAAGAAGTAATCCCTTTTCTGTCTTATTTGGCTCTTGTAAAGTGAGAGCACAGCAGGAAGAGTTAGGCGCTTTCTGGAGCTGTACAATAAACTGAACATTTTTCTAGTATCTTTAACGATGGATCGTCTATAGGAGCTCTACCTGAGTAGCATTAGCAAGGAACCTCTTTAAGAGAATAACCGCTCATCGTGTCGGGCGAACATTTAGGGTTTGCTCGGTGATAATGAAACGTTACTCGTTTGGTTTTGGAAGTTTTCAATGTGACAAGCTAGTTTTTCCTCCATTGAGCTATGAGAGCTAGGTCAGAGTTGAGATCAGCTGTCAGCGTCTGATCTACAAAATATTTCGACATACACCTGTATGCATCTGCATAATAATTGTCTGAGAGAGTTCTTATTAAAGCATATTATTCTCATCATTATTACAAAATTTTTAAGAATGGGCAATTTTCATTATTTTTTTTTTATTAATTCACCCCAGGTAAGACGATAATGTCACTAAGATGCAAGCGTCTACTGAGAGTGAAAAAGAATGAAAAATACTTTCGAAGGAACCGGAAACCCAATCCTGAAACAAAGCAAGGGATATACCTCTACTCTTGTTCACAAGTCCGTAGAGGAGTGTGAACTGAATGATAGGCAAACCTATATACTCTTATTATTACTCAGTTCACACATTTAATCTAAGTAGCACTTTTTTATTTGCTTCACCTTAAAGTAATGAGTCGCTTCGTTTACATGAATTCATCATGTTCAGATGATCTCTGTTCCACTAGTTCAGACTTCTACAGCGAGGAAACACCATACTACTTCGTCGAAGTCGAATCCACCTCGTTCCCTCCGTATTTCAAATGTAAGAAGATAATTTTTTCAAAAAACAGGCTCCCTCGTGAGTGCTTCCCTGTATATATACAATCTTAAACTTCTCAAGACAAGAGCCAATCGTTCTCTATCCTCTTCATAATCTTCACCTCATTCTCCTCTTTCATTCATCATAACCCTATTAACAGTATGCCTCTACCTTGAGTGGCTCTCAAGTCTAGTATTGAGTAAACTTTAGGATAACAAAAACTAAAAATAAAAAACGGCATTTCTCCAGTATCTAAATTAACGAGATCTGAAATAAAGTGTTAGTTTTACTTGATAACTTTATTGTCGTATTAACATCAGATCATGATGATGATTGTCCAACACAAAATTGACTAATAAAATCAATATTCATAAGTGACTTGATTAATAAAAGCAGTATTCAAAGAATAATTTTCTACTTAACAATAAGGGTTTATGTAAATATACCGTGCCAAGCCATTCAGCATTCATACAATGAGAATGTCATTTTTGATATATGGGATACACTCCTACGCAAAAACATAGACATAAGAATACACACACACACACACTCAAACACACACACACACACACACACACACACACACACACATATATATATATATATATATATATATATATATATATATATATATATATGGCAATATTAGCCGTCGCCCAACAAAAATCATTTGGCCTTCAATGCCAAAACAGCTAGTACTAATTTTGTTGTAAATTTATAAAATGTCTCAAGTCCAGTAACTGTTATCACTCTTTCCAATATTGATGGGGTCCTTCCGAACATTTTTTTCTTTCAGTTAGATGTGCCATCCATTTTAGTTGTTGCTGCTCTTGTTACTCCTCAAGTGATGTCGTTTCTGCTATTTGGTTAGTTCTTTTTTTTGTGTTCAAAATCAAGAGGATCTTTGCCAAGGCACTCAGGCTTCACTGGCTCAAAGAAATCTTTTCACCATTGATGTTAAGAAACAGTTGTATACAGTTGACAGTTTAGATATTTCTGAACAGGTTTGTCGCCATGTATGATATCCATATTCTATTTTTTAAAAAACTACTATTTACCTATTTGCCAAAAACGGTTATATGAATAAAAAGCGCTTATGCGAAAATGTGGAGTTGTTTAATGATGATGTTTTGATGTTTAATTATCGATTGAAATTAAATCGACTGATTCGAATCCGTTTTATATTTAAACTCTGTGATATTGTCCATTATTTAGATTTCAACTTAGTATATGTCCATGTAATTTGAGGAAATATGGAATATCATCATAAACTTAATTCCGATTAATATCACATATTAGAGTTATCGAAAATTATGAAGACATTTTGCAACGACAGTCCATCAAGTGCTTTCTGACTCCGAATTTTTTTAGTTTATTTCATTTTTAATATGAAAAACAAGAATGAAAACGATTGTCGCAAGCAATTTCGTTGGAATGTTTTTCTTCTTCAATTTCAAATACAAAAATAAAAGAGAAAATTATCATATATATATATATATATATATATATATATATATTGTAAGTTTGGAGGATTTATATGTTTAAATAATTTTGTTATAATTTTTTAGAAATATTTTATTATTAACATTCACTATCGAAATCTATTGCGCCATAACTACTTGAAAAGCTTACGTCAAATCAAAATTGAATTTAACACGAGTACAGTTTTTCATTATCAATGCCCAAACTTTATATATATATATGTACTCACACACACACACACACACACACACACACACACACACACACACACACACACACACACACACACAGATATATATATATATATATATATATATATATATATATATATATATATATATATATATATACTTGTGCGTGTGTGTGTTCTCATTCATACGAGAGCAGAAAAATCCATGCGCGAGAGTTAACACATGTGCTCCAGCCGAGTCTATTGTGATCGGTTCTTGAAGAACAACGGGCTGACAATCCGGGTTGTCCGCCATCATTTCATACACACACCCACCCACATACACAGTAGAGAATTTACTATATATATATATATATATATATATATATATATATATATATAGATAGATAGATAGATAGATAGATAGATAGATAGATAGATAGATAGATAAGACAATCATACAGCAGCAGCACTTTTCTTATTAAATAAATCGAGAATGGAAGAATTACCCATAATCATCGTGACATTATTATTATTATTATTATTGCTGTTGTTATTATTATTATTATTATAAGTAATATTTTTCTATTTCTATATCAATATACTTTTAAAAGAAAAATGTATATTCTTATAGGATTATTTTTATTTATTAATCAATTTTTCTTATCCAGTTTCATATATGGCTAAAGGAAATACAGCTAAAACAAGAAGAAATTTAAATCTATACATACACATCTACGTATATGTATCTTGGTTTATATATATATATGTGTGCGCGGACTTATATGTGTTTAGATTATGTATAAATATATATGTATAAGTGCATATATATATATATATATATATATATATATATATATATATATATATATATATATATATATATATATATGGGTACGCAAAAATATCTTGTTTTTTTTTAAATATTGAAACTGAATGCACAATTGAAAATTTTACACACACCAAACAGACATACATACACGCGTACACATATATATGAAAGTATTTGTCTATGTAGTATGTACATATGTATAGAAATTTTATATACACCACAGATGTATGTGTATATATATATGTGTGTGTGTGTGTGTGTGTGTGAATGTGGGTGTGTGTGTGTGTCGGTGGGTGTTGGTGTATATATATATATATATATATATATGTATGTATTTGCTCACAACAAGTATATATATATATTTGTATATATATATATATGTATATATACACACCTTTATATATATTTGCTCATAACACGTATATATATATACGTACATATATATATATACGTATATATATATATATGTGTGTGTGTGTGTGCGTGTGTTTATTGAAAATTATACTAGATACTAAAATATATTAACACGTATAGAAAATATGTTTAAATGATTAAAAGATTAAATATAAAAACGTATATATATATATATATATATATATATATGTGTGTGTGTGTGTGTGTGTGTGTGTGTGTGTGTGCGTATGTATGTGAGGAGAGGAAGAGAGAGAGTTTTTCACTTTTGTCATTATTAATACAATGCATGTGGCTCTAGCATATAAAGCTGGTGAGACGTTTAAGCACATCCATTAAAATCTCATTGCAAAGCCATTGTATCATCCGTAATACCGTTTTTCCTTTATTTAAATTTCTTTCCTATCTTTCTCTTGTACATACTTTACAATTTTTTTCTCTGACTTCATCGCTTTAGATTAATGCTTTTGGCTTAGAATTTCTTCAATTTGCAATCTTAAATCTTTCCAAATGTTATTACGTGTCTTCTCTTCCGGATATAATTGTAAATTTTAATTTTAACCAACCGTTCTTTGATTAACGGACTATACTTTCAAGGGACTTTTCGTAGATTCTATCCTCAATTCGGTTAGTTCAGGCAGTCACTTTAAATATAGTTCTAATTTTTATTTTTTTCTTTATTGGTATACTTTTTCCTCTTCGTTCGGTTCTAAGGACACAGTGATCGTTAGTTCGATCCTCGTGAGTTAAATAAGATTTACTACATAATAATTTTGAAAGGAACATTTTAATCCTTTTTGATCGATAAATCCAATATTTTCTTTCTTTCTGAAATTCCATCCTTCGGCTCCTTTCGCATACACTTTCTTCTTCTATGAGTTGCCTCTTTAAAGCGCTGTTTCTTTCTTTCTTTTTTTCTTTCTTTCTTTCTTTCTTTTTTCTTTCTTTTTTTCTTTTTTTCTTTCTTTCTTTCTTTCTTTTTTCTTTCTTTCTTTCTTTTTTCTTTCTTTCTTTCTTTCTTTTTTCTTTCTTTCTTTCTTTCTTTCTAACTTGCAGTTTCTCCTTAATTTATTACCCTGAAAACAAGTAATGTTCTTAAATAGTCTCGTCAGATAGAGACTTTCATATGGATTCCATGCCTGGCGCCAAACCCGCTCGGAAATATCTAAACTGTCAATCGTATACAACCGTTTTCTCAGATCAACGTTTCAAAATAGCTTCGCGTGAATTAATCCTCTAGATTTTTTGCGAAGACCATCCTTTGCTACAAAAATTGCTACAAAAACCAAGACATTAACCTGAAAAATCGAGTTACTTTTGAAACTTTTGCATTAGTATTTAGTAACGGTCTGAGAATGTTCTCAGACGAAATGTAAGAGATAGCGAGAAAATAACAACTTCAACCCAAATTAAACGTATTAGTTTCAGTCATAAGTAATTTCTGTGTTAGTTTTCAGTCATAACTAATTTCCAGTTGTAATGACAAATGCATTACCCTAACTACTAATCATACATGACTGTTAAGAACAAATTTAGAGTATACTACCATATGAAAATGTTCAATGTAATAGGCAGTGACTTGACAAAGAGAGCTTACGGCCATATCACGGTGAAACACCGGTTCCCGTGCGATCACCGATCTTAAGTACCGTCGAGCCTGGTCAGGGACTAGATGGGTGAAGGCTTGGGAATACCAGGTGCTGTAAGCTTGGATGTGCGGGTGGTGTAATGGATAATTGTTAATCAGAGAGCCGAGATCCAATTCCAGTTATGTTCGTTATATTCACTTACGCGCAAATATCATTGGGGAAGGTATGACTCCACCAATTTTCTCCTCTCAACTTTGCGTTAACTAGTAAGACTTGTATCACCAAACGTTGTTTTTCCTTAAAATCTAGAAATATTTTCTAGCTTTGAATAACCTGAAAAGGTGTGATAAGCCGTAAAATAACAACCCATTAAATCAATTGAGAAGGATAAATCTGCACAACCTTACCCACAATCTCAGCTACATGGAAGAAAGTTAATAGTGTATGTTTGCTGAGATCCTCGGACTATTATTTGTCTAGTGTTCTTAAAACTGAAGGAAATACTAAAAGCACATTTATGCGTTCCGAAGCTGCAACGTGTCCATAAATGTTTGCTGGAAAAGCGCCTTGCGATCGTCAAAAGTCAAATGTACGTTTTCCTCCTTGACAACATAAGGGGCCTCATACAGCAAGAATAACAAAGAAAAAACAATTGGAACCCGGCTGTTCTGTTCTATCCAACCTGCAATATGCATCTCACCTTGCAACAACTGATTCTTACATATTCGATCGATTTAAACCTTTTGACAGGAAAAACTTTCTCTACTGAAAAGCAGATTTGGGGTTTTGTCGAAAACTGCGGAATTTTACTCGAAAGTCATCGAAGTGCTGCCTGATTAGTATCAACAAGAAATAATATTTAATTGAATACAACGTCATTGTACTTCATTTTTTTTAAGGATAAATTTGATAATCAAAGACGGAATTTATTAGTCCCGGGTAAACTACGATAAAATACATCCGACAGGAAGGCCTCTTATCGGTATACTGGAGCGTGGAACCACCTCTTAATTGTTCTTGTTCTCATGTCCATCCTAACCCGGGGTGGTAGCACCTGTTATGGTACCAGCTGTTGACAAATAGTGAACACAGACCCCCACACCACTAAAAAAAAAACACAGTGAAAGCATAAAAATAATGTTTTATAGTAAAAATATATGTTATAGTAAAAAAATACCTGCAATACATTTTTATATAAAACAAGAACCAACAATACATATTTATAGTAAAATTACCAACAATACATTTTATCTGTAGTTGGAAGTATACAATTGTGTTTAAAATGTATTTACTTGACAATATAAAATTGTGTTCAGATTATTTAGATTAAATAACCCATAAATATGTTGATATACTGCTAAACCAAACCAATTGCGTTCGCTTGTCCCCAGGCCTCGTGAATTTAAACGCCCCACCAGGCTGGCATCCCGCTCCCACCCCTACACCGTGGAAACTGTTAGATGTAGACGTCTCTTCTACTCCAATAGCTTCATGTCTCGCACATCTCACCTATGGAACTCCCTTCCCTATTACTGTTTCCCTGACAAATACAATCTCCAACGGTTTAAGTGTAGCGTCAATCGACATCTCCAGTTGCCTTGATCTATACACTTCCCTTCTCCACATTCTTTCATCTTTCATTCCTATCTGCGAACGGTCCGGATCGTTTGTGGCCCCCTTGCCTTGATCGACCCACTGTCTTTCTCTTTCTCCACATCCCCTCCCTTGCCACTCCTATCTGCTCTTCCTCCAACCCTTCTTTAACCCCTTGCGTGATAGTGGCCTCCGGCCTTGCTTGGGGTGATATGATTAAAAAAAAACAAAAAAAAACAAACCGAATAACGGAATATATTTATAATTCATCCATGATTCTTTTTTAAGCGAGTTCATCCCAGGCAAGGCAGTCCAGCTACGAAGATAGAAAGGGTTACTGGGTGTGGAAAAGTTAGAAACAGAAATATTATTAGCGATCGGGAACAAAGGAAGAATAATCAGGAGGACATCAGATAGCGATTGACATTGCATTTAAATTTTTGAAGATTAAAGTTAACAGGAAAGCATGGAGCCAGAAAAAAGTTTCACAAATTAAAAAGAACCTCTTAGCATAAAATTTAAAGTGACATCTAGCCAATTCAACTGTAAATTGACGAGATCATGGCGCCAGTCTAGTACTGTGCTTAAATTCATAAAGTCTGGGTACCATAGCGAACAACTCATCCGAAAAATTACCGAGAAAGTATTTATAGAAAAAAAAAAGGGAAGCAACTTTTCAATGGTGGGAGAGTGACTGAAGCCGAGAGGCCATATCAGGAGCAATACAATTTCTGATTCTTCTTTGGATTTTATCATGGATCTCTAGATATATAGTAGGAATCCCGGACCATATGTGGCAGTAATATTCTAATAGATTCTGGAGAGAAAACTTGTCTAGCACGGTGAAACACAGTGAACCAACTTTCTTAGCAGCTACCCTGGCAATGGATTCAATATAGTCTTTCCACTTCATTTCAGCCGAGAACGTTAGCCTGAGAAGGCACCAACGAGTCCCTCTCCTGGCGGTTAGCATCAACGACGATGATGAGTCGCAGAAAAGAGTCTCACAGATTATTAATAGAGAGCATTTTAGTTTTGGAAGCGTTAAAATTAACAAGTCATATCTTGCCCCAGTTAACAACAGAATCGAACTGATAAGACTTACTAGCGAGACAAGAGTAAATGGTTGTGTCAGCAGCATAGATACCAAGTTGAGAGTTGATGCCTTCGGGAAGGTTGTTAATGAAAATTTAAAACAATTTAGGACCAAGGACACAACCCCGGGAACACCTGCATCAGCACAAAAAAACATCTAGAAGAATAGCCGTTCAGGATAACTTTCATTTTCAGAAAGACAGGATCAGTTCGAAAATTTGGCCGGAGACACCGTAACTTTTCAACATCTGAAGAAAACCCGTATGCTAAATCCCGTCGAAAGCTTTCGGGATGTCCAAAACCTACAGTCCGTGCGTCACCATTCTTATCTAGAGCTTGATAGACTCTTTTCGCAATTATCGTCAATACATCAGCAGTTGACATGGAGAAGCGAAAGCCATATTGCTTGTCTGAAAGAACGCTCGGCCATGTGAGATGATTAAATAATTCAGCATTGATTAGGGCCTCGAGTAGTTTACCAAAAAGTGGTAGAAAGCTAATAATAGGCCGATAGTCGAAAGGGTCGGAGGGTTCACCTGTGTTCTTAAAAACTGGAACAAATGAGTTTTTCTAACAGGTAGGAAAGCAAGAGATAGTGAGATATTTATTAGACAGTTTAGAGAGAAAAGAATCCAGTTCGTGACTAAACTTCTTCGGGACATTTACAGGGATATCATCAGGTCCACATGCTTTGTGAGGATCTAGATTAGGGATTATAGCAGAAACCATAGAAGGGGTTATATGCATATCACTCAACAGAGACTTAGTTCTAAGTGAAAAGTTAGGCAAGGATACTCCATATGTCAAGAGTAGACTTTAAGTAGGATTTAAAGCGAAACATTCAATTTTTAAGAGCAGAAGATGTTAACAGATCAAATTGATTGAAGAGAGAAGGAATAGAAGTATTATTTAATGCACTATTACAAAGCCGACAGTAATCAGCAGAGCCAAAGTTGTTAGATACAATACGGTGCCTCATTCTGTCAGCAAACAGGCAATACCGGTATGATCCATGGGGAAGATTGAGTTTTCACCTGACATTTCCCAGAAGGAATGAAAGTATTTATGCCGGTTTTGACACTAGAGGTAACTTCATTAGCGAAGTTCTCCATATGAAGGTAAAAAATGTCAGTCGAAAGGGCGTTTCGAAGAAAGTCACGGAGATAATCCCAATCAGCATGCTAGTAACGGTAAGAGTTCTTATGAATAGGAGTTCCCTGTCACATAGATGGTTGGAACGAAATATGAATAGATACTGCAGAGTAATCCTAGTTGCCACGAGGAAAGTGTTGCGAAGCTCGGTAAGAGCTTGTAGTGGAGATAAGAAATAAATCAAGTAAACAAACCTGTTGCTCAGATTTGCTTGGGAAATGAGTAGGGAAATCCACGATCTGAGCAAGGGGTTGAGTTTGAATACCGGCAACATCAATAACATTAGAATGTTTAAGCCACGTGTCACGATGAGCATTAAAGTCACCGAAGACAAAGATGAACAGAGTGCCGTTTCTATGCTGTCAGAGATTATGCCTAGTATATGCAGTCCTGAAAAGATGGGAGCGATAAAGGAAAAAGAGATAGCTAACAGGGTGTAATAATAAAAGTTGAAAGCAAGTGAAAGTGTTGGGCACTCGAGTGACAATTCTCTTGCCATTGAAAGATTATTCCTGATGTAAAGACCAAGGCCTTGCATGTGAATGCTGGAATCTGTTCGGTAAAGAGGAAGATAGCCGAGAACAGAGAATTCATTGATAGCAATGGAAGAAAAATTAATTAATTAAGAGAAAAAAGGCAAAAACAAAATGGCGATTTTCACTCAAAAGAGAGCGAGTTTGTAGCAGATTGTAGTTGGACAGATGATTCGAACTTTTTTGGTTAACTTCACTTGCCAAGAGGGGCGGGTAGAAATGTGAGCCAGTAGGTAGGTAGTGATACCAATACCCTTTTATATGGATGGAATAAATATCCTTATACCTGATTAGTGTGGGGTGGGGGAATTCAAAGTTTGTAGTCTTATCAACTTACATTTACAGCCATCTTCACTTGCCCCCCTCTCTCTCACTCTCTCACTCTCTCTCTCTCTCTCTCTCTCTCTCTACACCGCTTTTTCAGTCGAAAACCGAGAATTAACAGTTAGTTTGAAAATTTCAAAACATTACTCGAGCTAGCGGTGCGTAAATATCTCTTAAATTAACCAAAATAATAAAACAAAGTTACATAATTTCTAGTGTAACGTGCACATTTGAACAGAAGTAAATAATATTAATGATAATAATGACAATAATTATGGTAATAAATTATAATAACAAGTATAATATACTATTCGTGAGAGGGAAATGGGGAAAAAGAAAGTCAATTAAAAATTAATTATAAGGAGAGAAAAAACATCAAGCAAGCACAAAATGACGAATTTCAACCCACTGAACTTAAACATATGCACAACGATCTCGCAAAGAATACTACTCACAAAGATCTTTGGCAAGAATCCGTCTCAAATTAAGTTTGCGTGCTTTTTTCATGACCATGTATAAGCGTAGATGTTGCCCTGGATATCGGCGCAGAAAATGGAATCCACAGTCCGAGTTCAAATTCCAGCAGGAGCTGTCATATTCACTTCGTTCTACTGCTCTTTGAAAACGCATGAATCCATTCCTTTTATCTTTCCAATAATGGGTAAAATCGTATGGTACACTTCGCTCTTTAGCTGTGTTAGAGTAACTAGTCTTGCGAAAAGGGCAACACTGAACTGAAACCACTTACTAAAACGCCTTGACGCATCACAGCAGTGCATGTCCCATTACACGACACACACAAATACACGCACACACATAGAGGCACGTGAATATATATATATATATATTAAATACCCTGTCTTCATCAGCCGCCGACCGTGAGATCACCCCTGGTCGGCGGCTGATGAAGACAGGGTATCGCATGTGCTAACACGTTGTATGTTAATATATATATATATATCAATTATGTGGTGCGTGTTCAATTTATATAACATAAATCATTCATACGAATTCATTATTTGTTTTTCATATGAATGATTTACGTTATATATATATATATATATATATATATATATATATATATATATATATATATATTGAATTGGACATAGTCCGACAATTTATTTAAAGACATTTATAATAATATGTTTAACGTTCTTTTTATAGATACAGAGCATTTGCTTAAATACTTGTATCTATAAAAAGAACGTTAAACATATTATTATAAATGTCTTTATATATATATATATATATATATATATATATATATATATATATATATATATATATATATATATATATCAATTTGAAACGTTTAATTAAAAAAATGATAGACAGTTTCAGATTTCCGAATAAGTTGTTTTGTTTTATCGGTAAAAGATCAAGACAGGGCGCAAAGAGACTCCAAATGCTGGAGTTTTTTGTTTTTGTAATAAAAGAGAAGCAGCCAGCATTGAATAAGCTATATTTCTTCACAGAGAACCGTGAAACATACACACACACAGAAAAATTTCAGTTTGACCGTTTATATGACGTCACCTTGAGTGACTTGAAATTGATCCCATAAAACGTTTGAAATTGATTCAATCAAACGTGGGAACGCCGGAATTGAAAACAAGTTGCGTAACTACACACAGAACAATCCTTGAAGACGAATGGCGTATCATGTGAAAGTATTTGGGAAGAAAAAAAATTATATAAAAGTTAATATAAATTTTGGCAAATTTACCGCGAAAACAAAACAATTTATATGAAAGTTTTGAAAGATTTAATTAAAAAATTAAAAAACGTCCATATTATTTAAAAAATTAAAAAACGTCCATATTATTTAAAAAAAACGTTTGTGAGAAAAATTCCTGCTAAAATATATATGTGTGTGTGTGTGTGCATGTCTGTGTGTATGTGTGAGCGTATATATATATATATATATATATATATATATATATATATATATATATATATCAATTGAAGAATACAAGCAAAAATATTGTGAAAATATTTTTTAAGTTGTTCGCTAAACATTTCCCAAAAGCTTCAGAACTACATAAAATATTTAATAAAAACGCAGTGAAGATGAGATATTGCTGCACTGATAATTTAGACAGAATTATTAAGAAATGTAATTTGAGAAATTCCAAGACTAATTATCGTAGTAACAGCAACAGTACCAACTCCTGTAACTGCACATATAGAAGTAGCTTTCCTTTGAATGGCGCTTGTAATTCCACGAGTGTAATTTATAAATCAAAGGTGGAGGATTTCGACAGAAAGAAGATCTTCGTAGGATGAACGAAATGTGAATTTTTAAAAAAGGGGGTATAATCCCAGATCTTCGTTCAAGCTGGAGAAACATAAACATATCCACCATGTGTGGAATTTTAAAGATAAATGGAACAGGCGGCCGGACAGTAAGTGGCGTATCTTGAGAAGCGTTAAGCCCTGTAACTTTAACACTGATTTTGTAGGCTCTGTCTAGAGGAAAAGCTTGCTATTGTAACATTCCCGAACAAAGACGAGCTTTTGAACAAAAGGACTGAGATTATGTTTAAGTGTAGACAAACTAACAAATAAATACTAAATTTATATGAACCTGGCTGAATATGTAGCCAACACAAATATTTTTTATTACGTCACCACCTACACTTCCTATTTATGCGTGTAACTGTGAGCGCGAATTTTATTTTTTACCATTCCACCTGATGAGAACGTAAGTTCGAAACCCGGACCGTGTTAGTGAATACTACTGTTTTTTTTTTTAATTATAATTTACTCTGTATATTCGATTTTCTGAGTCGTGTATTAAGCAGAAGACCAAAGAGAGACACGCCGCGATCAAGAGAGCATATAGATTTTGCTGGCCCTATGAATGGATAACATCTTGTGGTAGCTGATAGTTTCACGGGTAAAGAATTCGAAGACTGTTGTAAGATGTTCTCCTTTGAATATATTACGACCCCGCTGTATAACACAAGATTGAACGGACAAGTTGAACGGTTTGTAGGGACGTTCAAAAGAGCGTTGATGAAAGCAAGTCTTGAAAAAATAAATGAGGAAGCACTTTAAAATCTTCTGAGAGTTTATCGTGTAACACCTACCCCCAATACACCACCAAGAATGTCGCCAGCAGAATGAATGTTGGCTACAAAATTAAAATCGGTGTTATTACCAAGTCGAAAAACAGGAACGGATAAGAAAAACGACACTAAAAGTTTCAAGGTCGGCGATAAATTGTTCTTTAGAGCATATAAGGACGGCAAAGAAACGTGGGAAGACGGCTGAATAATCAGCAAGAATTGGGAAGTTGATTTTCATGGTAAAAGAGAAAAGATTTGAATATAAAAGGTACCATAATCAGATGAAAATTAGGTTCATCGATGAAAGACCTGAAACCTTTGAAAAACCTATGAATATGCTATATAATGTTTTCGGTGTGCCAGTACCACAATTCGTGGAACCTAAAAGAACAAGTTCGAGAAAAAAGAAAACGCACTGAACAACTGGATGTAGATCCGAGACGGAAACGCTACAACTGGCGTTGGCGAATTCTCCATAAAGACGAGGGGAAGATACTAGTACAACTAAATATTAAAATATTTATAAAAAAAAAAGCCTTAATTTCAAAAGGGGGGATGTTGTAAAGTAAAATAATACCGTTTAAAGAAAAAAAAATGTTGCCCGAGTGTAGGCGCTCGGAATGCCCAAAATTAAAAACCAGCCTTGTGCCTTGTGGCAAATACTAAGCTAGTCATGTGCTAGCCAGGAGCAGTGATCTCAGAACTTGTTGGACTCTCCCTTCGGCGTGAGAAGAAGTCAGACGACGCTATACCTATGGGCAGAGTCTTATCTCGGGAAAAGTAAACAGCCACCCGACTCCGCGTATGCGTGGTCGACGGGGAATTTTTGCCCGAGTGTATGCGCTCAGAATGCTCCACATTAAAAACCGGAATTGTAGCACATCAAAAATAATTTTACAAACTTTGACGGATATTTCCTGACACCAAAACAAGGCAAAATATCTATATAAACATACGTCCATCGTTTTAATTAAACACTGCAAATCATAACAAATATTCAAAATGTCTCCCGTTTACTTCTACACACGCATGCACCCGTCGGATCATTGACTAGCGGACCCTTTGACATACTCTCACACGCTGTCGAATGGTTTCACAGACCCCCATGGCACATTGATGAAGCGTTTCTGCATTATTAATGTCTGTTACGTAAACCAAATGATTGAAATCAGGGGGACCGTGCAGGCCACGGAACTGTTCCTCCCCTGCCTATCCATTTTTCATGGTAGATGTCAGCCAGTACATCACGAAAGGTGTGACTAAAATGTGCTGAAGTCCCATCATGCATAAACCGCATGCGTCTTCGTATTAGCAGGGGTAAATCCTCTAGCAGGTCTGGAAGTGTGTTCAAAATAAAGGCCCTGTAGACAGCTCCTATAAGACGTTCGCGGAGAACATACCAGTCAGTTTCTACAATTCCGGCCAACACATTAATCTTAATCTGATGCTGATGTCTAGTCTCTATTGAAACATGGGGATTCCGATCCGTCAACAAATGTTGGTTGTGTAAATTTGTTATTCCATCTTTTCCAAACGTTGTCTCATCCGTAAATAAAACTGAAAAGACAAACAAAGAATCGGCAATTTGTGCAATAAACCATCGGCAAAATTTCTCCCGTGAGGAGTGGTCAGAGGACGAAAGACGCTGCATATGTTGCAAATGATACGGATACAGGTGCTGATCTTGAATTGCCTTCCATGCGGTACTATGAGATGTACAACATGCATGGCCCACTTGACGTGGGCTCATACCTGGATGGTTTCCGACAACCTATAGAATGTGTTCTTCATGGTCAGGCGGACGAGGGGATCTCGGTCTTCTTCTATCCAAAGTTTGTAGTGCCAAAGATCCTGCCTGAAAAATGCGACAATAAACAGCAGCAAATGTTGGATGACTCGGCTGGCTTCGGTCTGGAAATCCAATCTGATACGGCCGTGCAGCCTCGCGTCCATTACCGTATGTAAAAATCATATTTGCCTGCTCGCGATATGACTATCCTGCCATTGTTAAACGGAACACTTCTCAGTTAACTCACTACTACACATGTTAAACATTGAAGATAGACTAGATACAAATTTACACGAATGACAAATGTAACATAGTCTAGATGACAACACTACGCTATCTACCTTAAACTTTCTTTAAACTTAACTAAAATAAAAGGAATCTGCGACACATGTTTATATGGGCTTTTGTTCCTGTTTTGGTGTGAGGAAGCCGCCCTTAACGATTGTAAAAATATTTTTGATACACCCTGTATATGTGTTTATGCGTGATATTTGCTAAGCCTATCTTAATCTGGCTAATACCGACAGTAGTATGACACGAATTCCCGACACTGTTGATCTGATCTGCAAACTAAATTTAGCGTTAGGATAGATTCCCTATAATAGCCATTTATACATATTTTTGTATGAAATACCATAAACAATTTAAATATATATATATATATATATATATATATGTGTGTGTGTGTGTGTGTGTGTGTGTGTGTGTGTGTGTGTGTGTGTGTGTGCACGCGTGTGTGTGCACGCGTGTGTGTTAAAAATTTAAATATTAATACCATACCAAAGAAGGAGACATAATGATAGAATTTTAATTTAGCAAAGCATTGTTTATTTATTTGAATAACATTATATTCTATATCAGTGGTTCCCAAACCATGCGACGGAAGAGGATAGCAGGTGAGGCAGAATGATTGAAACAGTTTTTAAAAATTCATATGCCAAAATAAATACGATTTCAAAATTTAAAATATTAGTATGGATTACTTGTAATTGCATGCATGAGTCCCAGTATAAATAGTTATAAATAAATTTATAATAAATAATTATTAACCGATTTTATCGTTGTGATATTTTTGTATTTTATCAAGTATTAAGAATATAGTAATCCGCAAATTGGAGGAGAGAGTTATCAATGATAATTTTCGGACTTCGAATCTGCGGTTATCTCCTTTTAGCCCTATCTCTTATTTTTAAATGTACTTTTTATTACATAAAATTTGGTGAGGCGCGAGAAAATTTACATTCCGAAAATGGAGCCCAGAAAAAAAAATTGTTTAGGAACCGCTATTCTATATTGTCATTTATTTTAATGCTGTCTATATTCTGAAATGCATACAAATCATCTTTGAGTGAAAGTTCTGTCCGATTGTATCGTGTAAATTACAAATGAAGATACTAATGCTTATAGAAATATTTAATCATCGATATAATCTCCATTACTTCCAAGTACCATATTCTATCACTCAACCAGTTTATAGATACCACGTTCATAAAATTCTTTAGATTTTGATGCAAAAATGAGACCAACTCATGTTAAAACTCCTCTTTTGATATGAACTTTAGTCCATTCAAATGGATCTTAAAACCCTTAAGCAAGTGATAATCAAAAGGAGTAGGTCGGGAGAATAGGGAGAACAAAGCAAGATATATATCGTCAATCGCGCAGTGTGAGGGCGGGAATTGTGATGAAGAATTACCCCCCTTTTGTTGACTAAGGTTGGACGTTTTCTGTCCAAAGCTGCTTTCAAAGGACGAAGTTTTTGGAAATAGAGGGTTGTTATATTATTGTATAACCATTCATAATCGATGATTCTTGAATATCCCACCATACACTCAACACAATCTTCTTTGGATAAAGTTGTTGAATAGGTGTATATTCTCGACTGATGCACTGATGACGGGGCTTAACATTATGATTAAGGGCACATGAAGCTTTGTAAACAATGACTTGCAACAATCTGGATTCTCTGGCGGAAGGTCGTCGCGGACCCATTTTCCAAACACCTTTCCAATCATTTGCAATTCGCCTTGGATTATCGTACGTCTAACATTACATTTCTCACTGAGTTCCCTAGCAGCGGTTGTAGAATTTATTGCAAAAGCAACTTCTAAATTCTTTGAACGGAGTCTTTGGCTCGTTCTCGAGATTAAAATTGCAAGTTTGGAAACGGAGAACCAGTTCCTGCAACTTCTTTCACTCAATGCATCTGTCCCATAAGCACTTTGAATGAATTTTGGTGCTGAACTTGCGCTGGTACGTTTATGAAAGTTATAGAATACATTTCTAATTTCTGGACGAGCATAGGCGCAAGTTCTGAACTATATTAGGAACAATGACTTTAGAGAAGTATATATAATTTACTTATAGTTAGCATTACCAAACAACATGAAAAGCAATACATTAATACATTTTGTTCAACACTTTCACGCCCAAAATCGATGGGAACTTTCGTTCTAACCTAATATTTACGACAAGCTCGCGGGGCGAATAGAGAATTACACAATTCTGCTGTACATGGTATTTGTTGAACGACAGAAGCTCAACGAAAGGAAGTTATATTCATTAGTTTTAATAACACTGACAATTGATAGACCCATTTATTTTAAGGTCATTTATACTAAAAAAAATGGTTAAATATTTACAATGGATAAGATTCTAACACGAACGAAGAGAAACTACCCAATTCTGACGCACATAACATTTCTTACACGAAGGATCAATTTTAAACTATCTACGAGGCCAGGGCTGTCAGACTGGGTTCTATCAGAAGTCTCAGTAGTAGTAAATTATAAATTCTGCTTGTTAATTTTGAATTTCGCTATTTTCAAAATAAGATGGCGGAGCTTTGATCTAATAATGAGAAGAGAGCCAATCCCAGTATTAGTAGCGATGGACTTTTCAAATGTAGACAAATTCGTTACTGACGACCTTATTTAGCAACCATGGAAGGACAGAGAGTGGATTTTCTTTAATATCCGTGACTAGAACGGTATCCACTGTGCAAACTATTATGATAACGGTAGTGAAATTTATTCGTATGCATATGTGAATGTGACCACTTGTATATGTTGTTTATGCATTTATCAGTGCGGCTTTCTACATGGCTATATAGGGTAGATGTATTCAGCGTGCAGCACAGGAACACGTGAAAAAAAAGGCAGCATTTGAAAGCTAGTGCATTGTTACTGAAGCAAGCGACGCTTAAATGCTCCCCATGTTGTCGCGCGCTCAATCAAGTGGTGACACATGAACAATAGCCAATGCTCGGTGGTGAATTCAATTACTAAATTCTTCCGCGAAATATTTCTGCACACACACACACACACGCAGATACACACACACATACATATATATATATATATATATATATATATATATATATATAAGTGTGTCTGTCCGCTCGCATATCTAAGTGGGTATATATACGTGTGTGTTTGAGCGTGTATCTCTGTACGCATGCGTTTTACAGGGCGTGTGCCTGCCTGAACTGCATGCGCCGACATACATGCATAAATCCTTAAAAGGGCAGTATTTATTTGGATTTAAGCGATAGGCTACTTACGGACTGATATATATATATATATATATATATATATATATATATATATATATATATATATATATATACTAATAATAAATATATATATTTTGTTCATGACCATGAGTAACAATAAGTGTAATTATTATTAGTATAAAATGTATATTTATTCGTTGTATAAACTTTAGTTCTGTTATTTTACAACGAGCACTGTTTTATTAGCACCAGCACCTAGTGTTCGCTATTTTATACTTTTTGTATATATATATATATATATATATATATATATATATATATATATATATGTATATATATGTATATATATATATATATGTATATATATGTATATATATATATATATATATATACAATGTCAATCGTTATCTTCTGTTTTCTTAATTCCTGTCCTTTTTATTGTTCTCTCTCTTTAATAATGTTTTTTATATTCTTTCACACTCAGTAACCCCTTACGGCTTTATTGCCTTCCTTGGGTTGAAATGATTAAATAAATATATATATATATATATATATATATATATATATATATATATATATATATATATATATATATATATATTTATATATATGTGTGTGTGTGTGTGTGTGTGTGTGTGTGTGCGCGCGCGCGCGTGTGTGTGTATACTAATGGATTTTTATAATCCTACGTTATTTCTTATTACGATAAAAGTTATATGTAATGGATACCCGTATCTGAGAAGACATCTCATTTTTTTAACAGAACAATTACTGTCTGCCGGCCTTGAGATCGAACATTTTACTATTAGAGATGTGTATGTCTTAAATAGAGTAATTGAGCGGTGATTTGTTATGATGGCTTCCCGTAGCCTTATGGTAAATTTCATTTAGCTTACAAGTAATTTCCCAGATTAAAAAGGGAATCTGTCATGTCCCTTCAAGACGTTGGCGTTTATGGCTTTCCACAATTTCCTGTCCTTTTTAGTTCATAATAAATGTTTTTTGTATGTATGTATGTATGTATGTATGTATGTATGTAACTTTGAAAAGCACTGCGTCCTGTAATGGAATGAAAAAATTGGATGATATAAATGGAATTAAATAGATAATAAAAATATATGTATGTATATCATCCTCATTATCATAGGCAGTAGTAGCAGCATCAACAACAGCATTCTTCAGTGTCTATAGCTAGACAGAGGTCTTCTGCTATTCCACATTGACGTATAACCTGTTGGTAGGTGTTTTCTTGCTTGGAGTCGTCCATCTCTTAGGATAAAGAATCTGGATTACACCACTATCAACCGGTATTTTAGCAATGGATTCATGCCTTTTCTAAAGGCAATAGTGCGAAGGGAACACCAGCTTATCTTAGTCAGAGACGGCACTCGGTTCACCGAAATTGTTTGCCAGTCTGTTGAACATATAGCTTACGCTCACGCACACACACGGGTTTGTTTACAAGCATGAAAAACGAATGACCAAAAAGACAACAACCAAAAAATAAAAGACAGCAACTAGCACTTAATCTAAGAAAATTGCCAAATAAATTTTGTCGAAATGTAAATGAAGAGAAAATGTGAATCATATGTTTAACCAATTGCATCTAAACAATGAAATGCCTAAACACGCATGCGTAGAACGTGGACAATAGTGAACCTCCCCAACTTCTTATACTTTATATCTCGGTTCAGATCTTTACAACTAATACCTATCATGTATACAGGGGCGAACCATCTTCATTCCCTTCTTATTCCATTGATAAGAAGTAAGTTCCTTTCGGAAAGCTTTTTTTCCGAAGCGCCTCCTCTTTATGGAACAGACTCTCAATCGGAATACGACAATCTTCATTTCTTCAAGTCTAGGGTAAAACTTTATCTATCTTACATATACGTATCATCTACGATTCTTAGGTCCACAAAACAAACTTATTCACTAATTCTATATTTTGAGTGGCGCTTGTATTGGGTGACAATAACGTAAAAATAGGATTTCAGAAATACATATATACTCATGTACCTATATATGTGTGTGTGTGTGTGTGTGAATATTTATAGATAAATATAAATACAGCCACTAGCCGAATGACATGAATATAGGTATGTACGAATGATTAGTACGTTCGTTTCCCAACCATGCGACTTCAGTTACATTTCTCAGACTCCTTGATGTTAGACAATGCCAGCGCGCAGCATCTTTGGGAAATACCTGAAGACCATACCACGGATTTACCCATGCCTTGTGAATTGTTCGTCGATGGTTCTATAGTACAAAGTTAGAAATCATCGTGACCGAGGCTTTGAGCGTACTGGTTTTTTTCAACCTGCTCATGAAAAAATAGTGTTAGTTTTTAGATAAAACTTTTAGATAATAATCTTAGATCTTAGTTACATGCTGCAACTAAAATCCGTAGTTATAATGAAATGACGCCGCCACTCGTATCCGAGGACGTGCTTAACACCCACAGAGGTTACTTGTGGCTTATACGGCAATTATGCTGAGTGGACCTTAGTTACGGTTTCTGGGAGAGAGCACGTTATCCAGCGTGATCAACAGTCTGAACAAGGCTAGCACGCTCAAACCCTCGATCACGATGACTTGTGACTTCGTGCTAGCAAAACCACTGACGGCTCTACCAAGGGTTCCGTCTACCCAAATTTTACTCACAGGACTTGGGTCAATCCGTGATGCGGTCTGCAGGCACTTCCCAAAGGTGCCACACGCTGGGATCGCCTCCTCCAGACCGGTAACATCGAGACAAATCGACCTTGGTGAGATTCGAACCTAGGTCTCGTAGTCAGAAACCTGGGTCTCATTGTCAGAAAGCGAACGTTCTAACCACTCGTGACCGTTATAATAGTTGCAGTATAAACCACATATCTGTAGGTGTTGAACAATACACAAATTTGCCTGAGTAAGCATCTGCAACAGAGTTTGGTGTGCCGCTATAGCAGACATATTCAGGCATACTCGGAAACGAACAGAGAGTCATTATTGGCTGAATATTATGGTATGTTCGAGTTCACATACTTAGAAGTCTTGGTGTAAGAAGCCTAACTCTCATCAATCCATGATACGAATGCATACATCTGTCCAAATCAGATATATATTGACATAAATAAATAATATGTTCCAGCCGTATTCACTTTCATTGGGCTTGTCTCTCTTTCTTTCTCGTCCCCTCTTTCCTACTATATATTTTCATCTTCTTCTTTATCGCTCTTTAATTATAAAAGAAAATGAAGAGAAAAGAAAATCATCTAATGCGTCTCAAAAATAAAGATTTGTCAGAGAGGAACGCCGAAATTTTATGTAATAGAAGACCAATTTGGATGTCGGGGAAAAAAATTAAAAACAGAGTTAAGGGGAAAAAACTTTCAAAGAAATAAAAAAAAACGAAAAATTCTGTTTAAAAAATGCAGAATATTGACAATATGACTGGAGAATCTGACGTTGATAAAAAAATATATTCAGAAATAAATGAAATATAGGAAAATATATACAAAATAAAGTTTTGCTGGAAGGGGAAGAAATCGAAGTAAAAGACGTGTAAGGATTTTCTAAATGTCTTATAAAGATGCTATTTCTTTTCTTTGCTTTTTTTACTACTTTATTTTAGACTCATTTGAATATACATTTAAGTCTTGGACAGTTCCGTGCATATGATGTATGAATCTGCAAAGTATTGTATACTGCAGACACGTAATGCTAGGATATATCAGGCTAAAGAATTTGGACATAAACTGAGAAGAAACGCAATGTATGCATAATATATATATATATATATATATATATATATATATATATATATATATATACATATACATATATATATATATATATATATATACATATACATATATATATATATATATATATATATATATATATTTATATATATATATACGTAACTATGTCTATATAAGATTAAATATTCGCAGATTGTGAGCACATTACAGGAGTAGGGATAAATGTTTGTCTATTCTTATGCGCATCATTCAATGATCAAATTCTGATAGGAAAACATACAAATTTAACGCAGAAAGTTCATATGCACACGCACGCACACATAGATAGATAGATAGATAGATAGATAGATAGATAGATAGATAGATAGATAGATAGATAGGCACAAATATGGATTAAATCCGGAATAATGGTATAATAAAAGAGAGCGAGAGTGAAAGAGAGGGGGAAAGAATGAATGAGTGAGGGGGTGCAAAGGAGTTGGGCAAGTTTCTGTATTCAGTTGCTGCTCAATAAAAAGTCAGCAATTTAGTATGGTATCAAAAGAGAAACGTTAGGTGGTAGCAGAAATTTTGAAAGGGTATGACAATAGGAATGCAGACGGGTTGAGAAAAGATACAGACACATTGGCGGTTTATGGCAGGAGGGAAAAAAATTAAAAATGTATGCGTGCCTTAGTATGTATGCGTATTATAGCACTTATGCGTATTTTTGCGTGTGTGTGTGTAAGTGTTGAAACATATCTACATATTTTCTGTATTCCGTATACGAGAGTTACATAGACCGAAATACGCACAAGCACAGACACAGACACAGACACACACACACACACACACACACACACACACACACACACACACACACACACACACACACACATACGTATGTGTGTTAGCAGGATATAGAATCCGTACAAAATTTTGATAAATCAAAGTGGGAAATACCCACACGCACGGGCGCGCCCGCGCATGCGCGCGTACACACACACACACACACACACAAGCACACGCACACACTTATATCGAAAGAGCGTGAGACAGAGAGAGGGAGAGAGATATATCACCAAAGACTCCCTAAGAATTAGAAGACAGGACGATAAATGTCCCAAACTAAAATTCTTTATGTTATTATTAAGAGGAAAGACCAAAGGATCTTTATCATTAAATTATATATTTTTATCCTTTTTAGAGCCTACGAAATTTTGATTAAAAATTTTGTTTTTCTTGCGGCTCTCTCTCTCTCTCTCTCTCTTTCTCTCTCTTTCTCTCTCTCTGTATATATATATATATATATATATATATATATATATATATATATATATATATATATATATATATATATATATATGGTAGCCTCTCCCGTCATATTCGACGTATGTGGGTCACCAACTCAGTTCCTTGGAACCGACAGCCAGATACCAGCACATATGATTTGATTATAGTGGTGAAGGCCTTGTGCAGAACGAACGAACTTCTTTTTGAAGGGCTGAATGTAGAGACCTGGTGCATTACGTGCCACAAGGTCCACAAAAAACCTTCCGCAAGTTTTGAATTCAGAGTTTTCCTTCTCCTAGACCAGTTGCCATCCAAGGCTATAAAACCCAGTCTGTCCTGCTAATTACCCAAACCTGGAGGGAAAAGAGAAATTATACCTTTCCCAAGGGTATTAGCACGTAAGTGAATGTAATGGATTCGACTGGAATTCGAACTCGGCTGTCCGAACCCTCAGTCCGAGGCGATACCTACTACTCCCTCATATATATATCGCCCGTTTTCGGGTGTTATACGTTGGAATTTCGAAGTGATCTCTTTATTTAGCACACGGAGCTTTGATTTTCCTAATACAGCGTATCATGTCTTTTCTGGATATCTCAGTTTCAGTTAATTGACTGTGGGTCACGTCATTTGATTACCGTTGGATAAAACATCAGACTCGTGGTCTTTTTTCAATAGAATTATCGACGAGAAAGACCAAATAGAAATCCAGCATGATCTGGATAAATCCTACAGATACGAATTCGATGCAGCCAAGGCCCGCCAATTAGAGAAATTGAACAGATTGAAAGAAATAGACTTGAACAGTCCTCAGGCTCAGGCAGATGAGCAAAGATGGAAAGTGAGACAGATACTGGAGAAAGCCAAGCCGCGCAAATCAAAATCATACAGAGGAATTACATCATCATCATACTACCAGCTGACGAAGGCAAAGCGACTATAATTATGGACAAAACAGATTATACAGAAAAACTAGAACTCATTACAAATGGTAGCTATAATAAAGTACAGAAATACCAAAAAATGAAAATAGAAAGAAAACTGTCGTAAATCCTAATCAAGAACAAGGACCATTTCTCCCTAAGACAGTTATTACAACGTTATAGCAAGCTACCTCACACATACGGTCTCCCCAAAATTCACAAAGACGGTATTCTTCCCAGGCCAATTGTTAGCTGCCAAGACACTGTGGGACACTCTCTGAGTCGCTTCTTTGTGAATATAATCGACCCTTTAATAGAAAAGTCACCATCATATGTCCGAAACTCCGCCCACTTCGTGGAAATAATAAAAATTGTCCCCATTCAATACAAACAGATGGTTAGCCTGGACGTGGTGAGTTTGTTCACCAAGGTAACCACGGAGGAGACACTATCGGTAGTCAGGGACAGACTGGCCTCGGACTCGTCCCTGGGAGAACATACGCGTATACCAATAGATAACCTGATAGTGATTCTGACTTTCTGTACACAAACAACATACTTCTGAATGAGATCAGATATATCGGCAGGATGAAGGTTTAGCAATGGCTTCATCATTATCACCAGCAATGGCTAACGTATACATGGAATATTTCGAAAAAATGGCATTATAAACAACATCTCTAAAGCCTTTTCTATGGACGAGATACGTAGATGACACCTTCATACTCTGGTCACACCAGAAAGAACTCTAGCTACTACTGGACCACGTGAACTCATTACGACTAACGATACAGTTCACAGACGAGAGAGAAAACACTAAAAAAAACTAGTATTCCTGGATGTACTAATATTTTGAACAGAGCATGGGTTCAAGACATTCGTTTAACGCAAGCCAACATTCACAGGACAATACCCCAATTTGAACTCCCACCACCCATACAGTGTAAAGAAAGGGATCGTCTGCTCCCTACAACATCGAGCGGGAAATGGTCAGTATAAGCAGTACAATGTAACAACTAACCTGAGTATATGACAGCAGCTCCTACAAAATGGCATAGAAGAGTACAAGAGTATAACAACACTCAGAAAACAGTCATGGTCTGCCAACATATGTGAAGATATTATCGGAAAAAATACAAAAGTATTTACATAGAAAATCAGGACGACCTTCAGGAGTGGTTCAATACTACGCAGACATCTCTTCCGAGTAAGACCTTCTATAGAGGAGAACATGAATTGTGTGTCCGCATTCCCATGCAGCTTTGGCAAGAAATATAAAGGAGAAACAGACTGACCCTTAAGATACGACTGTAAGAACATCGTAAAACCGTAACGCGAGTGGAAATAGAAAAATCAAGCAGGGTTGACCATATTCAGAG
>OZ038482.1:48698945-48703945 GCA_964036315.1 Acanthosepion esculentum | reverse complement strand
TTAAAGAAGAAAGAAAATGAAGGACTTTTTAAAAAAAGCCGTTAATATATAACATTAAGATACAGAATAAATATTAACTGATAAAGGAGGCTCAGTTGTTATTATGGATACAAAACAATACACAGGCATTATACTGAATATGCTACAAGACGATACTTCCTATGAAGAAGCCAGACAATACCAACATCATAAAGTAAATAAATCACTCACTAATTTACTATATCCATACCGAGGCTCTCTAAATTCTAACGAATTTGACTACCTTACCAACTTTAGGTGTTTGGTTTGGTTTGGTTTATTTTGTTTTACGGCATAACAACCTCAATGTGTTATTTAATGCCGACAAAATTTTTTATTGCTGGTAATATTTTGTTTTGTCAAAAATCTCTTTCTGGTAATATTTTTCCTTGAAAATTGTATTGCGGGTAATAATTTTTTTCAAAATAGTATTGCTGTATTAATAATTAACTATTTTCCCATAGCTGGGACCCTAACAGGTGCTACAACCCCGGGTCAGGGTGGACCTGGAAACACCAGCAATTAAGAGGTGGTTCCACGCTCCTCAAGACCTCCTGATCAGAGGCCTTGCTCTTGGACGTAGTTTATTGTCTTACCCAGGACGTTGATGTAGTTTAACGTCTTACCCAGGACAGTAACTTTAGATGTAAAACAAGCAATCTTTATGGACTACCTAAAGTACACAAAAATAAGCTCATGATCGAAATATGCAATATAACGAAAGCCGATTGCGTCAATATACTAGCACCAATCGACCAAAAACTAAAACCTATAATAGCAGGCACTGTCTGCGAGACACACCGTCTTAACAATTTCCTAGACTTCCTATTGAAGCCTCTCCTCAAAAACGTTCAGGGCTTCATACGAGATGATCTAGATTTTCTCAACCACCTATCAAACGAAGTAAACCAGAATACTTGCATAGTCTCAATGGATGTTGTGAGCCTATATAGCAACATCCCACACGACTACGGAATAGAGGTCATTAAATACTGCCTAGAAACATTCCCTCATGAGCTACCAGGTGATATCAATGGAAATATTATCATAGAACGCCTTGAATTCCTCTAAAAAAACAATTATTTCATTTTCAACGAAACACAAAATTCAGGAACAGCCATGGGTACAATGTTTGCACTAACATATGCTAACATTGTCGGGAGATACCATGAGCTAAAAATCTTTGAACCTCAGAAATCTGTGGGAATTACTTCAGCTACTACATAAAAGAAAACTGGAAAAGATATCTAGATGACAGTTTCATTCTGTGGAATGAAAATTTTGATAAACTAAGAATACTATAAGCATTCATTAATAATATAAACCTAGCATCCAGTTTACTATGGAGTACAGCACCAAAAAATTCCTTTTTTAGACAAAAACAAACAAAAACAACAAAAAAGAAACAAAATAATAACAAAAGAAACACAAAACTAGAAACCGACATATATTTTAAACCTACTGACTCTCGACAGCATCTTCTTTTGACACCTTCTCATCTGAATCAAACTCATACCAAGATTCCATTCAACCTAAACAAGCAAGTCTGTACAAAAGTCTCAAACCCAACAAGAGACCACAGACTAGGAGATATGGAAAAATTACACAAGGGAAAATATCCTCAGAATTTAATCAACAATAGCATTCAGAAAGCAAAACAAATTAATTTCCATATACTCCGAAAAAGAAAAAAAGAAAAAAGTTATCCCTTATATCTCAACCCAAAGAACATAGAAATCTACACACACGACTAAATCTAAAAATCCTACTAAATCGCACTAAAACAGATACTGACAAGTGCAAAACTTCAGACTACAATTAAAGAGCCTCAGGTGAAAAGATGCAAGCGACCCCACTGCAGAGTATGCAGCTACCTATTAGACTGCCACGAATTTCACTTTAAAGACGGATCCAAATTAAAAATTAAAAATAATTCCTCGTGCAATATATATTATAACATGCAAAGGTTGCCATAAACACTACATTGGTTAAACCGGCCGGACACTCCAACAAAGAATGGCAGTCCATCGCCAACAAATTAAGGATTACCACACTACAAAAATACCCCTATTCACCATATAGAGGAATATGTACGATGAAATCTGACAAACTTCAATATATTTCCATTCTACCAATGCGACGACAAATCCACCAAACAAAAGTGCATTAATATAGAAACATGTTTTGTTAGTAGATTTAAACCAAAACTGAATATATTACATAAACCAGAGGTGCGTCCCTCAAAATAGATTCTATAATATTTTCCTTACCATAAACATCAGATAAAACCAGTTACGCCCCTTGATTTTTTTTTACTCCGGACTTAAGCTTCAACACGTGGGAATCTAATGAACATTTTCAAACTTTTTACAAACTAAAACAAAACCGGTTGAAGTAAAACGATTTTTCTATAAACCTACATATGAGTAAAATAATTTTAATTTTAATAATATTCTGTACACATTGTTGTATAATAAAAAATACATATAATTATATAAAACATTAAGTGTTTTTCTAAATCTTATTATTTTCTCTATACAGAAAGTTTTTGTACAAACTGTTTTAACTATTTCACTTTTTACCTTTATATATATGTATGTGTGTATATGAGGGTGAGAGTGGGAGAGAGAGCTAAAGGGAATGCCAAACTCAATGCGACTAATACCAAGCCAACAAAGACAGACATGCAGCTTACAAAAATCTAGAGTTTTCAATATCTAAGCAAACAAGAAACCCGAAATGGGGAAACTCAACCATGAAGACAGAGCCGTAACAATAACGACAACGAGGAATGCGTCCAGATACACTGATCGAAAATCGTAATTCTGAGTTTCACGCTCATTGTGACCATGAGACCGTTTTGATATTAATCATTGGAAAAACATCGTTAGCGTGAAACTTAGAGTTATATTTTTAATAGCAGTCTGATAAAAGTACTCAGACATTAGATATTTTTTTAAGCATCTCACCCCGAGCAAGGCGGGGGTGCTATTAACACGCAAGTGGTTACAGAGAGTGGGAGCAAGAGTAAAGAAGCGTGATTGAGGATAGGATGAAGAGAAGGGCGGAGAATTAGATCAAGGCATCAGAAGATGTCGATTGACATTACATTTGAATATTTGAAGGTTATAACTTCCAGGGAAGCAAGTAAGAGGAAGGGAACTCCCCCGACGGGAAGTGCAAGACATAAAGCTATTGGAGTAGAAGAGACGGCTACATTTAACCGTTTCAACAGTGAAAGGGTGGGACTGAGATGTCAGCCTAGTAACACGCTTAAATTCATGCAGTTTGGGAACCAGCGAAAATAGGTCGTATTTCAATTTACACCGTAACCAGGTAAATTGTTCGAAATACAGAAAAATAATCAAAATATCTCTAAGAAAGAACTTTCGTCGGTCTTTCACCGAACTTGTAGAAATGATAAACTGTGGCCCAAATACGACTATTTCTCAGCCTGCGAAGGTTATTTGTGGGACGTGTGTCTTCCCTAGATTCATTGTAAGGAATGTGCCATTACCCCAACCCGCTGGCCCAGTGCTTGGTGGTAGGGGCGGAGGTAACACACTTGGGCGATCATGCATCTTTTCGATTCATGTTCACCCAAAAGCATTTACACGTAAAAGAATGTAACAAACCCCACTGGAATTTTAATTCAGCTCTCCGATTTCTCATTCCGAGCCGTCATCCATTACAGCTCCGCCCCGTCGCACATCCCAGCTTGTATACCTAAGCGATGACCCATTTACGTACTAACCAGGCTCTACGTTGCTTACCTTCGGTGACGAGAACCGATAATTCAACGTGATATCGCCGTAAGCCTGCTAAAATACATGTATATGTGTGTGTACCTATATATAGGAAAAAGAAATATACATTTTTATATATCATAACAATTTTAGGAAAATATATGACAAAGTGGAAAAAATAAAAGTTAATTATTTCGCGAACAGAACTTAATAAAACTTTAACTTGCTGTAAGTTCCTTGAATAATAAGATCCTTATATTCGAGTTGTTGCTAGATGGAAACACATGCCAAGTACTTTCGACAATTTCAAATTGTCATCTTCAGGGCACAATTTTCGCATACATAGGAAAACACTAAGACGAAATATGTGTAGACCAAAAGATATTTTTTAAATTATGTTATTATTGACAGTTGAATATATGTTTTGGAGCGTACAACAATTATATATAAATACTTATAACCAGAAAATTTCGTGGATTTATAACTTTTCAAAACTCAAACAAAATTCTCACTTGATCGATCTGAACAAGAACTCTAGCGTCGCAGTATCGCACGCTCTACGTAAGTATTCCTTACACCAGAACAACACATTTTTACTTACCATTCTTACTACAGTCACCACAATACCTTAAATATCTATGATGTTCTAAATAGTTCCCATATATGGGAACTATTTAGAACATCATAGATATTTAAGCTCAACACGTGGAAATCTAATGAACATTTTCAAACTTTTTACAAACTAAAACAAAACCGGTTGAAGTAAAACGATTTTTCTATAAACCTACATATGAGTAAAATAATTCTAATTTTAATAATATTCTATACTCATTGTTGTATAATAAAAAATACATATAAAATAAAATACAATTTGTCTGGGGTGGGGAATAAAAATAACAACATTTAAAAAATAAACCCTAAGTATTACAATTTATATACAAAAATCTGAACAAATAGTGCTAGCAATAAAAACACCACAATGCCATAGAGGAAGGTTTATCAGAACAATTACAATGAAAGTATGTATAGAAAAGGCAAAGGGAAGGTACGTTACGACGATGGGGAAGTGACTGAAACTGATAGGTCAAAACCAATGACATTGAAGTTTATTCTTTGTATTTTATCAAGGATCTCGAAATGTATAGCAGGAGCACCAGACCAGATGTTGCAGCAATATTCTAAGTATGGACGAATGGTAGACTGATAAATCTATAAGATAGAGTCTGTTGAGAAAAA
>OZ038482.1:48676445-48693945 GCA_964036315.1 Acanthosepion esculentum | reverse complement strand
CGACGTTTGTCAATTGGCTTTGGTGGAAAAATCTAAGTCGGACTTCACTGAACTTTTCTTGGCTAGAAGTCTAAGTCGAAAGGCGTGGAATTCGTGCGGTCACCTGCTGCGAGGCTTATTCTTAACTGCCAACTGCCGAACTCTGGAACTGGTACTGGACTGGACTGGCTCGACTCGACTCAAACTCGACTCCTTCTTTACCATATTTCTCACCTCTGCCTACTACTTTATGCCACCCTGGTGTGGGTGTTAGCTTACATTGACACTCCAAGGGAAAAGAAAAGAAAGAAAAAAAATTATCCTTTTCCCGTGTCATCCCAAAAATAATCTTTATGAACGCCACATGGCCATAACTAAAAAAAAATTCCTTTCTGTTATCAACAGAATTCTTCTAGACCGCCCGCAGAATTATTTCTTATCTTATTCTGGACATCTGGTCATCATCCAGCACATTTATTGCTGACTTTTCAACTATTGTAATCAACCCTTAACTGGGTTGTTTTCATTTGACGAACAAAATCTTTTTTTTCCCTTATTGTTTCAACAGTCAGGTGACCATTTCTGGCGACAAAAATCCTTCGTCGTATACACAGCCTTTGTCTATATCAATGTTTTTTCGTTTCGCTTAATTTGATTAATTTCGTCTTCCTTGTTAACCGAATTTCGTTGACCTCCTCTTTTCCATACGCGGCTGACCGATATTCGGAACTTCTAGTGCAAGGTATACGTGGGGTCAGACCGTTGTTCTTATCAGAATATTAATTAATGTTGACAGAACTGAGATCTGCTTTTCTACGACTTTCTGTTTTCTTGGGAGAAAGGAAGAACAATCATATTCCGCCCCGCAAATGAAAACAAAATTAAAAAAAAACTTTTACCCATTCTTTGTTTGTAAAAAGAAACAAATACTGTCGCTCAGTATGTCTTTTGATCTATCTATTGCTTTAGTAAATCCCGTTATTAATTTCTGTCATTAATTAATTAATCAATCAACCACTGTAGCTAAATAGTGTCACAATCCTCCCTTACCTTTTTTTTTAAGCGTATCACCCCAAGCAAGGCTGGAGGCCACTATCACGCAAGGGGTTATAGAAGGGTTGGAGGAAGAGCAGATAGGAGTGGTAAAGGAGAGGATGTGGAGAAGGGAAGTGGATAGATCAAGGCAACTGGAGATGTCGATTGACGCTACACTTATACCGTTGGAGATTGTATTTGTCAGGGAAACAGTAATAGGGAAGGGAGTTCCACAGGCGAGATGTGCGAGACATGAAGCTATTGGAGTAGAAGAGACGTCTACATCTAACAGTTTCAACGGTGTAGGGGTGCCAGCCTCGTAAGATGTTTAAATTCACGAGGCCTAGGGACAAGCGTAAGCAGCTCCTCGGAGCAATTACCGTGAAAGTACTTGTAAAAAAGGCAGAGCTAGGCAACTATTGTGTCTTTTACTTGTAAATGACACCCAAACCCAAATACACTATTTAGCATGCATCATGCATCTGTTCCATGCACTTTCTATTCTCTTCATTTCTTTTTCGCGGTTTTACATGCAATGTATTGTTCTTCTTCATTTTGTTCTATTTTACATGCAATGTAAAGTTCTTTTCAACTTCTGTTTTACATGTAATATAAAGTTCTTTTCAACTTCTTCTGTTTTTCATGCAATACAAAGTTCTTTTCATGTTCTTCTGTTTTTCATGCAATTTAAAGTGTGCGTGTGCCGGTGGGTGTATGAGTGTGGTTATTATGGCTTGATTTTCTTGGTCAATGTCCTTCTCTCTGCTGCAGGAGGTTTTTCCGCCGCACGTGCCGGTTCAACGTTAGCTTCTTCCGTCGGCTTTTCTGCAATCTTATTGCTAACTCTGTATGGGTAAAGAACACCGCTCGGCATCTCCCTCTCGAGTTGCTGCATGCTCATTTGATTACTGCGAATTAATTTCCTCCTACCTCTAATCTTCCATACTGCCATACCCCGTATGGCGATAATTAAGAATGTACCCATCATTGCCGACTAACTTATCGCGATCTGTTCACCATTCTCCCAAGCCATATCTACCTTTCCCAACGCACTTAACTTGTTCCTCAACTGATCCATATCGATCTTTTCTATCGGCTTCGTTAGTGCCGGTATTTTATTCACGGTAACATTGGGGAATCCCTTCACTATCGGCTCCCATAACTCTGTACAATTGACTAAGGTTCTGCCAATCAGTTCTATAATTGAATCCTTCTCTCCATATTTTTCTTCTACCCTTCTGTCTTATTCAATTCTTCACTCAACTATTCCATAACTTCTTTTCTAAGTTCGTAACCCTTCAGCTCGCAGACCGAATGGTCCGGATATATGCGCGGGGCTCCCCCGTCCAAAGGTCGTACTCCCTGACACTACCACTGGCCAGTTAGCAATGCCAATAATCTTCTTCCGTCCCTTGTGAGGTGCAACTCGCGTCTCCATCCCTCCATCCCCCCATCCCCCCATCACAGTCAGTCAGTAGGTTTTTGGATGAGCCAGTGTCGTTATCTAACGACACCTAACGTTTCTACTGATATTTGGGCTTCTCCACCCCTCTCAATCTCATCTCCAGAGGTAGTTTCTGTCTGACCTCTAACCTTCTCTCAGCGTTTAATTTCTCTTCAGGAGGTGTTTCGACCCTTTTCTTTTCTCCTGATTCTCCCGTCTTCTTCGAGTCCGCGCCCTGGACTTTTTCATTACTTCTTGATTCAATGTCTAAATCTCCCCTGTTTCTTAGTCTTTCTCTGAGCTGGGAAAGGGGTATCTGACCCTCCTCCTCCTCCCATTCGCTGAGCTCTTCGTCTTGTTTAGGACATCTCTCTTTAGAGCCCCTGGCTGCTTGCCTCGTTTTTCTCTTCCTTCTCTTCGGACATGGGAACGAGACCGTGACCTCACAGTGTCTCCTCTGCACCGATTCAGGCGACGACTGAATGCCGCTGGTCCCCGCCGAAGGTTCCAACTCCGTCACTAGGATCGCTTTGTCTAGAGGGCTTACTCGATCTATCTCCTCATTTTCCTCTGAATCCTCTTCCGTCTCCATTTCTTCCGGTTCAATCAGAGTTACTTTCCTTGTCCTTGTCTTCTTAGGCCTCGGCTCACTCATTTCCAGGTAAGCTATTTCAGCCTTCTTCAGATCATTGGCATGTGCCCTCCTTGCCCGTCCTGCCACTTGATCCCATATTACATACGATACTGGACCCGCTTGCTCTACTATCCGGTAGTACGGTTCCCATCTTTGGTCCAGCTTCCCTTCTCTCTGGTGAATTTTATAGTAGACAGGGTCTCCAACCTTCAATTCTACTACCTTTCTTCCAGCATTCCCCCTCTCATTTCTTCTCTTTTGTGCCCTTTTTATTCTTCTTCTGGCCTGTACAAATATTTTATGCTGTTGTTCCAGCAACAGCTGATGATGATCTTCCCCCATATACTTTCTTCGGGGCTTCAACAGGTTATCTACAGGCAGGACCAGGTCTCTGCCAAACAACATAAAGTAGGGAGAAAATCTGGAGGTTTCGTTTATCGTAAACCTCACAGCCGCCAGAGCCTGTGTCAAATACAGGTCCCAATTTTCTGTATTTTCTCTAGCCAGTTTGGCCAACACATCTCCCAAGGTTCTATGAAACCTTTCCACCTTGGCGTTTCCCTGGAGGTGATATGGAGATGTTTTTATGTGCTCTATATTCAAACTTGACAGCACTTCTCTCATTATGTTGTTTACATTCTCTGTGCCATTATCAGTGACAAGTTGCACAGGGACGCCATACCTTGGGAAAATTTCACTTATCAAATCGGCTACAGTTTTAGCCTTCTTGTCTGGTACTACAAATGCTTCAGGTCAATTTGTTAGCCAATCAATAAATCTCACTATATAGTTGTTTCCTCGTGCAGTCTCTCCATATGGTCCTGATGCATTCATACTCACTTTCTCAAAGGGGAAGTTCGGCACATCCATCCCCTCCAATTGTGCCATTTCCTGCCTTCTGCTCTGCGACTGGTACACTACACAACTCCGAACATAGTTAGTGACCTTTCCGTACAGTTTGGACCAATAGTACTTTCTCCCTATTAGGTCATATGTTCTATCAATTTCCATGTGCCCTAAACTCTCGTGGCACTGTTCCAGTATCTCGGGTCTTAAACCTTTGGGCACATATAACTTGGGTTTGACTTCCTCATTCCTACCTGAGAGATAATACAGCCTTTCCTCTATTATTGCATACTTGGTGGTCTCTCCTGTCTCCACCTTTTCTCTAAGGGAAGCTATCTCACTGTCTGCCTGCTCCTTCTCAATTCCTTCTGTCCAATAAGGATCGGTCATCATCTGTGCGTCCCCTTCCTCGTCCGATTCTAACCTAGGGCGATCTTTTAGCCTATTGGAGTTAATTACTCCGATTCTATAAGATTTATCATCTACTCCCTGCTCTACTTTTACAGATCGTTCCTCTAGTTGCTCTGGTATTCTCGAGAGTAAATCTGCACACGTGTTTTCCTTCCCTGCCATCAATCTACCTCTACCCGACACCGCCGTTCTGGGGGGTAGCTTTATATCTTCCTCCACCTTTATTGTTATAACTTCTTCCGGTGGGCCTCCCAATGGTGTTCTCTCGCCATTTACTACTAGCACAGTGGGGTTGAACTCTATCCGAGCCCTCTGGCTCTGAAGCCAATCTTCTCCCAAGATTGCTTCCGTACACAGGTTGGGGTTATGTAGAGGTTCTGGGTACTTCTCAATTTTCCAATCCTCACAGGGAGCCTCGCCATCCCTTTTATCTCCAGGGGAGCTCCATCTGCTTGTGTGATTTCTATGTCCGCTTCCTGCAACCCATTCTTCTGTTTCACCCGTCGGTACTCTTTTTCTCTCAGCAATGAAACAGAAGCTCCTGTGTCTATCATGGCCTCTATCGCCGTCCCCTCGTCAGCGAACTCTATAGTCAACAACTCTTCTAGTCTTTCCCATGTCAAGTGGAGCTCACTGGCTAAGAGTCCTTTTATGTACTCCGACGCTTTCCCTCTGGTGGCATCATATGCCAAATACAGGGTTTCCTGGTCTGAGAGTCCATATATTACTCGACTCTTATCTAAGATTGCCAGCCAATTCTTAAAACTCGTTGGACTACCGTCGAATGCTGGGATTCTCGGTCCACCCAAGAATTTTCTTATGTCTACCGGCAATCCCTGCTCAGCCCCCTCTTCCTCCATGTCTACCCCATCTGAACCGTGGTCAGACATATTTAACAACAATAAAAAAGAAACAAAATTAGAGCAGCAACAATCAAAATTGGGAGATCAACCGAAAGAAAGTGTCCTACCTGACAGACGATTTCCAGTTCGTTCTTCTCGGGCTGTCGTACTAGAGGGTCTGGAACCGTATGGTTATAATCAACCAAAGTCCTTTGGCTCCTACTCTAGTCTTCCTCAGTTTGTGCACCTGAGACGCCGTGCGCTATTCAACTCGAAACTTCCCGCAACTCCTGTGGCGGTGGTCGCTCTAGGGTCTTATCCTTTGGTCACGCATGTAAGTGTTGTTCAGTCCTGTCGTCTGGTTTTCCTTTACTACTTTCCCTGGGAAGTTCATGAAGTTACGTCTGTCTGCTATCAACATTGTGCCATCTGCAGAAAGAGAAAACAAGAGCCCCAATATGTTCCTAGACTGCACTTTGCTCGTCTACAAGCACAAATGGGAATAAAAGTACCTTGATCATATAAATGTTTTCTATCACATCCCAAACGAATTCGCCTATAGAAAACGGCATTCCTGTTTTCATTCGAGATGCTATTGTACCGATGATGAAGGGTGGGGGTTATGTTGATGACATGACATTTGTATTTATAGTGAATAAATATGAATTTTCCCAAAACAGAAAATATGATCTGGAATCGGAATTAAAACAATGATGCCATTTACTCTGAATCTATCATAAAATAATTAAACTGTTATCTTCAAAGCGTTTCAGCCGTTGTTTCTTCCCGGGTAACCTAAAAAAAATTCCGGACAGAACTATTTTTTTTTTTTTAAATTTAAGCGCAATGGTAGACTGGCGTCGAGATTTCATCAATTTACATTTGAGTTGGCTAACCGTAAATTCTATGCTAGAAGTTTCTTTTTTCGTACTTCTCGCTTGTGGAACTCTCTTCCGACTCCATGCGTTCCAACGAACTTTAATCTTCAAAAAGTTAAATACATTGTCAATCTATTTTCCTCCTGATTACTCTTTTTGTTCTCGCTCATTAGTAACGTTCCTCTTTCTAATGCTTCCTCTCCCAGTAACCCCTTGTGTCTTGGTGGCTTTACTGCCTTGCTTGGGATGAACGTGATTAAAAAATTATGTGATCTTCCTTCTGTGTCTGATCTACCAGAACAACACATGATGTGATCTAAGAGTTGGGAAAATTCTTTACATTACAATATACATTAAAAATAGATATATACAGAATAATAATAAAATTTTCCAGCAAATGAAATCGAGATGAGAGTGTAGTGTTTGGACAGGGACACCTCTCAATTTTTTTCTTCCGCGTATAGATAATTTTCTTTCAGGTAGATCACACATTGAAGTAGAATTATGCACGTAGAACATATATTTAAGAAGCACTGAATTATTTTTGCTAATATTTCTAATAAATAAATAAAAGCATACTGTACCAATAACTGTAGTCAATAGTTTCTGTGCCTATGTTTATGTAGAAGATGACTGTTGCTTCTTATAGAGTATGACCAAAATTCAATCGTGTCTTAACGATACTAAGCAATGTATGCTCATTTTTATTTGGAGAAAACATTGCATCGCCTCAAAACACTTATGAAATATCGAACACACGAACAGAGAGAAAAAAAGCACCGAAAATATGAAAAACTTCACTATGTTACAACACCTCAAAATATAACCTTTGTCTAGATATGAAAATATCAATAATCATCCTTTGCAGAGCAATATAAATTAAACAAGAGATCAGAGCTTATTTGTAAATGCAGACACGAAAACAAATCTTATTGCAACCACACCATGACTCCAAAGATCAAACAACTAATAAATTTTAACGTAACATTAATAAACTTTCTTTAAAACAAAATGATAAACATTACAAATGAAGAATATATAACATAAACAAATAAAAAAATGTAAAAGTTAAAATAAAAATAATTAAATAAAATAAAATATTTCTCAAATACAAACCATAGCTCCCAAAATATTGATAATACTAGCCCTAAAAATAAAAACTGAAAAAACGCTTCTTCCCCCAATATTTTCTACCCATAAGCCTCCAGTATAGTATATACTGAGTCCATACAAAGGAGATTGTCAAATCGTTTGATGCCAGACATCTATGCGGTATCGATTTCTGTCCACACTGTTCATATCGACATCTATTCACAGATAATATATAGCTAATAATAATAATAATAAAACAAGAATGCAGTAATAAATCGACCGCAGTCCAGATTATAGAGTCCCTGTGAACACCATAAATTTACCGTTGGCTGTATAAGACGTGCTACGTCAGAGATACATATGATTTTGTTTTCAAAGTTGTCGTCTCCTAGACCAGTTTCCAATCACAGTTAGAGAGGCCTGTCCGCCCTGCTATTTAACCCATAGCTGTGGGTAGAAGAAATGAATGCATGTCATGCCCAAGGTTATCTGCGTTGAAGTGAATTCGAAAAACTTGGCAGTTATTTGAAATTCGCCAGCCTTTTTCTCGTTCCGAGCCGCTATCCATTACCTGCATATCTATCAGACAGAAGTAAACACACACACACGCATATATATATATATATATATATATATATATATATATATATATGACTTATTTTTATTACTTTCAAAGTTACTTTTTGAAAACTTAATAAAGAAAATGTGACCCTTGGTAGGATTCGAACTTGCGCTCAACTGTGCAGGAGGAACCACCTTCTTACCCAGCGTGCTTTGACCGATCGGCTACGGAGAGTTTCACAGATAAGGCAAATACAACCTTGAGTCTACTCAAATACGGGTATCCATTCAAAATAAAGTTTGAAGTAATATGTAAAGTTTATAGTATATATATATATATATATATATATATATATATATATATATATATATTAAATGAATGTTCGAGAAATTTCATAGAAAATATGTGTCCTCCGGCACAAGTCGAAGCTGTATCTATGAAATTTCTCGGACATTCAGACCACTAAATGTTGTTAATACTCTTTATTATAAAAAGAGCATTTTACTTAAATATTTGTAGCGATATAAATAACGTATAAAGAGTATGAACTGCGTATATTTTGGCAGCATGTTCTCATTAAGACATTCTCATTTAATAATTTAGACAAGTTTTGTCTTCTTATTTTCAATAGGATCCTCGCTGAAAAGCTTCTTAGTATTCTTATTAAAGAAAGAGAGAAAAATGCCATATAAATGTATGTGTGTGTTAAATAATATCGTCTCATTGTTTCTTTCTTGTTGCTTCTTTCTTGTTCTTTATATTTTATATATTTCATATTTTATATTATATATATCAAGAAGTTTGTTCTCAAACTGGCTCCTGTTCTCTCTAAACTGTATAATAAATACCTCGCTGCTTCCTGATTTCCTGACTCCTGGGAGTCATCATCTTTTGTTCCAGTTTCTAAGAACTACAGTGAAACTATTAACCTTCTGCCACTTTTTGGGAAACTTCTAGAGTCCCTAATCAATGCTGAATTGCTTCATCATCTCTCATCGCAGGGCCTTTTCTCAGACAAATAGCTTTCGTTTGTCCAGGTCAAATGCCGATGTACTGACGATATATTTGCGGAAAGAGTTTATTATGCTCTAGATAAAAACAGTGAAGCCCGGGCTGTTGCATTGGACATCTCGAAAGCCTTTGGCTGAGTCTGGCATTCAGGTCTTCTCCACAAGCTGAAAGGTTACGGTGTCTCCAGACACTTTAATGAGCTGATCCAGTCATTTCTATCAAATCGTGAGATGAGTTATTCTGAACGGACACTCATCTACATCCATTCGTACCAACGCAGGTGTCCCCCATGTCTCCATTCTTGGCCCCACTCTATTTTTAATTTTTATAATGACCTTCCTGATGACTTCAGCTTTGAATTTGGTATATACGCTGACGACACAACAATTTACTCCTGCCTCGACAGTAAGGCTTATCATTCATGATAAAGTCAAAATGGCAGCCGATGGCCAAAACGAGTGGGGCAAAAGATGGCTGGTTATTTTTAAAGCCTCCAAAACTAAACTTCTTTCCATTTATCATCTGAGGGACCTCTTGCTGATTTCCATCATAAAAGTGACGTGGCACCTTCTCGGGCTCACGTTCTTTGGTGATATGAAGTAGTAAGACTATATTGAATTCATCGCCAAATCAGCTGCTAAGAAAGTCGATTCACTATGTCGGACAGACATTTTTTCTCTCTCCAGAATCTATCTTACATATCTATAAGTCTACGATTCATATATATATATATATATATATATATATATATATATATATATATATATATATATATATATATATATATATATATATATATATATTACAGTTGACTAATGGATGGCCGCTCGGATTGAGAAATCGGGGAGCCGAGTTCGAATTACAATCGAATCCGATCCATTCACTTATGAACATGGGTTAATAGCAGTTCAGACTCGGTTCTATAGCCTTCAATGGCAAACGCTCTAGCAGGACAACACTGAATTCAAAACCTGCGGAGGATCGTTTGGGGACTTTTTTGGCACATGGTGCACCAGGTCTCTGTATTCGGCTCTTCAAAAAGTGTGGCTGGTTCTACACAAAGCCTTCGCCACTATAATCAAATCTTATGTGCAGGCTGTCTGGCTGTCATTTCTTATTAACTGAGTGGTATGACCCTCAAACATCGTAGAGTGAAGTATCGTGTCAAAGGTAGTCCGGCAGAGAGTTCTCACTTCTTTCCGTCGCCTAGCCGTGCTTAGAATCCCTGGTAGGTCAACAAGGAAGACAGTCCACGATATATATATATATATATATATATATATATAAATGAAACAAAATTGGGTGTTTTTTTATGAAAGTATTTATTTCTGTGTTTTTGTATATATACAAAAACACAGAAATAAATACTTTCATAAAAAAAACACCCAATTTTGTTTCATTTATTTTATCCAGATATTATATACATATCAAGAAAGTATACGTGGCCTCTCATTATGATATATATATATATATATATATATATATATATATATATATATATATATATATATATATATATATATATATATATATAGTTATGAATCTGGGCCCTGGGGCTTGTCAAATTCATATTTCCTCAAAAGTAGAAACTCTCTCTCTCTCTCTTTCTCTCTCTCTCTCTCTCTCTCTCTCTCTCTCTCTCTCTCTAAAATAAAGAATAACAAGATGAGCGTGCAATAGAAAAAGAAGAAAAAAGGGGGATTTTGAGAGAAAGAACTTTGTGCCGAAAAGAATTAATCGTCTGAGAAACAGTGATATCATGAAAAGACAAAAAAGGAAAAAAAGAAAAGGATAGAGAGAAATAAATTGCAAGTGTAAAAAAAAAAAAGAGAGAAATTTTTATTTTTATTTTCACCCAGCCCGTAGAATGCGCACACAAACATTTTAAAGAAAATTTCATTGCACACTTCCAGAAAAAAAATTAGTTGTATTACCGCCAAGTTGTTGAGATATGAACATGTTGTTCTTTTTTGCTCATTCAGTTTTATTTCCGCTAGTTGTTTTTTGGGAGGAGTTATTAATAAAAGGAGCTTATACTTTTAATCGCGTGTTTTATGTTATCTTCGTTTTGGTCGCTTGAAGGTTTTCTGTTGCATCTTCGCCTGTTCGCTTATGGTGGAGTGACATCCCATAAAATTGTCCAACCCCATATCAGCAATTCCCTCGGCGTTGTCCGGGCGGTGGATATAAATATAACTGTTGTGACTTAATACATGTCACCTTCGCCGGAGGTGAGCCCTAGTCGGAGAGGTTTCGTGACATAGTTTATGGGGGCTCGTTCCTGGATCGTCATTCTGAAAAACTGTAATCGCGGGAAGTGACGCAGACAGGTAGATAAGCCAAAATGGAGCGGATAGAGGATTTCCTTAAGGAGCCTACCCCAGAAAAACTAGGTATACTGAGAAAGGGGGAATTGATAGAGATAGGGGAAAACTGGAATTAGGTGTTAAGAGGTTGATGAGGAAGAATGAAATGATTAGAATCGTTACGGAGCATATGATAGATGTTTTGGGGGAAGAAGCTTTAGAGTCGGCGGACATGTCGGCAGCGCAAATTGAACAGGAAAAGGTGAAGGTGCAAGCTAAGTTGGAATTAGAAAAGACTTGGATCGAGCAAGAGACTAGGCTAAGAGAATTAAGCATCGCAAGAGTAAACCAGGGAGATAGTAATAGAGAGTTCGATACAACTAAACAAGTACGGTTAGTTCCGAAATTAGCAGAAACTAACATAGATGAATATTTTGCCCATTTTGAGAGGACAGCCCTGAATATGGAATGGCCCAAGCGATGTTGGACCATACTGCTGCAGACCGTTTTATCGGGCAAGTCGCAGAGAACCTACGCAGCATTGTCGACAGAAGATGATATAGTCAAGACGGCGATTTTGAAAAATTATGAGTTAGTGCCTGAAGCCTATCGACAGAGATTCAGAAGCCATAGAAAGGGCAAAGTTCGATCATACCTAGAATTTATTAAGGATAAGGAGGGACAGTTTGATAGATGGTGTAAACTCGAACAATGTCGGGGAGCAATATAACAAGTTAAAACAGTTAATATTGATGGAAGAATTCGTAAAATGTATCCCCGACGAGATAATAGTATATTTAGGCGAGAGAAAATTGGAGACAGGTTACGAAATGGCGGCGTAGCAGATGGGTAAGCTATCACTCATAAGAAAGTGAGAAGATGTGACTTGCTAGTATTAAGCTAGTATTAAGTCAAGGCAAAATCTGCACAGTGAGGCACGAGGGGATAACCGTGGAATTAAAGCGGCCAGTGATACAGAAGGAAAACCAACCCGTGGTCTGCTATCGTTGTGGGAAGCCAGGACACATGACGTCAAAATGTCAGTCGTGCAGAAGCCCAGAACCAAATAGAATCTCTATGGGTAAGCCGGAGAGAGTCATAAAAGGAGACCTATCGTCTGTTTGTATCAAGGAGGTTCGTATGGGACCCAAAGAGATATAAGGAGATAGGCATAGATATTTTAAGAAACACGGGTGCATCGCAGTCCCTAATATTAAGAAGATATGTATCTAAGGGCGCGCGAATCATGTCAAATAAAACTGTTGTAATAAGGGGAATTGGCGGGAAGCCAGTGAAGATTCCTCTGAATAGGATCAGCTTGGGATCCAGATGGAAGTCAGGGCCTGTCACCGTAGGAGTGGTAGACAAATTGCCGATGAAGGGTATATCATTATTACTGGGAAACGACGTAGGGGGAAGACTTGTATACTCCGAGAAGGGAAGATGGCATGATGAAGCTCGGAGTTCGAGGTGGGAATTGGAGAGAAGGGATCGCGAGGCAAAAACCCACCGAGAGGAGAAAATGCAAGGGGTAGAACCGCGACAAAAGCTGAATTTGCGACATAATACCGCGCTTCCACAAACCAAGAGGAGAATTAATTGCAGAGCAAAACAGCAGACGCTAATCTCAAACCTCTAGACGCCGAGTCGAAGCTAATAGTAGCGAAGACGCGCCCAGTCGATATTATCTAAAGGACGGAATGTTGATGAGAAGGTGGAAGGCATCTCGAACAGATGACACTGGGAAATGGAACGTTTGTGAACAGTTGGCAATGCCATTAAAGTATCGTAAGGAATTGATGAGCACAGCCCATGAGGCACCAATGGCCGGCCATTTAGGAATATCCAAAACTTTTCACAGACTGACCAAGCATTTTTATTGGCCGGGGATCAGGAGTGACGTAAAGAAATTTTGCACATCGTAAGAAATCTGTCAGTGGACGGGAAAACCTAATTAGGATATTCCCCTAGCTCCACTTCAGCCGATTCCAGAAGTCGAGGAACACTTTAGTAGGTTTATCATCGATTGCGTGGGACCGTTACCCCGAAAGAAGTCTGGAAACCAATATATGTTGACAATGATGTGCGCAGCCACGAAATTTCCAGAGGCCATCCTCTTAAGGGCCATATCATCCCGAAAAATAGTGGGGGAAATGATTAAATTATTCCCTAATGTAGGACTTCCTAAGAGCATACAGACTGGCGAAGGATCCAATTTCATGTCGAAACTGTTTCGACAAGTGACTAGACAGCTGAGAATACGACACGTAAAGTCCAGCGCGTACCATCCGCAATCGCAGGGGGTTCTTGAACGTTTTCATGCCACCCTGAAGAACATGTTGAGGGCATATTCCCTGGAACACAGAGCTGAGTGGGATCAGGGATTGCATCTTGTATTGTTCGCAGCTCACGAGTCAGGAATCCATAAGCTTCAGCCCGTTCGAGATGGTTTTCAGACATTCTGTGCGTGGACCGCTCCAGTTAATAAAAGAGCAGTGGAGAACCAACCCTTGCCCAGTACATTGGCAAAGTACGTAGAAAGAATGAAGCATGATTTGTCGCGGCTCAGAGCCTGGCAAGAAAGCATTTGAGATGTAGCCAAGAGCGTATGAAGCGAACATACGATCAAAAGGCGGTAGCAAGGGAGTTTAAGGACAGGCGATGAGGTACTTGTATTGTCACCTGTGAAGAAGCAGCTATTCATTGCTAAATATCAGGGTCCGTATGTGATCGAGAAAAGGGTTAATGCGGTGAATTATATTATTAGCACCCCGGAGCGCCGACGTAAGACACAATTATGTCACATTAACCGATTAAAGGGTTATGTTAGGCGAGCTGAGGATAGACCGGTTATGGCAGTGCAAGAAACAACTCAGAATGATTGGAAAGGTTACTCGGAAGGAGAAGCCTGGACAGGGAAGGATCTAACTGTCAGACTAGATAATTCGGTAGTCTTGAATAACCTGGAAGATAAATCCAAACATTTGCCCTTGTGTTGAGGGTTTTCCCTTTTAACACAAATGTACTCACCCAGGGTATACATATACTACTGCCCGTGAATACCCGAGGAGTCAGTCGGTAGAAGAATCACACATAGAACGGTGCAAGAGTCACAGTAAAGACTCATACAGCTTTACGTCGATATCAAAGACTATATATATATTTTCCTACTAACCCGCATTCCTGGAACTACTAACCTGTATTACCAATTTGTATTATTACGTTAATACATTTATTTTCCTATATTCATTCTTGGAGTTTGTTATTATTTGATACCGGATTTCATCCCGGAATCCACAACACCTTGCGAGAAAGGGAAGAATTAATTTCCCTCATTCGGAAGTATGAGGAACTATTTTCGGATGTGCCTAGAAGCACGAGTGTAATAACCCATGATGTAGAGATAACCGACACGAAGCCTATAAAATAGCATTCTTATCGACTGAACCCGAGAAATCTGAAAGTTCTCAGGGACGAGATTGAATATATCCTCGACAATGGGCTAATAGAACCCAGTCAAAGCAAGTGGGCCTCACTTTGTGTCTTGGTGGATAAGCCGGTTTGAACCACAAGGTTTTGTACCGATTATAGGCAGGTGAACGCTATTACCAAAGCGGACTGTTACCCTATTCCATGGATGGAAGTGTGTGTTGACCGAATAGGAAAGGCACAATATATTACTAAGCGCGATTTGTTAAAGGGCTATTGGGCAGTACCGATGGCAGAAAGGGCTAAGAGAATATCTGCGTTTGACACAAGAAGGAGCATACCAGTATCGGGTAATGCCTTTCGGCATGAGGAACTCGCAGACGACATTTCTGAAACTCATGAATAGGCGTCTAACGGGAATACCTGGTGTAGATACTTATATCGATAACATAGTGATCTATGACAATACGTGGGAGGAACATATGGAGACTATAGAAAAGATATTTCAAAGATTAATGTCCGCTCAGTTAGTTTTAACTTTGTCGAAAAGTGACTTTTGCGTGGCAGAAGTCAAATATTTAGGTCATATAGTAGGATATGGGAATATTACACCAACCGAAGCCAAAACCCATGATATACTATGATACCTAACCCTGAAAAATGTAAGGAGAGTCAGGAAATTTTGGGGAATGGCTGGGTATTACCGAAAGTTTTGCGAGACCTTCTCAGAGAGAGCAGCACCCCTCACTGATTTATTAAAGAAGGGAAATTGGTTTCGTTGGACAGATGAATGTCAGGAAGCCTTTGATGGTGCTAAAAAGGTGCTCGGCTCAAAACCAGTGTTAAGGGCCCTAGATTTCGAACAGCCATTTTGCCTGGCTGGGGACGCTAGCGATGCGGGAATTGGTGCGTTACTAATGCATTCAGATGAAAATAACCGATTACGCCCCGTTAGCTACTATTCTAGAAAGCTCAAAAAATTTCAAAAGTCATACTCTACGATAGAGAAAGAGGCCTTAGCGTTATTAAGGAGCGTGCACCACTTTCATGTTTATGTTTCTTCCTCATTGGTTAATTTTCTTAGAATAAAAAATAATAGAAGATTACAGGAATGGAAGCTGGCATGCAGGAGTATAACCTAGAGATAAGTTATGTTAGAGGCCAAGAGAATGTAGTCGCCGATGCATTATCTAGATGTTAATGAGGTAAAGATTTTCAATTGAGAAATAAAAGAGAAATTAATTTCCTTTTTTGTTTCCTTTGGGTGGGGAAATGTTACAAATTTGAAGCCTGGGGCTGATCAAATTCATATTTCTCAAAAGTAGAAACAGTAAAAAGAGAGAAAAACTTAAAAAATTTTATTTTATTTTAACCCAGCCCGTAGAATGCACACAGGAACAGTTTATAGAAAATTTCATTACACACACCTTTCCAGACAAAGAAAATTAGGTGAATTACCCCCAAGTTGTTGAGATACGAACATTTTGTTCTTTTATGCTCAGTCAGTTTTATTTCCGTTTTTTTGGGGGGGGAGTGGGTTATGAATAAAAAAAGAGCTTATACTTTTCATCGCGTGTTTTGTGGTATCTTCTTTTTGGTCGCTCGAAGGTTCTCTGTTGCATCTTCCTCTGTTCGCTTGTGGTGGATATATGACAACTACATTATCAATACGCCTTACACTACACATATATAGATATAATTGAAAATCTTCAGAGATGGTTTCCATAAGCTTAAGGGCATTCAGTAGTTTTTACTCTCATCAATAAATCAAATTTAGCTTCTAACCAAGATCATAGGGAACGTTTTCTGGTCGTGTAATGTCACATCTAAAACAAAAAAAAATCGACATTCTTAAACTCACTCACATTTTAAATCCTTCGTTCTCGAAACGAAGGAAGTTGAACCCATGTCCAAAATATCTATATAGCAACAAATACACAGGAGAAATACTTTAATAAAATAAGACTAAACACACGAAGAGAAAGAGAGAAGATTGTAAGGAGATATAGTAGACGCACACTTTTATACACATATATACACGGCGAATAATAAAGTGTTTAACTGACCGACGAACTATTGTGTAAATCTTAACCTTCAATGAATGACCACTCAATACTGAGTTTTATTGTTCAAAGCTTTGCCCTACAGCCATCCACCGGATTTGTATAGCGACGAACCCAAGCAATAATTTACAGTAGTGGATCCTCCATTATAAGTAGATACTGACTTTACAATGGGTAATTTGGCGTTAACAGTAGAGATATAAGTATCGCTTGGTTTATAGATCGGACGGTACTTTCTGAATAAAAATCAGAGAAGAAAGGTAGGGAAGGAGATGTGAGAGTCCAGAGGCTTGACATTCCTCTGTTGACGTGTATCAGTTGAAGAAGAAATTAATAACTAAAGTCAGAATCTAAATCAAACGTCTACTCGGCTCATCTGTGGAAAATATACATTTTGTTGGATGGGCATTTCGATGTGGTGTAATGGTTACCAAGCTTGTCTAGCTAGATCAATTACGACTGAGTAGTGGGTTCGATTCTCACTGGATACTCCACACTTTCGGTCTTGTACCACATCAAAGGTACGCTTAGAAAATCATTTAGGGCACTTGGATGTGATGTAATGGTTACCGAGCTTATCTAGCTAAATCAATTACGACTGATTAGTTGGTTCGATTCTCACTGGTTGCTCCACACTTTCGGTCTTGTGCCACATCTAAGCTACGTTTAGAAAATCATTTAGGGCACTTCGACGTGGGGTAATGGCGAGCAAGCTCGTTTCGTTTGATTAATTACGAATGTGTAATGAGTTCGATCCTCACAGGGTACTCCACACTTTCGGCCTTGTGCCACAACTAATCTTCACTTAGTAAATTACTATAAATCTTTTGGGGTTTGTTAGTAATAGTGATATCAGACCGATAGACGTAACACACACTGTTAAAATAAATATGAAAACGGAGTGTCTATTTCAAATACGAGTATCCACTAATAATAACGTTTCATGAAAAATATATAGCAACATGAAA
>OZ038482.1:48431445-48671445 GCA_964036315.1 Acanthosepion esculentum | reverse complement strand
TCCCAAAACATTTGTCACATCAGGTAAGAGATCTGACGTGACGATATAATTACAAAATAGGGATTTTGACATCCAGAATGACCATCCTATCTAAGCAAGGAAAAAGGAACCTCCCAGGTGGAAGAAGTGATGTTTGCTGATACACCACATGGTTAACTTGTGAGAAAATATAATGTTAGAGAAATACCAGGACCTTGTCCGGGTGCTGAGAGATGTAAGATTAATAATAAATCTTATATGTTTTAAAGGAAACATGATCAACAAGACAGTGACAAAAATGTTGAAAATGGGGCGTTAAGGTTATAGTCATTATACTTGGAGCGCTTTGGAATCGTACCAAAACATACAAGAATTGAGTTTGAATGAATTAGAAATCCGGGATCAAATTGAAACTATCCAAATTATTGTTCAGTTTGAAACTGTTAGAATACTGAAGAACGTTCTGGAGATTTTAGGAAAATGACTATTGCTCACTCCCCATCAAAAACAGGTCTGGACAATTAAAATAAATTGCTCGCAGAAAATTAGACGCGGGCTGAATGAGTAAATTACTGAGTGAATATGAGTGAGAAAGAAACAGATATATAGAGTGAGTGAGATAGAAACAGATGTATATATATATAGAGAGAGAGATAGAAGCAGATATATAGAGAGAGGGAGATAGAAACATAAATATAGAGAGAGGGAAATAGAAATAGATATATGGAGAGAGGAAGATAGAAACAGACATATAGGGAGAGTGAGATAGAAATAGATATATTGAGAGAGAGATAGAAACTAATATGTGGAGAGAGGAAGATAGAAACAGATATATGTATATATATAGAGAGAGAGAGAGAGCGATATAAACGGATATATAGCGATAAGGAGATAGAAACAAGTACATGGATAGAGGGAGATAGAAACAGATATATGGAGAGAAGGGAGATAGAAATAGATATATAGAGAGAGAGGTTGGCGAAAAATTTCTTTCTTCTTCTTCTACGGCAATTAAAAGGGTTAATTAGATATTAAAAAAACGGTGAAATATAGGCTGAATAAAGGCATGATTCCGCAAAACTGAATTTTTCGTACGCGATCAGTCGCCGAATTTATTCTTCCTTGGGTGTCATGCCCTATGCAGGCTTGGGTGACCATGTTCCTTTTTGATACATGATTGACTTGCTAGAGTAATTCTTGCAGTATGCTGCCGTTACTTTCTGTAGTAGACTGGTTTCCAATAAAGTTAAAGCTATTTAACCCATATGATTTATTCTAATGAACGAAAAAAATGTTCATATTAAGAACTCCTCACGGAGTACATTGGGTAATCTCGCGGGCTGGATGAGACCCACGGGCCGGATGAGACCCACGGACTGTATTTTATGCAAAACCGGCCAAGATAGTAATGCAAGTAGAAACACCAGTTGGTAGACTAAAAGACTTGCAAGTGTACAACAGTTAGTCGGCCAGCTGTTGTATTTTGATATAATTATTCTCGTATACCAAACCGATATGGAGCCCCTCGAAGCGGGGTAATGGTTATCAAGCTTGTCTCGCTATAACAATTACGACTGAATAGTGAGTTCAATCCTCACTGAGTACCCCTTTACTTTCGGCCTAGTGCCACATCTAAGCTATGGTTGGAAAATCACTATAACCAACAGATATGTTAGCAACGGACAAAAGCATGACATATAAATAATAATACGAAGAAGATGAAGAATTTAACGAAGCCGTTATATCCCACAAAGAATTACCAACTTATCATCATTATAAGTCATTATCATCAAGTTCCAAGACCAGCTGTAATCGTAGGTTCGCTGCCTCTCCAAATGTCTCTATTGCGTGCCAATGTCTGGATCTCAGCGGATGATCTTCCAGTAAAATTCCCGAGTGACAACCGTCCCGGTATGAAAGTGGAAGAGGTCTACGTTCATATATAGTGTGTCTTACGAAAGTAGACAAACGGAGCCCATCCCCATCCAGTTCAAACCACAGCCTACGTACTCCAGCTTGAAAACTCCCTTTGGTCTCGGACACTAGGGAACCCTCCGTCCTAGCTATTGAATTCAGTTTAGAAAGTCCTCCTCCCAGTGATAAAATATATTAGGGAGTAAAAACATAATTCATTAGATTTTTTCTACATTTTTCTACTATGTTGAAATCTAAACAAACGGTTTCTTTTATATTATACTTTCAAAAGTGGACGCGTCAGCGTTCCGACCATGAGAATCAGGTTCGAATCTCAACATGGGCGGGTTGTCAAATAAGTTAGTTCTTGATAATATTGGCCTGTGGAAGCGATCCAGCGCGCGGTACTGTTACGAGATGCTTGGAATCCATACCACGGGTTAACTCAAGCCTTGTGAATGAAATTAGGTAGATGAAACACTTCGGAAGTTGTGGTGCTAACATGAATTCACAAGTCATCGTGACCGTAGGATAGATCGCAGTGTCTTTGTTCAAAATAGTAGGTAGTTATCTCTCTCTCTCTCTCTCTCTCTCTCTCTCTCTCTCTCTCTCTCTCTCTATCTCTCTATCTATCTATCTATCTACCTCTCATAAATTGAGACTAACATTGGCTCAGCATATTTACAGTATAAACCACAAGATGGCTATGCGGGTGTTGAACAAGCACAAGTGTATCTGAGCAATAGTCAGCAACAGAGATTAACAAGACATCCTATCAGATAGGCATACTTGGAAACAAGCGACCATTTTATAGGATTTTTTATTTCATAAAAACCACGAAAAATATAGTTCAAACAAATGTCTGAGGTAACATTTAATTTTTATATGGGCACACAACAAAGACGGGCGACACGAGCCGAGTTTAAAAACAGACGATAAATTTATTGTTAACACACAAAAATGAATGAATTACACAAATTAAGTGCATTGTGTGCCAAATGATAGCCAATAACATGTATGTAAATTATCAATGAAAATGAAATATGCCTTTTTGCAATAAAAATTATAATGCTGCATAATGTCCTCAGAAAAGAAAACTACATAAAAGAACAGTTTTCAAAGAATTGGAATAATTTTCGAAGCAAAGTTCGTGTTAACATCGAACAATAGAACAAGCACACCAGCTGAAGACTTTTCCTTGATGTGGGAGCGACTTTGATGTTCCTTTCAATTCTCGTCTGGTGGTTGTAAAATTTATTCTGCGTTGTTTTTCTTTCTGGGCCGGGCGACCTGGGTTCCTGCAGCAGCTGTTTGTCGAATCCGAAAATTAAATCCAAGGCACCTTTAAATAAGCTACAGGGAGGTTCTAATTACACTTCTTGTAATCTGTAGGGAAACCCTTTTATTGGTTTTGGATGAAAAACAAACGCAGCTGTTTTCCCACAAATCGAAATGTACAAAAATATTTTCGAAATTCAAAAATTAAGCAAGATCCCATCGCAGCGTCTTCTTTCTTGCTGAAAGACAGACGATTCACGCTCAATCGGCTTAAATTTCTTATAAGCAGTACCATATTATTCTTTCAAAACGATTCTTTAGAGGCAAACAGTTTATGTCATGGGGTGACTTTTTTTAGGTCCCCCCTGTGAGTATGCGGTATTATGCTATATGGAGGATTGATTGGCGATGGATGAGATTTTGTGGTAAATGTGTCAATTGTAACGAATGGATGGGTCGTGAATCGGATTTTCCAGGTATAGGATAATAAGTGACGACCAGCCTCAACCCCATTCCCCACTTTTCGGCCTTGTGCCACAATTGTGTATTCTACGCAATAAATCTTAACAGCTGTTCTAATCATGAAGTCCTCTGGTGACAGTTTATTTGAAATATTTCCTAGAAAAGAATTTTTTTTCTTTCGGGAACAATGGATCGTGTAATCAATCGTAAGAGCGCGTTCGCTGTCCATTTGCACGATGCATGTGACTTTGCCAAGGAAATGTGTAATTCCGCGTCGATGGTCACAAAAACAATCCAAAACTAACTGCGGCAAATGAAAATGGAAGACGATTATTTCAGTGAGTTGTGTCATGAAGCTATTCATCTTGAGATCTTGTACCGAAGAAAGGCATGCGAACTCAAGCAACTCTTCGCGAAACACAGGTAATTTGAAAGCATTTTTCGTCTCTGGGCCATTTTTAGTTTTAGGTTGGCGAAATTTTGATTCATTATGAAATGCAAACGCAAATAACATATAAACAAAAACTGGTTTACAGATATATGTACGTGATATGTGAGATGTATCACAGTGGTTAGCAAGCTTACCTCGCAGTTCATTAGTTTTGTATAGAGTTTGATCACACCGTGCGCTTGTGCCAGAGTAAACTATGCTTGTGCCTTGAGATAACTTTATTGAGGTAGACTAAGATCGATGTTGTAATTTTTTTCTGCCCGAACAGTTTCTGACCAAATGGTATCAGAATTTTGTAGGACAGATGGTAAAAAATGAAAAGGAAGATAGGAAACAACGAGAAAAATAAAAGATAAAAAAGAATGGGAAGAGAGAAAGGGAAAGAGGGGAAAAAATGGGAAAATGGTAAACGGATTTAGGAAAGAGAAAGACGGAGAAAGAAAATGGAGTGGAGAAAGAAAAAGGGGAAGAGAAAAAAGGTGAAACGATGAAAGGTTAATATTTATAATTCATTCTTACATGTAGAGGGTATAGAGAGCTATGATTATATTTGATATATACTTGCTGATACATACGAGGATGTACTGAAAGGTTATCGGCCAGACCAAGAAGCCTTTCTAAGCCTATATATATATATATATATATTTGTTCATTTAATCAAATACGAAGAAGGAGATTATGCCAAGAAGTTTTCAACACCCGATGTATATTCCAGGATATAAACAGATTCTAAACTGAGCGTTGTGTATTTTTGCAGCATATCTGCTAAGGGTCCAACTCACTGTTACTGGCTTTTTGATAGCTGATAAGATATATAGATAGACGTTTTACTCTCTTCTATCAAAAAATCAGAGATCTCTAATACACAAATTTCATTAGTCATTTTTTCTTTACAACACCAGATTTTAATTCTCAAAAATATTTTCCAATATTTTAATGCTTATTGCAACAAAAATCGCAATATACATAAATGTATATATATATATATGGTATCAAGTGATTTTCAATTTTGATTTTAGATTGCAGATTTAACAATTTTAGCAGTTGACAAGCGACTTCAAATCCGTTCGCGTTTCATTTCTCCGTTAAGTTTAAAATAAGTATTCTCTCTTTGGGAAGGATATTACGTAATACAGATGCTTAACTAAAGATTTTGCTTCAATGATTTTCCTTCCTTTATGCATTTGAGCGGGTGTTAGCTTCGTCATAACGCGTTGCATTATGATTAATTTATATATAAAATTCTGTACCTTCAGTCCGTCCGTTCGTCACACCCTCTAAAATAGCCATACATTGACCAATCCAAACCAAATTTTGTGGAGAAATGCAAGCAGGTAAATGGAATACAAAGTACAATCGGTGCGTAGATGAGTACAGAAATTTTCATTAGTATTTTTTTTAAAATTAAAAGTTTTATTATTTAACATACAAAGTACTTCCACTATTGAAAAAAAAACAATTTAATGATTAAAATAAATACTTATTTAATAAAAATGCAATGTTTTTTGCATATCTTTTTTTAAGTTTTATATATATAAGAATCCAGTTTCCTGTTCGTCCTGCTTTTGCGAGAACTATAAACAAATCCTGAGGCCAAACGCTTCAAAAAACTGAAATTTGGCTTCAGAAATAAATATTTACGCATGGCCAGTTGTATGTTCTACGTTCGGGAGTAAGAAATCCTAAGTATTTATTCTTCGCTGTTAAAAAGGAAAATAAAACTTAGAAAGTATTGTTTACCAGGAAGTCCTATAAAATTAAATTAAATTAAAGAAATTATTAAACCTTTTGTGAAAGTATTTTTTCCAAAAAAAATCAGCTTATTCAATTTTCATCGATTTGTTTACGAAATTGAACGAAACATAGAGTTTGTAAATCTCGGAAAAAAAACTATTAGCGATAACCACAACAATACTGACGCGTGTTGCAAAAAAGATTCTAGTAATGTTAAATAGGGTGAATCGATTCGATTGTGATCTTGTTAAAATTGTTTATTATTATTATTATTATTATTATTATTATTATTATTATTATTATTATTATTATTATTATTATTATTATTATTATTATTATTATTATTATTATCATCATCATCACCACCACCATCATCATCATCATCATCATCATTATTATTATTATTATTATTATTATTATTATTATTATTATTATTATTATTATATCGTATTAGCTTTAGTCGTTTCTAAGCGCAAACATTTGGACTGTCATTATACGGCCATTAAACTACTGGGACATTGCTTTGCTGGATTCAAATTCTCATCTCTTCGTTTCAAGAAATGTGTTACCTTCTTTTACCGACTAGGCTACGAGAAGACGAATAGCTGTATTTATATATTTTTACCACATGAAAGGTGATAGTCTACTAAGCTGCAAAGGATTACCGGGAATGGAAGAAAATGAAAAGACGTTAGTGAGGGAAAAGGGTAATAAAAGAACACGATTCGCGCTTCTCACCTGTTTCTTTCGTTTTCTTGCTTCCCTGCCACCTATGATCTTCAAAAATTTAATTGCGATATCAATCGTGTTCTCAATTAGAATAACGCACCTATCAGTTTCATTAGTAAAACGATGATAACTACTTTCCAATCTAATAGTACGCTTAAATTCATGCGGTTGGTTGGTAGGTTTGTTTTATGGCATATCAACCTCAGGATAACCTTCCCTTGGTTCATCCTCTAGACTAAAATTCAAAGTTTTGAAACGGGAAAACCACCCTCTGCATATTCTTTCACTCGATGTATAAGTGCACAGAATGGATTTTGCTGTTGCATTTGCATTGACAACTTTATGGAACTCATAGGTTAAAATATTTAAAATATATTATAATGTGTTCTTTAGTTGGGACGAACATAGGGAAAAGTTCCGAACTATACTATAATATTCTTATAATTTGAAATAAAAATATACAAATTACTCTTAGCAGGATTACATAATAATTTAATAATATAAAGAGTGAATATTTTAATCAATTTTGCTGAACATTTTCCCACCAATAATCTGATATAACTTTCGTTCCAACTTTATATAATCTGCAGAATAACGGTAATCGGATGGTGCATTTAATGCAGTGGATTAAAATTGCTTGTGCATACGTGGGATTATATGTGCGATTCTTAGTTGGAGTAAGTCAAAGAAAGAAAGAAAGAAAGAAAGAAAGAAAGAAAGAAAGAAAGAAAGAAAGAAAGAAAACAATCTCAGAAAACAAAACGGGGTCTGATCAAAAAGTATTGGGTCTGGTGCTATATAAACAAAAGTACAGCACACATCAATTCGGCATTTAATCTCCTTTGACGTAGTCCCCTTCTGAATTCACGTACTTTATCCAGTGTCGTTTCCCTTTATATAGAAACATTCCTGAAACTCCTTTTTTTTTCGGAGTCTCTTAGATTTCCTCGGTGTTTTCAAATATTGTTCCTTTAAGTGGGTTTTGATTTTTGAAGAGAAAAGCATAATTCGCAATGGGCGAAATCTGGGGAATTATGGTAATTGTCGAACTTAGAGTGTGTGGTTCTTAACCAAAAAGTGCTGCACAAGCTATGGACACTAATGAAACCTCCGTGGTTTGCGGAGACGAACACACTCTACACACTTTCCTTCAAAGGACTATTATAAAAAACGAAAGTGAGCACGAATATTATAACTTTGTGTGTACACGCAACAAAGTTCAACGTCAACCTGTGCCAAGCGGCTTCACACTGCGTACTTTAGCTCCATTATCATAGCAACAGTCCCGATATTTTTTTTTATCTGACCTCGTATGTACGTTAATTTAGCCGAAGGTGACAGAAATCCAGTTTCAATTATTCATTCTAAAATATTCTTCTCCGACTGAAATTAGATCAAAAATTGAGGATCGCTGCCATATTTGTGCTGGAGTTACCCAATCCTCACGTTCCAGCTTTCATAGAGTTCAAATTCGTTTACGCAGACTTGTGGGGAAAGGCTTATTTTCCACTCGGCAGCTTCTTTCCCACAGAAAGCAACACTATTGCTACCCTATAGTTATGTTCAGGCGAAGTCCACTTTTATGTTCTGCTAGTTCAAACTTTTACAGCTAGTGGAGGTCATGCTATTCTCATGGAATCGTAACACCCTTATTTCTTCCATGTTCGAAAAGTAAGAAAAAAGTTCCCCTCAGCTTTTACCCCAAACTGACACTTTCAGGAATAGACACCGCGCATGTTCTACAATCTTAACCTCTTCAAGTCAAGGGTCATTATTTATCTATCCTACTTATCCTAACCTTCACTTCCTACCACCTCTTTTTTCATTTATATCACACCCCTCATTTGTCGTTACCGTTTTAATATTAACCCTCTATCTATATTTCTGAGATGAGGTATTATGTACATTAGTTACATTATTCGGACTATTGTCCTCATCTTTGTAATAAATATGGCGACAAAGATGAAGACAATAGTCCGAATAATGTAAATAATTAACCCTCTACCTTGAGTGTTTCTTGAGCCTTGTATTGTGTGAATACTAGTATTAAAATTTGGCTTTATACATTAAACATTTCGACGCATTCACGAGTCATATTCTTGAATAGCTTTATCAGATCGAAATTTTATGTGGATGTAAAACTTGGTGCCAAACATGTTCAGGAATATCTAAACTGTCAGTTGTATGAAACCGATTTTTCAGATCAATAGTTAAAAATGGCTCCGAGCGAATGAAGCGAGGGCCACCTTTCTTCGAACCTTGTCGATAGGCGCTACAGAATCACGAAGAAAGAATTGTGCCGAATAGTAGAAACCACATCACTTGAGAACTTTCCATAACGGCAACCGCTAAAATGATTTGCACATGTAACTCAAAGAGAAAATAATGACATAATCAAAATGTTGACATTCCACACTACTTTAATCAAAAGGATGTAAAGGAAACCCCCATCAATACTGGAAAAAACGATAATATTTACAGGAACTGAGAAACATATTTTTCTGAAAAATTGTCTTAAGATTTTATAAATTTCAATAGAAAGTAGCACAGGCTGCTCGATCATTGGATGTTGAATGTTTCTATAGCGAAGAAAACGGCGACTTACCTCGTCAAACCAAGCGACAGCGCGTCGCGTGTATCATATGACGGAAAATGTGGCGAAAAAGAAAATTACTTACCAAAAAAAAGGGCACGTATTCCGCATGACATGCTGAAGACGGAATATTTAAATTAAAAACAAGTTCGTCGCAGGAGGTGCTATCAAAGGATTTTGATATGCAAAAATTGGGCGTCCTCCCCCAGTTGTCGACGAATGAAAAAAAAATTGTCGGCCGATAAAAGCAGTTGGTGTTCTCGAATCGGAGAGGCAAAATTCGTGTATTTTGGCTACTGCGTTCGTCGGAGAGTGAGTTATTTTTCTGACTTTCTGTCCCCGATATTCGAGTCTGAACTTACAGTGATTTGTTCTCTGCGTTGTGGAAGTAATCTGCGACAAATATTTTCTTTGCTTTCAGAACGCTTACAGTTTCATTATAAGGAAATGAATAATATTATTATTGCCATTGTCTGTACTTTTTGAAATATCATTGAAAAATTGGTATTTTTAATGAATCCTTCTGCCACTCGGTAGCTATAAATATGGTTGTAATGAAGAGACAGTGCCAAGAAAATGATATGTGCAGTCCAAATGATTAAACCGAAATTCAAATTTTTCATATTTTATTCAACTCCTAGCTATAGGTCACATAATGAGGAAAGAGGGCTTGGAAATTTTGATACTCTCAGGACATAGAAAGCAAAAGGTATAAAGCAAAACAGCGCATAACCTACTAAGTAAGCTTGAGTATATAGATAGTAGACTAGGGTTTAGGAGAGATAACATAAAGACAAAATTTATTAAGAACTACAAAGGAATTGTGGAGAGCCATGATCGTCTACGTCTTGAAGGGACACGACACATAAAGAATCCGTATCAAATGAAAGCCAGACAGATTGTGAAAAAATATTACATTTGTGTGTAAAAGTTTCTTTGTTTAGAATTTGCTCTAAAAAGTAACACCAGAACTAACTGCTTTGGAAGACTGTTAGTGATTCATTTTTTTTTTCAAATTAAAAAAAATATATATTTTCCCCCAGTATTTTTGTTCAGTGAAAAGTGTGGTTCACATTCTCGTAAATTGTCGTCAACGTCCTGAAGGGACACGTTACATAGAAAAAGAAGTTACTCTAAGCCCATCAATGTTGCGGATCCAAAGTGCTCTTGTCAGACATGTGAATCCTGCGATGTGTGAGTAACTGCCATCTCTTCTCTGGAGTGGTTATTTATATATCCATCTGTCTAACGGTTTTTTTCTCGTCCATGCACATGTTTTCAACTCAACGGTTGCTATTGACAACTAGGAAATCACAGATCGTATCCACCGTTTGAGATCATCTCGGATCAACTCTATTATGACTGTCTGGTGTGCAATTGTTAACCATTATTTGTCTTGGGATGGATAGTGGAGTGGTTTTTCCGTTTCCTTTTCCACGGCGGTTTATGGGGACACAGGAAGAGCCAACGGAAGCTTCTGGGACAAATAATGAGGAAAGAGGGCCTGGAGAATCTGATACTCACGGGTCGAATAGAGGGAAAGAGAGACAAGGGAAAACAACGCATGACATACCTGGAGGGCTTGAGCAAGTGATTGACAGAGCGTGATCTGGGGGAGGTAACAGAGGGAAGGAACTTGTTGAGAGTTGCAAGGGATAGAGGTGGTGGAGAGCCATGATCGCCTACGTCCTGAAAGGACATGGCACATAAAAAGAAAGAAGGTGTACAATTGAGGCTAAGCCTATTCCAATATAATATCAAATGGCTTTGTACCTAACTTTATTCATCCCGAGTAAAATATCTAACAGTGATGCTGCAGATGAAGTCCTTTAAATCTTTAAGTATACGGTCGTTTCTATCAAGCAAAGCTGCAAATATGGTCTAGTGTAGCAAATACCGAGAATGTTTGTCATATTTCCGATAAGGCGTTATTTGCTAACGGAAACTGACACGACAAAGTAGTCAATAAATAAATGATAAAATTGTAATCAAGTGAACGAACCGTAAGCTCCTCATGATACGTCGAGTTGCTGGCTGGATCAGAGTTGTTAATAATGCGCGCCTAATGAAGACACCGGCTGCGCTGACTGGCCCCTAGGCCAGACGAAGAGCGTGTTTATCTTAATGCCGTAATGACAGCCTTTAGACAACCGCCTTGGCAGTAAGACAGCAAGAAGCTGATGGATATTTCATGTTCTAGTACACGCCCCCAGCGATAATCTACGCATGCGCAATGATGCGCACATAACAAGGGTTCGTGTTTAATTAATACTGATTAACTTGTATTCGGAATTGACAGAACGATTGCAAGGGGATGGGCATGTTTCGTTTGCATGGTTTCTTTTTTCTATATTTTAGAATTTTAAAAGAAAACTATATTCATTGTTTTATTTTTAGCCTGCTGTCCTAAAACAAAAAAAAACAGTGTATATATTATTACTTCAAAAGTTATTATAGTGGATACTAGTATTTGAAATAGACACAGTATTTTTTAAAATTTTAAACGCCATGTGCGACGTCTATCGGCTTGCGCACTTGGAGAAGGTCTTAATAAAGAAAATATGCTCTCCGCCAGGGATCGAACTTTGCGCCGCACTCTCTAGAATACGCTACCATATGATCTGGCGTGCTTTACCATTCGGCTGCTGCGGGCATCACAGACTCTATTTTCCCTTTTAGGGAAAGCACGTTCCCTCGTTTAGACTTGAGCGATCATGACTCTCCACAACGTTTTGTCTTTTGTTGCTCTATACAATATTTATCACCTTAACATCCCTACAAATCCTTGTTCTGCCATCCATTTACACAAGTTCGTTAGATAGTTTACTCGATTTTTCCTTCTGTGCCTGTTGCCCTCAGTATGTCTTGGGAGTGTTAATTTCACCGAACACACTTTCCTAAATATGTGCTCCAGAAATTTCAACTTTCGTTTTCGGATTCTAAGTACGAGTGCCATTTTTGCTACCATTTTTCTTAAAACTTCTTCGTTGCTCACAGGTTCTATTGATGGTAGTTTTAGCATCCTTCTATAGAACTACATCTTTATTACGTCAGGTTCTTCTATAACGGTGATAAATTTGTTTGTTTACTACTATATAGAAGGATTTATATTACAAGACAATTCAGCACTCTTTTCTTTGTTTCTAACAAAATATTCCTTTTTCTTTTTTTTTCTTTCTTTTTTTCAAATTTACCACCCAAGATACGGGGTTACTGAATGATGTATAAGGAGGAAGTAATAAATTCAGTATGAAGATATGTAGGAAAGATAATGGTTAATCCTTTACTTGAAGAGGTTGTGATTGTAGTGATTGGGAAAGCATCTTCTCGGGAGTCTGTTCCAGAAGGTAGTGATTCTTGGGAAGAAGCTGTTTGAATAGAACTTCATTCTGGTGAATGGAATTCGAAGAGACTGGGAATGGTCCCTCTCCGTGTAAACCGCATGGCAGGTCTTACTTGTGACGGTCAGAATTAAGGGATGTGGCTCGTTAGAACATTTTCCATGGAAATAGAGTTAGATATTTCGTTGGTTGGTTGGTTTGTTTAGCGACATATCAACCACTATAGGTTATTTAATACCGAAATCTAAATAATTTTAACACAGTTTTATGGCTTCAACTAAAAATATTTTGAACGAAATTCTATGCCTTCAACTACAGATAAAATGTGTTGCGGGTCATTTTACTTTAAAAATGTATTGTTGGTTATTTTACTATAAATATGTATTGGTCATTTTCTTTATATAAAGATATATTCTTGGTATTTTTTATTTTACTTAAAATGTATTTTCCTAGTTTCATCGTGTTTTGATTTTGTTTGTGGGTTTATTTTTTGGCCATTAATGGGACCCGAACAGGTGCTACAACCTCAGGATGGACCTCAGAAAAACAGCAATTAAGAAGTGGTTCAACTCTCCTCAAAACCTCCAATCTGAAGATCAGAGGCCTTAAGTTTATTGTCATACTCTGGATTCCGATATTTCATCGGCGTGAAAGGGTTTATAAGGTGGAGAATAGTTAATCACTCCCAAAGCCCGGCAGATGCTTTTGAACTCAATCAAAACAGTAAAGTAAGGGTTGGGCAGCTCCAACCGAGATATGTCAACAGTAATCTGTCTCTTAATACTTTGTTTGCATTTTGTAATCTGTCTCTGTAAACTTGTTTATATTTTGAAGACGTCTTCCGCTATTTCTGTGCACCTTCGTATTTTTGTGTCATATATTTCTTTTGAGACACTGAATTCTTTCAAATCAAGGTTTTCAGTCGCTATTTTCACGTCAATCAAAGTATTTACGTAGGCCTGCAAGAAAAGCTTAAAATAAAGTGTTTTCTGACTTTTATATTACGACATTTTGTTTTTCAATCGCAGTGAGATACATGCCGTTTCTCACCTACTGTGAGATAAATGCTATTTGGGTAATCTTGCTTTTATATTCGACAGTAAATATTACGATTTCTTAATCTGTTTTTCATTTGTTGAGAAAAAGAGAACAAGAAGTGGAACGAAAAAAGAAAATCCTGTCCATCATGTACGATGAAATACGACACATACACCACGAAATCGATTTGATTGAAGAACAGCTAAAAGCTCTTGACCAAGACTATCTGGCAACCAGGGACACACTCTCATCAATCATAGAAACAGGTAGGAACTTTGCTTGATATGCTCTATCTTCACAGTTAAAATATTATTAAAATTCCTTCATCAGAAATAACGAATAGTTTCAGTTACCTTATATATTTTAAAGGTGTGTGGGTAAGGTAACGATTATCGGCACGAAAATGCAATCGGGGAGACGAATTCAAATTCCAGTCTGGGCTTTTACGTTCACTGTCGTATGAATACACTTGCAAAAAAAAAATCAATTTCATCTCGCCAAAACATGGTTTAAATAAGGTATATAATGCTCTAGAAGCTTGGACGGTAGCCAATTTATGAAATGGAAAACTCTGAATCCAATACTGTGGTGAAAGCAACGGAAATCACTAGTAGTTTTCTCAAGAAGTCATTGCAATTCACAGATAATAAAGGGAATGTACATTGATCGTCCGCATCCTGAAGGGACATAGCATTAAACATATATTTGGATGTGATGAAGCCTAGAAAGGCGAAACGCGTAATCAAATCTAGTTTCAATTAGACGTTTTCCATCTGTCAACTTTCTTCAATATATATATATATATATATATATATATATATATATATATATTGAAGAAATTTGACAGATGGAAAACGTCTAATTGAAACTAGATTTTGAATATATTGAAGAAATTTCTTCAATATATATATATATATATATATATATATATACACACATATATATATATATATATATATTGAAGAAATTTGACAGATGGAAAACGTCTAAAAATATGTAGGTGCCATAACGGTTCTCTTTGCTGAAAATGAAATTGGCAATCTGAGTTCAAATTCAGACATAGACTGTAATGTTCAAGTAGCACTAACACCCTCGGGAAAGACATATTGGGCTCTGTAGTCTTAGCAGCCAATCTAATTAAATGAAATCTCTGAATTCGAAACGATGGAGAAGGCAACGGAAACAGTCCGCTATCTTTCCCGAAAACATGTGCCAGTTCACAGGAAATAAAGGAAAGGAATCTGTGGAGGGCCATAATCGTTTACCTCATGTAGGTACGCAGCATATTATTTTAAGGATGTGCGGATAACGTAACGGTTATCGCCACGGAAAATAAAATCGATGAGCCAGTTTTAAATTTCCGTCTAATCTGTTGCGTTCATTTTTGCACATACACCCTTGTAAGTTATTTTCTAGCACTAGCTATGGATTAAATAGCAGAATAAGCTGCTCTCTAGATGTGGGTGGCAGTCTGTTCAGAAGGAACTTACCGAAATCAAAACTATGGAGGAGCCAACAGGAAAGCATTCCATATCTTTCCCAAGAAATCATGGTAGTTCACAGATAATAAAGAAATGGAATCCGTGGAAAGTCATAATAAACTACACCCAAAGTGATATAGCAGCACATATATATATATATATATATATATATATATATATATATATATATATATATATATATATATATATTGAACCTGCATCCTATGAGGAACCACCGTTAAGCCTGGAGTGCTATAACCGTTCAGACACAGAGAACTTCCGGTTTAGCAACGCTCGAATTAATGCTGTTCGCCAATCTTTTTCGATCTATCATATCTGCATCGATTTCGTATCATATTATAAACAATGACAATATATCATAAAAATTAATTACATCCGACAAATATTTAATACTAGCTTAAAAGCCGCCCAATCGCTCCAGGAGCTTGAGAGTCCCTAAGTCTTTACATATTCTAAGCACTAGAAGCTCTCCTGACTGCCGTTTGATCTGGGTTCTCATTTGCCCGGGACTTTCTTTCCCTCGCTGCAGATTTGACTCTTTTAATTGCAATCTGGTCCTCTGTTAGCGGAGATTTTCTTTTTGGGAGGCATACTGGTGCCGTATGCGATAGGCAACAATAAGCTACAGAACATCTCAAAATTGATCGATGCATTTAAGTATTGCATTAATATCTAATCTTACCTTTTAAATGTCCAACGGTAATTCTTCTGCCACTTAATTTCAAGGTAATTTTAATGTACGTAGGTCCTTGCTTTCCGTAGCAACAATTATTTTTATTTAATTGGTAACTTTCCCTTGATTTCGCAATTAAATTTAATTATATCCAAATTTATTTCCAAGTTATAAGAATTATTATCGCACAAAAAAAATTCGTCGCAAAAAATCAGATAAGAAAAATCACCGAAAACAATCGCAGTAATGAAAACTTGGGAATCCAAAATTTCTGTAACATGAGCTATTGAAAGTTAGAGGGTTATGGCCCCTTAATTGAAAAAGCGTGACTCAGTGACACACTGACATTGGCATTTGAAGAAAGAAGATGAGCTATTGGGATTCTCTTTAATTGAAAAATTGTGATACACTGACATTGGCATTTATTATATAGTAAGAGATGGGCTAATGAGAGTTGCGTCCCTTTAATTGAAAAATTGTGACACATTGACATTGGCATTTATTATATAGAAGAAGGAGATGCGCTAATGAGAAATGTGTCCCTTTAATTAAAAAGTGTGACACACTGACTATATTCATTATATAGATTTAGAATCGGCGAAAGTGTGTGTTTAAAAGCATTAAGTCGAACTTTGCTAAAGCGGAGCACGTCAGGCTTAATGGTGGTTCCTCATAGGATGCAGGTTCAATTCTTGCCAGAAAACGCATATGTTCTACGAAAATTCTCGAAAATTCAGACCGGTAAGTGTAATTTATACTGTTTAGTTAAAGGACAGAGTATTTACTCAAATAAGTGTATCCATAAAAAGTAACGTATAAACAGAAAATATATTAAATATTTGTCGGATTTAATCCATTTCCATTTCAAGTTGAATGATATAATCCTTCATAATGGACAGAAAATAAAATATTTATTTATCTATGCGTTCTCCATGCTGACAGTATGTTTTAAAATTAGGATATATAATTCCGGCTAATTTTTTTTAGATGTTTGTCAAATAGAAAAGCCTTGATGAAAGTAGATTTGTTTCGAAATATATCCAATACATATACACTCATTTCATGTCTCTCGTTTTCGCTTTCGGATCTGATGAAACCGTAAATGGCGAAATGTATTATCGGATATATTTCGGAACAAATCTACTTTCATGAACGGTTTTCCAATTGTCAAAAATGTAAAACAAATTGTCGGGATTATATATTTAATATTAAAACACACACACACACACACACACACACATATATATATATATATATATATATATATATATATATATATATATATATATATATATATATATGTACAAAAGAAAATGTATTCTCATATATATATATATATATATAAGAATATATATATATATCTATATATCTATAGATATCTCTCTCTCTCTCTCTCTCTATATATATATATATATATATATATATATATATATATATATATATATATATATATATATAAAGACATGATGAAAACTGTATTTAATGTATTTTTCTTCTATTCGTACTGTCCTGTCTACAAATTATATCTGAGAATATATATATATATATATATATATATATATATATATATATGGATAAAATAACTGAAAAAAAATTGGGTGTTTTTTTGCGAAAGTATTTATTTATATGTTTTTATATATATTTAATATTTCAGACCACCTCGGTCCTTCCTCAGAAATTAATTGAATTACTGTATTACTGTATTTGGGAGTTTGTTCACAGCGTCCGTCGTTAGACGCGGACGTCACGTGATGTGGAATGCAACTATGTTTGAATTTTTTAACGTAAATCTAACGATAGTATTTTAGATGTTGTTTAAAAAGGTTTTATAACTATATCTAAAGAAATATTTCTTTAGGTTTTATAACTATATCTAAAGAAATATTTCTTTAGATATAGTTATAAAACCTTTTTAAACAACATCTAAAATACTATCGTTAGATTTACGTTAAAAAATTCAAACATAGTTGCATTCCACATCACGTGACGTCCGCGTCTAACGACGGACGCTGTGAACAAACTCCCAAATACAGTAATACAGTAATTCAATTAATTTCTGAGGAAGGACCGAGGTGGTCTGAAATATTAAATATATATAAAAAAATTTTATCCATATATTATATATATATCGAGAAAGTATACGTGGCTTCTCATTATGCTATATATATATATATATATATATATATACATATATAAATAGATTAAGTCCGACAATTATTTAATATTTTTTTTTTTCTATAAAAATAACGTATAAACAGAAAATACATATATATATATATATATATATATATATATATATATATATATATATATATATATATATATTAAAATGAAAAACAATACATATTTTTCGAGTAACAGAACCAACGGTACATTTTAGATGTGATTGAAGGCATTCAGTTGCGTTCAAAATATTTAGATTTTGACATTAAATAACCTATAGAGGTAGATATGCCGCTAAACAAAATCAACCAAATTATTTACTAACATTTGATTAGTCCGACTCAAAGATGTAATTTGCTTTTATAAACGTTGTGTTCTCGAGCGATTTCCTAAGTACTGATCACGTCAGATGTTACTTAACTTAATCAGACGAGAAACTATGCTTCTGGCATGACTTGACCGCCATCATATACCTCGGTAGATGAGAGCTCAAGTATTAAACTAAATTTAAAACAACATATATCCAGATCATTAAAAATCACTTATCTTGGCTCAGAAAATTACAAACACTGGAGCTGTGTCGTGCTTCTTGTTTATTACACAATCTAGAATATTGCCGTACTAAGCTTAGCGACATCTAATTTAATAAAATACGCAGATGACACAGTTTTCCGACTCGGGATGAAAACTAAAGAACTTCCTAGACAAAGTGGTGGAAGAAAACAAGATAAAAGCATTAACCATCAACTTCAAGAAAAATTACGAATTGGAGATAGATATGGAGAAACCCAAGATGCGAGTAAACAAATTGGAGATATAAACATCATGCAATTCCTGAAGATTAAATATCTGGGAAGCGTTTTGACAGGGGATGTAAAATGCTACACCGAGATCCGATCCCGCATTGGACTAGCGAAAGAAGCATCCCAAAAGCTAAACAAGGTGCTAAGAAAGGAACAAATAGTCAGAAACAAAGAAAAGACTGCTGGATTGTTAAGTGATATCCACCCTCTTTTATGGTAGTGAATGTTGGACAATCTCCCCACGGATGAGGAGAAAACTAGACGCAGGAGAAATGTGGTACTACAGTGGTACTAATGTGGTACTACAGTGGTACTGATGTGGTACTACAGTGGTACTAAATGTGGTACTACAGAAAAACACTGAAAAATCCATGAGCGGAGCAAGTAAGCAACAAGGAAGTCCTAAATAAAATGGCAACAGAAAGAACACGTCTATTTAGAATCAGGAAAAAGCAGCTGAAATTCCTTGGAGAAATAATGAGAAATAGAGAAACGAGAAACGAAGAAATAGAGAAACGAAGCTAGCCACTTACCTGATGAGTTTGTATGAATGGAAGACGGAACGTGGAGCGGGAGCCTTAGTAAAAGGAGAATATCTGCTTAGAAACACTCGATATAGGTAACTGCGGAGAGCCTCATCGCCTATGTCATGAAGATGAATCTTGGCCCAATGATCAGAATGATGGAGCGGCCAGAGAGGATCGAGCTCGCAAAACTAGCGAGTTGGTTTTCGAGACATGATTGCTAAATATCGAACCACAGCAAGAGTCCTAACATTCTATTTGCGTGCCCTTTCAGGACGTTGGCGATCATGGCTCGCCATAATTCCCTTTATTTTATAGCTCTTAATGAATTCTGACCTTTTGTTGTCACTCCTAAATCTTTCTCCGCCATCCATTTACTCAATGTCGCTAGGTAAGTTATGCGTTGTTTTCCTCTGCCTCTCTTGCTTTCGATCTGTTTGTGAAAATCAAATTTTCCAAGCGCTCTTTCCTCATTATCTATCTGTTGTAGAATACCTACGGACGATAATGTGTATGTCGCCATTCACATAAATACAGTATAAATACTGTATGTTGGTCTGCAATTGGAGATTCATTGTGGAATTCACTTGACTCACTTCTACGCGCCGCTGGCGAATCTTATGTGTTGTTCGTGTCCTAAATATCGTTCATTATGAACCTTCCTATGATTATTCTATGCAGTAACCTTCCCTAGAAATTTCAACTGTCTCTTCCTGATGTTAAGTATATGAAAAATGAAAGCAAAAACAATACTGATCTACAAATGTCGGAATATGACTTTCTGGCAATAAATCAAATTAAATTTTAATTTGGTAGGGAAACTGTTGGTTTTTACTTGTTAGATTGTTAAATGTCGAATTTCGTATGCAGTGGGGAATTAGAACTCATTACTCAGTAATAATGGTCAACCCAACTACATTTGTTAAGCATTGCCCCACGCCGATGCACCCAACAAAAAGATAATATATTTACTATTTCGTTACTAGTTCCTTCCGAGGACATGGAGACGTTCGCCTATCGTGAAGAATCTTACGTTCATTATCAAGTAAAGCAAGTAAACAATGTAACTACGGCCAAATGTGTTCTGGAGATGATCCGTCGACGACAGGTGGCGCTACAGTACCTTGCCAACGTGACCTACTGCAAATATCTAGAACACAAACACAACTTGTCGGTAGGAAAGAAAAAACAACGCACGGCTACCGAAGAACAAGAAACAGAAAGAGAAGTTACAGGAGGACAACCAAGACTTTTGACCATCCGCCTGTCCGGTGATCTAGGCGAAGCCGAGCCTCTTTCAAAGGTAAGTAATGCTAATTTATTTCCGTAATTCACAACGGTTTATGGACTATGTCGGAATACATTTTTTCCGCGTTTTTCAAGTGAATTTTAAAGACAACATTTACATATTTTCATGCTAGTTTTTACCTAATAGAAAGCCCAAGTGCCACTCATGGTATAGGGTTACTGAATAAGATTGTTGTAAGAGCGTACAAGGAGGGTGAAGGGGTGCATCTTATGAGGATATGTAGGATAGATAACGTTTGAACTGATACTTGAAAAGGTTAAGATTGAAGTCTGCTCCACTTAGCGGAAGTTCCTCCTTACTAATGAAACACGAAGGGAATAACAATGATTCAATGCCGTATACGTGGCATGGTGGGTCCTTGATGCAACGGTCAGAATTGGAGGAACCAAGTAATGTAGCTCGTTTGAACATTTGCTATAGCAATAGCGATCGGGTAGCGAGAGGCTAACAACGTATCGTCTGCGGGAAAGTTGTTGTCGGCTGGAAAATAATTAATCGCAAACCAGGCCGCGAAATCGCTTTTGGACTCTAGGCTGAGCAAGATATTTACTTCCATTGCATTTCACCACTTTTGAGAAAGGTTCATTATCCGATACTTCCAGAGCTTGGCATCTTTCTGGGTGATAAACTGATTTTTACAGATTTCTAAAAAGTTGTTTCAATTAATAAATGTTTTGTAGGAAGTCAGATAAGATCAGGTGAATACGGCGTATACTGTAGGAAATCCCAGCCAAGTTGTAAAAATTTCTGCTGGGTTTGCAAATAAACGTTAAACCCCCAACATTGCCCTGACGGAAGATAAACCGTTTCGATAGGCCAATTGTTTTTCATCGATTGCTGCCTTTAATCGATCTAATTGTAAATAATACTTCTCTGAATTCAACATTTGATTTTTCGAAGGATCTCGTAATAAAATAATGCCAATCCAATCCAACTTGATACATAGAATTACTTTCTTCAGTTGCAGGCTGGCTTTTTGAGTGGTTAACAGTGGCTTATTTCGTTTTACCTATGACATTCTTCACTCCTTATTGCGTAAACAATCCATTTTTATCGCCTGTTATTTTTTTTTTAATTTGTCATTTTCATTGTTTGTGAGCAGAGAATCACAGATCGTAGCGATTCCCGTATCCAAGTGTTTTCAAATGTTTCACAACGCTTTTGTGAGATAGTGGGGAGTATCTCTGCGGTGCTCCGTGTCCCGTGACCTGTGTTATTTTTAATCAGCTTTAAATGTGGTCATCACCCGTTGCAAACATGAATATTCTTGTCTTCCACTCCTGAACCAAGCGAACCACTAACGAACATCATTTCCATAAACGTTCATATTTTGTTTTGCTTTTTTACAGCAATTTTTTTTCCTTTCCGGAAATAACTGACTAAAATGCATTTTAATTTCGTCTATTTTCACTAAAAAATGCAAAATCATAAAATTTACAATCCACACAAAAACCGATAGAAAGACTCATTGAAATGTAGCATTTCGTTACAATCCAATTCATTTCGTTTCTTAAATGAAAATAGCTGAAATGTTATAAAATTATGTTTGTGAACTTAGAAATCTCACTATTGTACATTTATTTATCTAAATATTTATTTTGAGTTGAAACTGAAAGAAAGATTAAGCTTTTCAAGATAAAACAGTTTTCTCGCTTTTTAAAAAATATATGAGCAGATCATCTAAAGGCATTGTTACGAGAGTGCTTGGAAAAAAGATTTATTATCCAATTTGACTTTTTCCCGTCATGGCTATAGTTATATCATGGACAGGACGGAACTGATTGGCTGAAAGGAAAACGGAACTGATTGGCTGAAAGGAAAACGGATGACAAAAATGTTTTGTTCTCAGGAATACTTTTATATAAACTCCGACATACACAAAACCATATATATATATATATATATATATATATATATATATATATATATATATATATATATATATATATATATATATATATATATGTACGTGGAGAAATATATATCACAGATGTCTACATAGCAAATCAATGTAAAAGGAGGAACAAAATGACAAGTTTTACAGATAATTTGAAGATATTCCTGACCTAGAGAAGTCATTTTTAGGACTCCAGATTTAAACGGACTGGATTCATCTATGTACCAAAGGGAAACGGCATCATGTGTATGTTAGCTGGGGAGGCAGATTTAGCCCCAGCCTGGGCAAAAACCCCAGGCTAAAAGAAAGGAACCTTCTCGTTTGGTTGCTATTCACGAACTGAAAATCGACTCCCGCTCTGGTTCACAGTATGGAGTGACGTCACGAAGCGGTCGTCATGTGACCACGGGACTTACCTCTCACCAAAGGGGGATAAGCGCCTTCTTTATCCGTGCAGTATAATCAAGAATTATCTTCACTGACAAATCATGTTTTCACCCTTCATTAAAAACAAAGGATAAAAATAATTAAAAGTCCTTAACCAGAAGGCAAGAGGAAAAAATTGTTCATATTTTCTGCGGCTAGGAACTCGCATATTTTTCATGTCTTATTTTGTTTTAATATTTCAATCCAGGCGTCAAACGCATTATTTAATTCTTGGAAGAAAATTAAAACTATTCCTTTCTGACTTGCTAAAAGATTGATATTTACAGTAACTCAATTCTGAAAACTGTTCAACATACTGAAAATTAAATAATAAATAAATATTTTTTTTCTGCTTCTTCCTTTCAGAAAAATGTTGATTTTTTTATTTATTATTTTAGTATTATCTTACAGATTTACTTCCTCTTTAATTAGATGTCAATATTTCAATATTTTATTTTTCGTGACAGAATGCTTTTTACATAAACAGCTTATTTTAAAGAACCAGCTTTAACAACAAAGGAAAATTCGGTGTATATAATATCTCTTTGGTTGAACAGTTTTTCCTTCCACAGATTTGAAAACACTTCAACCTGCTGACACGTGGATTTAATTGACAAATATCATTAGGAAATATGAATATGAACCATCTCAATGCAGAGATCCAAAAATCCTCTGTGTGTGTATGTGTGAATTTTTAACTACTTTTAGTTATATAGTTTTTTTTTTTTTTTTTGTTTTTCCCACACTGAGAAGAATAAGGTAATTGGAGAAGTGAGGGGAGACATTTCAAGATTTATTTCTATTTTGAATAAAGAGAAGGATATTAAAGTTCAGTTGAATCAGCATATTTTTCAACAGAATCATGGTCAGTAAATTACCATGTGAATATTATGACGAATGCCTGTTCAGAATTTTTTTTCGGAATGTCATTCTTTGGATATGAATTTGGGAAAGTATATGCGTGTGTACGTGTGCCTATACTGTACACTGTGATCGCTTGCCGAAGGAATACAAATTAGTCATTAACTTGATTGCAACTGAGCATTCGCCCAGTTTATATAAAAGAATTTTTTTTAAACTGTCGCATGGATTTTTTTTATAAAGATATATATACATATATATATATATATATATATATATATATATATATATATATATATATATATAATCAAGCAACATAAATTGAAAAATGTACGTGAAGCAACATGACTCATATATAAAAAGGGATAGGGGGAAGTCGAGATCCATGATCCTAAAGGGACACGGCACATAAAAGAAGAAGTAACTTTGTCCGTGGAAAAGGGACTGTGGGGTGGAGAATAATTCATCACCCACAGGGCCACGCAAACAGTGTTCAAAAACAATGTCACGGCTAGAAACTGGAGATTGGATAGCTGTTTATCTTTTGCTAAATTCATTTCTTTTATTTGCACGTTTAGTTTTAATTTTTTTCTGTATTTGTATTTCACTTACTTTACTAATATATGTAAAAGTTTTATTTTTGCAAATAGTAATGAAACCGATAGCGATAAAACCTTCATAACTTTAACCAGGAATGATATTAAAGTATGTCAATCGTCACTGATAGAATAAAAATGAAAATTTAAATGTTACTGACAAAAATAAACATTTTCTTTCAAATTGAATACGCTTGGTCGAATGTCAAAACAAAGGAACCTTTTACGCTAATCTCCACATTGGGATGGCCCTGAAGAACATTGAGACACTAATAATCCTAATATAGTGTGTTGCCTGTGATTGAAAACTTTTCTATTATGTCAATCACTTCTTCGACGTGCCGTGTCATTTCAGGACGTGGGCAATCATGGCTCTCTACAACCACCTATCTTTTATAACCATTAGAATCGTTTATCACTTTGCTATGACTCCACCTCCTTCCGCTACCCATTCACAAAATCACAGCTGTCAGGTAGTTGGCTCGCTGCCTACCACTGTTCCTCTTGACCTCGATATGCCATGTGAGTGTCAAATTCTCCGTGCACTCATTCCTCATCATATGTCCAAGAAATTTTAACCGTCTCTTTCTGATTCAGAAATATAAGAATTCTTTTTGTTTCCATTTTCCTTAAAACTTCTTCGTTGATTACGAGCTGCATCCATGGAATCCTCAGCATCCTTCTGTAAAAGCGTATTTCTGTTGCCTGCAGTTTTCTCTTCATTTGAAAGGAGATTGTCCAGCTTCAACTGCACATGTAAGAGGATTGATATCGCATTGACTGCGGACGTTTTTTCTTTGTTTCTAACGACATTTTCCTGTTTCGTAATACTTGCTTAGCTTTTGGAAGTCCTCTTTAGTTATTCTAATGTATCTTCGGATTTCGGTATCACATTTTTCTTTTAAAAACCTTCCCAGATATTTAACCTTTTGTTTCATTTTAGAATATCCTCATCTATGGTTCTAGGCATGCGCATGTAACACCTTTATGATTTTTCTTTTCAAATATTTAATTTAATTATTGTACATAATTAAGTTACAATAAAATTTGTATTTTATATGAATAGTACCTTATGAAAATTGAGATGCAGTAGAGTGGGTCCCCGTATCATACATTTGGGAGTGTATTATTGATTCGGGGGTATCATAGATTCGGGGGTATCATAGGTTCGGTGGGGGCACGATACCCTTGCACCTGGCTGTTGTTAGTCCTCAAATGATGTGGCTTCTGTTATTTGGTAGAATTCTTTGTGATTCTGCCAACCCTGTTCACAATGTTCACAAAAGGATATTTTTCTCAAAAACGTCAGGCTTCACTCGCTCAAATACCATTTTCACCATTAATCTTAGAAAACGGCTGTATACAACTCAGTTTAGTTATTTCTGAATGGGTTTGGCGCCATGGTATTCTCAAACTCTTTCTGTAGAACCGCATTTCTGCTGCCTCCAGTTTTCTCTCCCAACTGTAAGGAGATTGTCCACCATTCACTGCTACATAGGAAGATTGATAGTGCACAACAATTCCGTATTCTTTTCTTCGCTTCTAACAACATTTTATTGTTGCATAATACATTATTTACATTGTTTGGATTATCGTCCTCATCTTTGTTGCCATATTTATCACAACGTTCCGGCCGTTGTACGCTCCGGCCTTCTTCAGGTGGTTAGAATGTCGAACTAAACCCTTTATTTCGCTCGCTGGGGTAGACTGTTCTAGTTCCACGTGCCATGTCTAATGGATGTCAGTTATCAGTTATCTCGTGTTAATTCCCCTCTCCAAATTCTCCACTGCCTTAACCAGGTATTGTCCTCAAGTACACATGGCACAGTGGGTAAAGGCGTTAGTTAGATCCAGTGACAGGACCCATAGAGTGTGAGTTCAATACCTGGTTAAGGCAGTGGAGAACTTGGAGAGGGGAATTAACAGGAGATAACTGATAACTGATATCCATTAGACATGGCACGTGGAACTAGAACAGTCTACCCCAGCGAGCGAAATAAAGGGTTCAGTTCGACATTTCAACCCCCTAAAGAAGGCCGGAACTTACAACGGCCGATACGTTGTGATAAATATGGTGAAAAAAATGAGGGCTATAGTCCGAACAATGTAGATAGTGTACATAATATCTCATCTCAGAAATATGGACAGATACTGCATAGTACTTTGTTTATCATTTCAAATGCATATTTGGGTAATCCAATACACGTTCGAATATCTGTAAATTTTCCATCCTCTGTTAAACAACCCCAGATATTTAAATTTCTATACTTGTTTGATGTTGGCATCTCCTCATAGCTCGTATTGTAGGCTTTTTCTTTTACTGACAAGCATATAGACATTTTTTAAATTGGTCGCTGTTGCCCCTTCGCGGTCAGTATCGATCGTTCGTTTCTCAGCTTCAAGGCTAAGATCACGGTGTAGTATCTGTTCTCAGATTACTCACTGGACGATCGCCTATGGGGCTGAGATTCGATCTCTGATACAGGCCGGTCGCAGGGATTCGTCCCTGCGCTGGTAGTATCGCAGCTACGTCTAGCTATGACTAGCTAAAGACTAGCTATGACCAGCTTGGACAAGCTAAGACCAGCTAAAGCCAAAGCACTGCGGCCCGGGTGAAAACTCGGGTCCATTCCCCCTCCCTTCCCACATTAAACCCTGACCTTGTGTCACAACCTGACCCTGTGGGAGGTCAAGTAAATCCCGATCACGGTGCAGTATCTGTTCTCAGATTACTCTCTGGACGATCGCCTATGGACTGAGATTCGATCTCTGATACAGGCCGGTCGCAGGGATTCGTCCCTGCGCTGGTAGTATCGCAGCTAAGACTAGCTATGACCAGCTAAAGACCAGCTTGGACAAGCTAAGACCAGCTAAAGCCAAAGCACTGCGGCCCGGGTGAAAACTCGAGTCCATTCCCCCTCCCTTCCCACATTAAACCCTGACCTTGTGTCACAACCTGACCCTGTGGGAGGTCAAGTAAATCCCGATCACGGTGTAGTATCTGTTCTCAGATTACTCTCTGGACGATCGCCTATGGACTGAGATTCGATCTCTGATACAGGCCGGTCGCAGGGATTCGTCCCTGTGCTGGTAGTATCGCAGCTAAGACCAGCTTGGACAAGCTAAGACCAGCCAAAGCACTGCGGCCCGGGTGAAAACTCGGGTCCACTCCCCCTCCCTCCCCACGTTAAAAACCGACCTTGTGTCACAACCTGGCCCTGTGGGAGGTCAAGTAGATCCCGATCACGGTGTAGTATCTGTTCTCAGATTACTCACTGGACGATCGCCTATGGGGCTGAGATTCGATCTCTGATACAGGCCGGTCGCAGGGATTCGTCCCTGCGCTGGTAGTATCGCAGCTACGTCTAGCTATGACCAGCTAAAGACCAGCTTGGACAAGCTAAGACCAGCTAAAGCCAAAGCACTGCGGCCCGGGTGTAAACTCGGGTCCATTCCCCCTCCCTTCCCACGTTAAACCCCAACCTTGTGTCACAACCTGGCTCTGTGGGAGGTCAAGTAGATACCTAGACTTTTTTTAAATTGAGGGTTATTTCTTTCTTCTCGCTTTCCTTTCATAGTTTGTTTAAGATGCACTGTACTTTTCTTTCTGTCATTAACATAGTGTCATCCGCGTATCTGATATTGTTAAGATGTTCCCTTAGGATAACCTTGCTGTAGACGTTGAATATATCTGGCGAGAAGATGCATCATTGTCTTACGCCACTTCTTATTTTATTTTTGCGTACCCACTCAATTCATTTTTCTTTTTCGTATTCAGACTGTTTGCTGCTAGTATCAATTATCGTCGAGGAATTGGTGGGGTTCTACAATTGGTATTACGACAAGAATTAATAATTTTCTTTTAAAAATTGTTATTCATATCACTAGAAACTCAAGGGCACTAATATCTAAAAATAAATTTCATAAAAGGTATAAGAGGGGGTTCAGTTTGCAATGTAAATTCCTTGTAAACTGATCCCTCTATGGAAGCCAAAATACAATATACGACGTATTTTCTCAAAATGTAGAAAAATATTTTCTTGTCTAATTAGTGATATGGAGTGTTTAATTGATATTAATACACCATATATACTAGCGTATCATGTGACTTTTAAAGACCTAATTTTGAAGCTAAATTTAAAGGGTTTGCATCATACACGAGATATAAAATTGGCGTATGTTCTGCTGGCCCTGGCTACGCCGTTGACCAAACCCTATATTCATTTACTGTAATCAAATTAGCTTAAAAATTAGGTCTTCAAAGGTCTCATGATATATAAAAAAGAATTTAAGACTTCTGATTTAATTATTTCTTTTTTCTTTTAATTTCTGAAGTGTAGAGAATATAGTGATGGATGTAGGGAAGCAGATACGTCGTGCTGGCGGCACGAGAAAACATACTCTTTTGTATCAAATACATACATACATACATACATACATATATGTATATAATAATAATAATAATAATAATAATAATAATAATAATAATAATAATAATAATAATAATAATAATAACCACCCAGACCCGGTTACGGAGATAGGACCTGTTACAATTCTATGGGACTAAACAATACACAGTGACAGAACAATCAAAGCCAACCGCCCAGACATTGTTATTAAAGACCACAAACAAAATAAGTGCCTCCTTATTGATATGGCAGTCCCTGCAGGCTGCAATGTATCTTTGAAGATATTCGAAAAGCTGTCAAAATACAAGGACCTTGAAATAGAAATCTCAAAAATGTTGCACATGAGAACATCAACAATTCCTGTTGTAGTTGGAGCCCTTGGACTGGTTGGAAAAGATTCCAGTAAACTAATTGAAAGGATCCCTGGAACTCCATGCCTCAAAGAGATACAAAAAATTGTTCTGACAAGTACAGCCCACACTTTACGAAGGGCTTTATCTATGTAATTATTTTTTTTTTAATTTTTTTTTTGCAGTGGAAAGTGTCAAGATGCCATTTCTAACCTTAGAAATGTGTAAACGCCAGATATTAAAGAAAATAAAAATAATAATAATAATATAAGTAATTATACTCGTCTGGAAAAACCTTAGGTGTTTTGGCTTGTAAATGAACAAACCAATACCCAAGGAAAAATAAAGGAATAAAAAAGAAAGAACCAAGAACATGTAATTGAGGCGAAAAGAATCGTCCAGAATATATATATATATATATATATATATATATATATATATATATATATATATATATATATATATATACAGAAATATTTTTAGATTGGAAGATCTATTGATAAAGGTCCTACTAATTAATCTATAACTGGGGGAAAGAGGTGAATTCATACCTTTCCCAAGTGTATTTACGAAAAGTGAATATCACAAACTCAACTGGAACTCGGCTGTCCGACAAATTCCATTAGTATAGATCGTTCAAATATTCCCCCTTAATGTGTGACAGAAAAATCCCTGTGAACGTGGGAGGTAATCATGGATAGAATCATGTATTTCATCCAAATTCGGTTCATTATGTAGCTGAGAAGCATAATATATATACATATGTATGTATGTATGTATGTAAGTATGTATGTATTGTTGAATTATTTATAATAATGTTCAATTCTTAGTGTTTGAAAGTTAATGTGCATTAATAAAATAATAGAATAGATTTTTTCTCGGATCAATGTAATCATTTCTGTCGAGAGTCCCGATGAGTAACTGAAAAAATTACAAAACTCTAAATCGCCTTTCAATAAGTATTGAATTTTATTAACAAAAAGTCTGTGAAATTCGATAAACGTTAAATTATATAATTTTATGTATATTTATTGCTCTTATATAAGACCTTGCAATATATATATATATATATATATATATATATATATATGTCGCGCCAGAAGTATTTTCTCGTCCATTTCTGAGTCCATTCACATCTACAAACCTACCATTCGTCCATGTATTGAATACTGTTGCCATATATGGTCTGGTGCCCCCGCTGTTCATCTCAAGGTTCTCACGAAATCCAGAGACGGATATGCAATATGATCGGTTCTGACCTGGCATCTCGACACCACTCACTTTCTCACAGACGTTATGTGGCTTCCCCCTGTCTTTTTTACAAATATTTTCATGGCATCTGCTCTGAGAAACTATTTTCACTGGTGCCCCGACTGCACGAACTTAAGCCTGCTACTAGGTTGGCATCTCGGTCCCACCCTTTTACTGCCGAAAGAGTTAAATTTAACTGCCTCTTCTACCGTAACAGATACTTCTCTCGCACTTCCAGAAAGTGGAACTCCCTTCCGCTTACTTGCTTCCCTGATAACTATAATCTTTAGAAACTTAAATGTAATGTGAATCGACATTTTCTGATGCCTTGATCTTGAGCCCCGATTTTCTTTTTTATCCTTTCTTCAATCTCCTCCTCTTTTTTTTTACTTTCACTTTCTGTAATCCCTTGCATGCTTATGGCACTTCCGCCTTGCTTGGGAGGAAAAGCTTATATATATATATATATATATATATATATATATATATATATATATATATGGCTACTCAGTTCTCTGGGGACTTTTGCATGAACTTAGTAAAATATTCATAAAAAGAACATTATTTGAAATAAAATTGCCATGAATAATCTTGATACTCTTCTTGATGAATCCACTTAATTAATCCGCCGTTAGCATCGATCGCAGATTTTAATACGCGGTCTGAAACGTTGAATCAGACGATCTCTATATATTTGGGACATTATGCTAGTTATGGCAGACTTTAGAGATTTTATAGTGTTATGTAAGCATTGATCGACTTCCCTCTCGACGACACCCAACATGTAGTAGTAGTGTAATGGATTCAGATCTGGAGAGCTAGGCGGCCATATGTATGGAGTGATGTGCTCGTGGAGATTGAAACTCATTCATTCTTGGTTTGTTTTGACCATATGAGACGCCGCAGAGACTTGATAGTAGGTGTACAGACTTTCTTTACTCACGCTCTCTATCAAGGCCTCACAAACCTCTCCAACACCTGCTTGTAGTCAGCAGCATTGACCCTTGAAGAAAGAAGTTAGGATTATGGCATCTCCCTCATTACTCGAAACTCCCATCACAGTTTCCGGAAACATTGTGCACATGACCGTTGGAAAGTCTTTATGTTCTCATTATAAACATCTGTCATTCCTTCTTTTGACCTTTTGGTCATGATCAAAGTTTTTCTCATTAGAGAAAAAAAGCATTCCAGATTCTTGATGTTTCACTTTGTTCAACAAATGCTTTGCGCAGATCTAACGGTTATCTTTTTGAATTGGCCTCTCCGCATCGCATATGACGTGATTCGAACGAACTTATGCACAATGCTTCCAATGAAGTGCCTTGAAACACTGAGCTCATTAGCAATGACTTTAATTAACCTTTTGGAATTCTTATTGATAATTTTCTGCGCCATTCGTACAAAGTTGGGTGCTTTGATACAGGCGTTTTATGTTTATCTACTGCTGCAGAATCCCTGGAGAATACCCGTTAGTAATTTTCAGCTCTTCCCTAACTTTGACAACAAACGTCTGTGCAACATTCAGGAAGCGGGCAAGCCCTAAATCAGTATGCTCTGCCTTTAAGGCAGCGATTACACCGTACCTTTTCATTTGTTGAGTTAGCTTGATGTTTCTCATTTATCTGAAAAGAAATGATTACAAAGTTAGAAAAAGTTAAAGCTATTAAAAGACGTATCCATAAAGAACTGAGCAACACTGTACACACACACACACACACACACACACACACACACACACACACACACACACATATATATATATATATATATATTTTATGTAAGTTTTTTTCATATAGTCTGATAATCTTAATAACATTATCATTAAACAATGAAAGAAAATCACAATATTGATACATACTTTTTTTAAATCCAATCTAAGCTTTCGGCTTACATAAGCCATTATCAAAGTATTATCAATGTATTATCGTGTATTGCATAAATATATTGTGTAATTGTCATTTTGATAATGGCTTATGTAAGCCGAAAGCTTAGATTATTGTGACAATATTGTGATTTTCTTTCATTGTTTAATGATAATGTTATTAAGATTATCAGACTATATGAAAAAAACTTACATAAAATATATAGACAACACTTATCTATATTATTTAATGAAACATGTATTAATGAAAAAATGCTGCCTAAATACACACAATATATATATATATATATATATATATATATATATATATATATATATATATATATATATATATGAATCCATCTATTCTATTCTCGCCTCAGCTATAAGTTAAATTATAGGGCCGATATGGCTCTTCAGTCTTGTTTGGCAACCGGTCTAGGAGAACGAAAACTTCGATGCCACAGTGTTAATCCGGTTATGTTGCATCTGCCTATCTCTGGGATTCACAGTATTTGGAGTGTGAGTTGTTGCAGTGTTGTGCAAGCCATACACTACTATAAACTCAGCACGGGCATTGTCATCAGTGGTATTACTCGTGTGACGTGTCGTCAGCCATCACGCACACACACACACGCGCACGAATACACACACATACATACAAAAATACTGTGTTAAAAGTTCATAATGCTGTTTTTAGAGCAAATCAGAGGGAATATTTAGGATTTCTGCCTGTATTTTTTCAGTTGTATGTGCGCCATTTTTTTTCCCAATGCAGTTAGTCATCTTTCTGATAGCTTCATGCCTCCATTCATCCAGAACTGTTTTAAGTGATTTGTTCAGGCTTCCATCGATTCGAAATTCTTCCCAAAGAGAATTTTGTAGGTATCGAAATAAGGTGGTAATGTCAGTACAATGTGATCAGTCGGGCATCCCAGTCAAACTTTATAAATCCCTGTCCGATATGCAATGATAAGTGAGGCCTAGTGCTGCCCTGATTAAAGATGACACCCTTCTTCTGATTGGATAATTCCGGACGATTTTCACTTTTTAATCTAAAAAAACATCTATACACATGAATTGCATAGAATTCACTTTACCGCCGCCGTTATTTAGCTTTCCCGTGTTTTTCCATGACAGTTACTCTGATGAGCTTTCCTACTTGGTACCTCGGCTTCTTGTATTTAAGCGTAACATTTGATTGGCAGCTAAGTCTCATACTTTTACTGTTAAAATGAAATATGCCGGAGAAAAAGAAAAACAATTTAGAATTTTTAATTCTGTGTTTTTGTTGTTTCACAAAATTAAAAATTCCAGAGTTTTTTCTTTTTCTCCTCCATATTTCATTCTCTGATAATGCTTTAATAAAAACGAAACAAGTTAGATTTATAAATGTTTTCTATTTGTTCCTTATCCCATCGTGTGTTTATATATAGATATATATATATATTAATACATGTCTCATTAAATAATATAATTCTTGTTTGTTGCTGTTAAGTGTGTTCAATTTTTCCTTGGATATTTCAATTTGCCTTTTCACAAGGCTACATTTATAATTCAAAGTATTGATAGTATTATGAGCTGCTGGATCATGTAATTTAAATTGTGTGTATTTAGGCAGCATTTTTTCATTAATACATGTCTCATTAAATAATATAATTCTTGTTTGTTGCTGTTAAGTGTGTTCAATTTTTCCTTGGATATTTCAATTTGCCTTTTCACAAGGCTACATTTATAATTCCAAGTATTGATAGTATTATGAGCTGCTGGATCATGTAATTTAAATTGTGTGTATTTAGGCAGCATTTTTTCATTAATACATGTCTCATTAAATAATATAATTCTTGTTTGTTGCTGTTAAGTGTGTTCAATTTTTCCTTGGATATTTCAATTTGCCTTTTCACAAGGCTACATTTATAATTCCAAGTATTGATAGTATTATGAGCTGCTGGATCATGTAATTTAAATTGTGTGTATTTAGGCAGCATTTTTCCATTAATACATGTCTCATTAAATAATATAATTCTTGTTTGTTGCTGTTAAGTGTGTTCAATTTTTCCTTGGATATTTCAATTTGCCTTTTCACAAGGCTACATTTATAATTCCAAGTATTGATAGTATTATGAGCTGCTGGATCATGTAATTTAAATTGTGTGTATTTAGGCAGCATTTTTTCATTAATACATGTCTCATTAAATAATATAATTCTTGTTTGTTGCTGTTAAGTGTGTTCAATTTTTCCTTGGATACTATCAATACTTGGAATTATAAATGTAGCCTTGTGAAAAGGCAAATTGAAATATCCAAGGAAAAATTGAACACACTTAACAGCAACAAACAAGAATTATATTATTTAATGAGACATGTATTAATGAAAAAATGCTGCCTAAATACACACAATATATATATATATATATATATATATATGTGTGTGTGTGTGTGTGTGTGTGTCATTCGTAGACAGTACTGTTTCGCTGTATCACAGCTCTTCATTCATTTAGCCATTTTTAAGGATGAAATATTTTAACATCTAATTTTTAATTTTAAAATATTTCATCCTTGAAAATGGCTAAATGTATAGCCGAAAGTATTGAAAAAAAGAACAATCGGACAGTTTTTATATAATTTATCATCTGAAAAGAAAAAAATTAGATCATATGAGAAATTGTATAAAAAAAAACTAAATCAAAGCACTTTGTCCGTCGTATTCAATGAAATGTGCATGAAAGAAGGATTGCTGCTTAAATGCACAACTACACACACACACACACACACACACACACACACACACACACATATATATATATATATATATATATATATATATATATATATATATATATATATATATATATATATATTTAGAATTGGACATAGTCCGACAATTTATTTAAACAGTATTAAATAACATTTACCGGCATGAATGTCCGAGAAATTTTCATAGAAAATTTTCGCTCTCCGAAATCTATGAAAATTTCTCGGACATTCAGGCCGGTAAATGTTATTTAATACTGTTTATTATAAAACAGAGCATTTGCTTAAATACTTGTATCTATAAAAAGAACGTTAAACATAATATATATAAATGTCTTTATATATATATATATATATATATATATATATATATATATATATATATATATATATATATATATACATATGAATGTATTGGGTGAGAAACTGGCGAGGAATTGACAATCACATTTTTTTCTTCATATACGTGATGAACTGACCTTTACAGTTGCGAGTGTCTAGTGTAAATACTTCAAATGGAAAAGGACCGTGTCTTGCTAACCAATATTCCAAATCAATACTTTTTACTTTTATTGTATTTTGAAATACTAAAGGCAAATAGTCAACTATCGCCGCTATTAGGAAGCCATGTTTCATAGATGCTCGTGTAAATGTATTTAATATATTTAACACACACACGCACGCACGCACGCACGCACGCACACACAAAATATATAGCGTTATATGGTGGGGTGATGGGAGGAAGCGGTGATTGCGTAGTGATAAAAGAAATTAAAAGAGATTCAGAAAGAAACTTATTATATATCCACCCACCTAATGAACATCATGTAATTATGCCAGTAATATATGTATATCATATTTCAAAATTGTTCCAAGAGATGAGTCAAGAAAAATCTTTCTTTTTTTTTTTTCTCCTTCTCTTTATTTCCAAGAAAATGACGAAACCTATTCAGCTCACAGGTCCTCTACGGCGCGGAAGTGCCCGTCTTCTTCACCTCACACCGCTCAGCGGGTGCCCTACGGGCAAGGCTCAACATTTAGAAGCTGTTATCATTATTACTATTATCATCGGACAATATCGTGTTCTTATATAATTGCTTGTATTGTTCAAATCACTACCTAATACATTACCAGAACAGTGAGTACGGCATTTCTATGCATCAGTGACCGAGGGAAGAAGATAGAATGGGAAGGAAATCGATAGAGAAAAAGTCATAGAAAGAGCGGGATGAAGTAAGAAAGAGAATGATAAACTGAAAGAGAGGTTTGTGTCGGGGTAGAAACTAAAAGAAAAAGTGAAGGGGGGGGATTAAAAAGGCATAAATGGTACAGCATCATGAAATGTTGAAGAAGTCGAGTAGAATAAGAAACAAAATCGGAAATGAACTGATGGCTATTTTCTAAGCGTAGCTTAGATGCGGCACAAAGTCAAAAGTGTGGAGAACCCAGCAAGGTTCGAACTTACTACTCAGTCGTAATTGATCAAGCTAGCGATTAAACCACGTCGAGGTGCCCTATGATTCACTACGCGTAGCTTAGATGTGGCACAAGGCCGAAAGTGTTAAGCGCCCAGTGCGGATCGAGCTCACTACTACTTAGTCGTATTTGATCTAGCGAGACCAGCTTGCTAACCATTACACCACGTCGATGTGCCCTTTGATTTACTAAGCATAGTTTAGATGTGGCACAAGGCCGAAACTGTGGAGCACTCAGTGAGAATCCAACTCACTACAAGGTTATAAGTAATCGAGCGAGACAAGCTTGTTAACCATTACGTCGATGTGCCCATTGTAAAATGAACTGATAATGCGGAGAAGAGACAGATAAGAAAAGGGGGGAGGAAAAGACCGAGAAGAGGAACAAAAGGGAAGAAAAAAGAAGAACGCAAGAAATAGCTGAGGAGGTGGGGGGGATAAGGAATTATGACAGGGAACGAAGAAAAATGAAAATGATGCCGATGAAAATGGCGCTACTGTAACTGAAGAAGACAAAGAAAAAGTTAAAGAGGAAGAAGTTTTTTCAGACCATGAAGAATGAGAAACACTCTCCATAAAGTTGAAAAAAGAATTGATAAAGAAGAAAATGAAGAAAGAAACGAATTAGTAATTATAAATTAATAAATTAGACGAGGAGAAGCGGTGAGGAAATGACGTAGGAGTAAAGGAGAAACCATAAAAAAGACAAAAAAATTTAATTAGCAACAGAATATTAAGAATAATCAGTAGACTTCGAAAATCTTGGATCTTGAGAAGCTGATAAAAAATTTGGAAATCTGGAGGAGAATCTAACTCACCAAAGCAGCAGCATTACCAATATCTAGATAACTGAGAATAACGGTGGTGTATTAAATAGACTTGCTGTTGCTTGATCTCCAACGAAAAGTCACCTATTATTAAAAACCTATTACTGTAAAGCCATACGATTATTTGCTTATATGCATCTAATGGCAGACACAGAAGGAAAACTACAGGACCTCCAAATCAAGATAGTAAAGGAAAGCGAGAAGAAAGGACTATCAATTTGATAGAAAACTGAATGTATAGTTGTCGTCAAGAGAAAATGCCCAAAATGTAAATAACGGATTGAAGATACCAAAATCAAACAAGTGGTTCGCCTTATGAATATCAATTCGGAATTATTCCCAATCCTAGCGGAGTTATTCAACCGCTGTTTGAAAGAGAAATCCTTACAAAGCCTGCGGAAAGTCTCAAGCAATGAAAGCGCGTCTGCGAACTTCTCCCTCCCAGTACAGACCCATCAGTCTCCTCAGTAAGCTTTTTTTAAAGCCATAATCAGCTAGAAAGTCGTCGAACACCAAGGAAAGAACAATTTCTTCAGCGACGAGCACTCACAACCGACGTCACTCACAGAATTAGTAAGGCTCTTGACGACAAACACACCTCGAGGACTATAGCCTTAGATATCTCAAAGCTTTACTACACAAGCTCTTCAGCCATGGAATCACTGGAAGGGTCTTCCTAACAGGTATGTCCCTGAAGGTAGTTATTAAGGGCCAGTCTTTGATACGTCGAAAACCAAAATAGTTACATTCCATCATCGCCGATCGGACCCCCAACTACCACCAGATACGATAGACGGATGTCCCTTCCGGAAGGCACGATGCCTTGAGAGAATATTGAACCTCAAACTGACACGTCAAATGGAACTCATACATATGATCCATCGCTAAAGATTCATGTAAAATGGATGGCTCCCTGTACCGCTGTAGTAAGTACCTGACACCTCATGCTATCCTCTACCTTTACAAGAACGAGATCAGGTCCCAAAATGGAATACTATTGTTATATTTTGTCGGGAACTTCCAAGACATCACTATCCAACCTTGAGTTAAAAGCATCTCCGAGTCCTTGTGGGTAACGAATTATTCCTCATCCTCCAACCTCTCTCTCACACGTGAGATTTGACAAGCCTCTCGCTGCTCTCTCGCTACTTGTGCTCAAGCGAACTACATTCCCTGGTTCCGCCAGTTCAAACCTTCACAGCAGCGACACGTCATGCCACTGATATAGTAACAAACCACCCACATTCCCTCTGTATTCCATCAGTGAAAAGTATGTTCCACTCGAACAGACTCTTCCCGTAAACCACTGCTCTGTGGAACCGACTCCCAAGATGTTTCCTTAATCACTACAATCTTACCCTGTTCAAGTCTAGTCTTAACTGCTATCTTCCCTTCCTATGCGCACAAATTGCATCTTAACGTAAACTTCTACTCCGAGTGGCCTCCGGGCCTTGTACAGGGTGAACCTTCCCCTAGAAAAAATATATATGTTTAAATATCCGAGAAGATATTAACAGTGAATATGATACCGAAATCCGAAGATTCACTGGAATATCGAAAATTGCCTTCCAAAAACTAAGCAAAGTACTAAGATGCAGGAAAATTTAATAAGAAACAAAGAAACGACTGCCGATCTACGATGTAATATCAATCCTCCTATATGGTATTAAATGCTGGAAATTTCCTCAATGACTACGTGAAGACTGGAAACAACAAAAAACTTGTTCTACAGAAGGATGCTGAGAATACCAAAGACAAAACGTGTAAGCAACTAGATAGTTTTAAGAAAAATGGAAACAAAAATGGCACTTATATTCAGAATCAATGAGAAACAGATGAATTTTCTTGGACACGTAATGAGGAAGGAGGGCTTTTCTAATTTGACACTCACATAATATATCGGATGCAAAGTGGACGGGGGGAGGCAGATCTGATGGTTAATGGATAGCGAAACAAGGAGTGTTAAAAATGACAAATCTTGCTAAGAGCTACAAAGTATAGGAAGTTGTAGTGAGCCATGTGCTGAAGTGATACAGCACATAGAAGAAGAAAATGCATCTGATGACTGTGGCTATACGGCTGATCCTGAGACTGAAAGCTTAATGAACTCCTATGTAATATCATAATGTTAGGCTTACGGCCATATCACGTAGATAGGTCGGCTCTCGTACGATCGCCGAAGTTAAAAAACGTCGAGCTTGGTTTGAACTTAAATGGGTAACCGCTTGGGAATATCAGTTACTGTAAGCTTGAATATGCGTGTGGTGTAATCGATAATGGCTCGGAATAGTTAATCGAAGAGCCGAGTTCCAATTCCAGTTGGGTTCGTTATATTCACCTATGCGCAAATACCCTTTGGGAAGGCATGAATCCAACTCTTCTCTCCCCAGCTATGTGTTAATTAATAAGACTTTATTACCAAAAGCATTATTATCTCCAAAAAATTGTCTTACAATCTAAAAAATATGTTCTGGCTTTAAATAATCTGCAATGGGGTGATAAGCCGTAGAAACGAATCAATCAGTCAATCTAGAATACTCTGAAGTCACTTGGGGTAGCCACGGTTCTATTTAGCGTCAAAATCTCCAGTCAAGCAATAAGAAAATGGTATCTTTTTTAATTCGAATCCGAATAAACCGGAAGCGCAGACATTTTTAACTTCTCTGCAAAGATTTATCAATTTCTGTAAAGAAATAGCCGAGGTATTGTTGGCTACTTAGTTCTTCTTTTTCTTCTTCTATATGCCGTATCTCCTCAGAATGTGGATGGTCAGGGATCTCCACAACTTCCTATCCTTTATAGTTCTAAACAATATCTGTCCACTTACTATCCCTCCCAGTGTAGTCTCTGTTCTCCTGTTAGGTAGATTACACACTGTTTCACTCTGTCCTCTGCCTTCAATAGGTCCTTTGAGCATCAAATTATCCAAGCCTTTTTTTCTCATTGAGTTTGGTGTGCCAGTGTCAAAATTTCCTTGTTGTTCACATGTTCCGTTAGTTATATTTTCATTATTCTTCTGCAGAACCACATCTTGGTTACCTTAAGTCTTCTTTACATTTGTGAGGAAATTGTCCAGCATTTACTGCAATAGAGGATATAGATTGTTCTAGTTTCCCGTGCCATGCCTCTTACGGATGTCTCGGTTATTTCTTTTTAACTCAACTCTCCAAGTTTTTTTTTGGTTCACCACTACTATAGCCTGGTATTGAACTCACAATAAAATCAAATGTTTTACTGAATTTTATGTCCTTTGACTTTACAATAGTTATCACTCTTATGTTCTAATAGTATCATGTATGGGCTTCCATATTGAAAAAAAATCGGCACGTTTATACGCACACACACAAAGAATCAAAATACTTTTTAAATTACTGGAGATCGTTAAGTTTTCCATTTATGCTTAGTAAATATAGGGTTTACTTAATACTTTTATCACATAAACGACCCAAATTAATACAGAATTTTAAAAGATTTAAAAACTTCATAAATTATTCTAATTAAATTTAAACAAAACAAATTAAAACAATTGTTGTAAAAATTAATTATTCATCGAAAATAACTTTTTTCTTAACGTAACAGTGTCCATAACATATATTATCTATAAAATCAATAAAAAGCTTTTCTCATTAAATATTTTCTTAATTTTATTGCATTTTTTATTTTACGATTTAGAGCAGTAACCGGGGTCCTGTTTTACAAAAGAAATTGGTGATTTAAATTCTCCAAGGACTTCTGCTTATAACTAATATAAATATGAAGCGGCACAAAAAATAATTTTTCAAAATTTCATGAAATTAATTAAGTAGGGAGTAACAGACGTAAAAATATACAAAGTTTCTGCTAAAAATAAACATTTCAAAAATAATTTTATTCATTTGTAAATAAATCCTGAAAGTTCCATTAAAATTTGACAATTTTTTGATTTTTGCAAGAATTTCCATATCAATGTTTTTCACTGCAAAAAGACGCTCAAACTTTTCTATACTAATCTATGGTCACCTGTTGACACAAGAAAGACAAAATATTTAACCTATTTTAAAGGTTATAAAAACGATTAAAACATCATTTAATAATCGAAAAATGATTTGGTCTTTCCTATTAGTAATAAAATAAAGATTTTGATGATGAAACTTTGATCTTATTATATGTTTATATTTCTAGATAATCGTTCTTGGAATCTGAAGACCAGGAACCAAAACTTAGTTAAAATGCTTTCAGTCTTAGTGTTCTATTTAAATGCCCTAACCAAGTAATGATACCACAAAAGATGTCTTTTTTAAAATCAAAGCTTTTTAGGAATCTCTGGGCGTAAATTTACACTCTTTAAAAGAGACGGGTGACTACTCAAAGGCGTGTACCCACTAAATATAATTTGATGTAATATAAAATATTGTGGGATTACTAAAAAATCGATTAACCTTTTACATAGTTTACGTCTCAGATATAAAAGTAAAGATAGTAAATATTGGCTTCGAGGGAGCCAAACAAGAGATGCGTATTTCTTTAAAAGAGTAATTGAACATTTATCGAAAGTGAAGACTTTCCATGGACGTTCAATCCCAAGCACGTCGGTGGTTTCTCCTACACAGGGGAACGCAGGTTCGAAACCTGATGGAAGGCAGATTTTCTTTCTTAAGCCTCGAATTCCCAGTTCGATAAACCTAAATTTAAACTGCTTAAAAACAGATGTCTACTGAAACAGTTGCATCCACTAAATACAGCGTTTAATATGATAGGGTTATAAACAAAATCCATTAAGTCTTTACAGATGATACCTCAGAACGCAAATGCTACTTCGTTTGGCCTTAAAGCATTAGTGAAATAGAGATGAGTAAATTGATCGGTATAACATCTGAATAATAAAAAAAAAATTTATAATGTCTTGGCAAAGCCTGAATTTGCATCTTTGCATTTGAGAGCGCATTTTGATGCCTACTTCATACATTAGCATTCAGTGACATTGACAAAACGCCCATTGCCATGTAACCAGCAGGAAACCGCGGATTGTAAGATGTCATTAGGTCTACGATGAATGAACCAAGAGTGAAGTCATCAGCTCCAGAAACAGCAAGGGTCTGGTAGACATCTATTAGCACGCTTTTAGACACACACTAAATAGGGTTTCCTGTCCTTGACTATCATATATTTATGAAGTAATCACTTAAATCTATATGTCTGCTTATTTTTTTTTTACGAAATATATGTATTCCGTTTATATCTAAAAAAAAGAAAAAAGGAAGAAGGGGAATTAGGTGACCCTGGTTACCTTTTAACTGCATATCTTACATCCTCTCCGTTATATATATATATATATATATATATATATATATATATATAAAGGCGAGGGGAAAACAATTTTCTTCTAGTTGATTTAGATAAAAAGAAATAACTAAAAAGTATTAAGCAGACAGCTTTAAGTGATAAATTTACACAAACACACACACACACACACACACATATATATATATTCGAAGAGCGGTTGGAAAATTCATAGGCTGGCGAAAATATAAACGTAATATAGTAAAAGTAGTAGACAGACCAGTTGATAGACTAAAAAAGCATGATCGGCCTGCTGTTGTATTCCACTCGACCCTCGTAGGACATTGAGTTCGACCTGGATTCTATCCCCTTGGGAATTTATATATATATATATATATATTGACCACTAATATTATATATATATATATATATATATATATATATATATATATATATATATATATATATATATATATATATATATATATATATATATATATACTAGTTTAAAAACCGCCGTATTAGACATTTAACCTAGCTGGGGAGGGCTCTTGATTGGGCCTTCATCACTATAGGTATGGCGGAGTAGATGCGATAGGCAACAATAAACTACAGAAGAACTCAAAATTGGGCGCTGCATTTAACTATTTCAGTACTATTTAACGATAATATTTATGCTGCCACATAATTTACAGATAATTTGATGTACCTAGGTCCTTACTTTTCGTACAAACAATTAGTTTTATTTCATGGTTGACTTTCGCTGGATTTTGCAGTTAATGTCGATTATTCCTAAATTTATTCCCAAGTTATAAAAATTGTTATCGTACGAAAAAATTCGCCGTAAAAGAGCACGTAAATAAATCGACGAAAACAATCGCATTAATGAGAACTTGGGAATCCAAGATTTCAGGAATGTGGGTCCGGATCCAACCCGGAATGTTTTTAATTTGCTCACGAAATCGACCTGATTCCAAAATGGCATGATATTTTTGAGCTACGGCTTCTAGAATGTATTCAACAATTTTACACCTAGAGCCTCTTGGTAGGAACTAAATGTTATGGGAACTTACCCATAATAATAATGGACTATTCCGGACATCATAAATACTGCTCCTCAAGAGGAAGGGCAGACAGAGACAGAGTTAGAGACTGAGTCGCATCAGACGATTACTGTAAGACATTGGAATAGTGATACTTGTCGAGACAACATAGTTCACTCTAACCAAATCTGATAGTCATTACTAATACTTCTACTTCTTTGTATATATTTATGTTTGTAATATATCTGTGTTATACCATACCTGTGTTCGAGTTATTCTTCATTGGTTCTACCTTGGACCATCACCGTGGTACAAGGAACTTGGACCATAACACTAAATTAAGACTCTGTCTCGAACCAAATATTCTTGCCAATATTTGCAAGGACATCATGCGAAACGAAAGACGTAAATACAGAAATATATAAGATAAAACAAAATATAAGTACAATCAGACATAACCCAAATAAAAATGTGGCAAGAATGGATGTAAATAATATGACAGAGGATGAGGTACAAACTAAAATAGATGAGATACAAAATAATGATCTCCCAAGAAATAAAACGGAAAAATCTAGCTTTGACATAAACAATTGCACTGATTCAAATTCTGTCAGTGATGAAGATGAATCAAACGACATTAGAGCAAAATTCCTTGAAACAAAAGAGATGAAAATAATGAAGCGAGAACCATATCATTCAAATAATCAGTAAATCAACTCGCACACTGTTGAGGGTTCTCCCCTTTTTACACAAATGGACTCACCCAGGGTATACATATACTACTGCCAGTGAATACCCAGACAGTAGTAGTAGTAATAGAGAGAGTAGAGTCGGTCGGTAGAAGAACGTTGAACAGTCAGACGGTGCAATAGTGACTGTAACGAAGCACGTAGACTCAGTAAGAAATCATACAGGGATACGTTGATACCAAAGACTACATATATATTTTCCTACTAACCCGCATCCCTGCAAGTATTAACCTGTATTACCAGTTTGTATTATTACGTTAATACATTTACTTCCTATATTCATTATTGGCGTTTGTTATTATTTGATACCGGATTTCATCCCGGAATCCACATCACACACAAACGTCAGAAAGAAATCGGCTTCCAAAAATTCATATGACAAAGTCCAATAAACATACCGCGCAAACATATAACGCTGCAAACCACTGAGAATAATCACAGAAGTATATAATGGCTTATATGTAACAGCTTTAGCAGCAACTGAAAAACTTAATGTCAAGACAAATAAGAGATTAAACAACAGACAAAAAGAGTCCACTTGGAGACAATTTTAAAGCGAGAAATTAATGAAATCGTATGTGAATTGTCGATATTAGATGAGGTTTCAAGAAATTCAGCTGTTTCGACACGGAAAGCAAGAAGGTCAAGGAGAAATATAAAACTGAAAGCAGTAAATTAAATTCCACTAATCAAGGAAATACTTAATCAGAAATTGTAATTATGACACTGAAAACAAGACCATATGAAAAGCGTTGTAGGTTCTATCGACAAGATATGATATTCTAAACGGACCTCTTGAAGTTTTACAGGGAAATTGGAAAGGCAGTTATAGAAGTCAAAAGCCGCCATCTATTGAAGAAGTGCAAAAATCCTGGGAGAAAATTTAGAGCAACCTAAAGGAATATAATCCCAATAAAGAGTGGATCAAACGAGAACAAGACTGAAGGATAAATCTGTGAAAGAATGAAAAAAAATATAACCAAGAATAATGTTAGGCAAACTCTAACAAAATCACAAAATGGAAATCCCCAGGAAATGACAATGTACCAAACTTTTGGCTCTAGCATTTGTCATCAATCCATAAATCTCATGAAAATAATAAAACCCTTGTGCATATTTTATCAATGCTAATTAATAGTCACAGGGAATTTCCGGAATGGATCACTGAAAGTATTTCATAATCTATTTTCCTATGAAAACAACATTCTTCCCCTGGGACAGAAGGAATGACGAAGTGGTTCATGTGGTTGTAATGATCAACTACTAATAAATAAAATGATCCTGGAAAATTACAGGGAAAAAGATAGAAACCTCAGCACAGCTTGGATAGATGACCGTAAATCCTTTGATAGTATGCTTGGATCCTTACGTCGTTGGAAATGTACAAGATCTTCTTGGTAACAGTAAATTTCCTTAAATATAGCATGATACTGTGGAAAACCACATTATACCTAAATTACGATAGTCTCATTGAACGGATTCCTGGTAGCCCATGCCTTAAAGAAATACAAAAATTGTACTCACAGGTACAACTCACACATTACGAAGAGCTTTACCTATGTAAAATGTGTGTGATCTTAGTTTTTTTTTTTGTTGCTTTCTTTTTCAAAGATTATCAGTGGAAATTGTGATGAAGAGATTTCTGACCCTGAAGAGGTTAAGATTGTAGTGATCAGGGAAGTATCCCCCGAGGAGTCTGTTCCAAAAAGTAGCGGTTCTTGAGAAGAAGCTGTTCGAATATCACTTTTGAAAAGCAACAAGCATTTTGTTGCCTTGTGAACGTACACCAGGCCTTCCCCAGATTTGATGCATACTGATGCAAACGAGAGTCAAAACACAACGTGAGGTGACTTGTCCGGTCGAGGTGGGACTGAGTGGTGGCTGCAGTTGCATGTTTAAACTTAGAATGGTTCTAAAGACCTTCGCAGAGGTTGCAAGAACTTGAAATCCGAGGAAGAATGGAGACCATCAAGAAAACAGTAATAATCTTTAGGAAATACGTTTGAGTAACGAAGAAACTTGTTTTCAATTCCGCTCCAGTGGAAGCCACATGTTATTGCAGGTGAAAAATTAAGGATTACATTTACCTATATACACCCTTGTGAAAATTAATTGAAACAACTGGTTTAGTTTGCTTTCTTTCACCATACGGTCAGTTTTAGACTCATTGGTGTCATAGGATGTAATTGATTTTTGTTTTTACCTCAGATTAGGTCATTTGCAGTGCTATGCAGTAATATGAATCTGTTTTCAGTGTGAATGATGAGATTTGTTGGGACTTGAGAAATATTGCGTCATTTGTTGCATCAGATTTATATCACGCCCAGACACTATTGTCTCGACGGTTGATTAGTTGTCCTACGGCCATTGTCTGCGATGGACATTACTCCAAGAAAGCGTACGAAAATTGTAACGCTGCAGCGAACACACTGGCAAACCTTACCTGTGAGAAAATAAAAGTACTGGCCTAGAAACTCTCCTGATTAAATCCAGTCGAGAATCTGTGGTCAATCTGCAAGGAACGACTTCGTGGAATAGACATACGACGTACTAACATGTGCACTGAGTCATGTTCCAGTGGAAAAATACAAAAAACAGTAAATAATAATGGAATTTTTCGTTTTGTTTCAAGTAATTTGCACAAGGGTTTATATTAAAAATAATTGTTATCGGCCAGAAGAACGAATTAACAACGCAATCAAAAGCTGTCAACACGAGTAACTAATCATGTGTGATCTTATGTCAGTACACCTAATTCGTCAAAGCTTTTATGTAATTTTGCTTTTTTTTGCTTGCTTAAGAAAATATTGAAGAAAATTTTCAAACTGAAATAAATTATTTTCTTTAAGAGTTATAAATCGGTGTTCTGGCAGGCCGAATGGAAGATTTGATCCGTTAGTCTCACTTGAGAATGAAAAAATCCATACAAATAATTCTTTAAATCTGTTGTAATATTCTCCTTTTTATTGCTTACTTAAGAAAATATTGAAGTAAATTTGTTGCAGTTATGTTCGTTGAGAGAGTTATACAGTCGCAGTCTGGTTGGCCGAAGGACGATCTGCCCCACTGTCTGCTGGTTGCTGTTCAAAATTATTATTTCTTTATGCCTTTCAATGTTTTGCTCACGTTTCAAATCGTCATTATTCGTTTTCCCCGATCCACTTTCAGGAGATCACAACAAGAGAATGGGTCGATGTACCACGACTCAATTTTGACAGCATGATCGCTGGTGAAAGCAGTTCTCCGTGTGATGAAACGGGCGTATCAGAATGCACGATCGTTATTGATGGAAACGAAGAACCGTCGGAAGATCTACTGGATTTTGAATTTGTGCCAGAAACTTAAAAATAAATAAAAAAATATGTTTAAAAATGAAAGAGGAAACATTGTTGCTTATTATTAAAAAACATATTTGATATTTTTATCGCTGTTTTTAATGTAGGATATTACAATGCGGAAAGATAAGTAATAGAAAGCCGAGTGAAGTCGGCTATGTTATGCATTTGTATACATTGGACGCTGAAAACTTAATTTAAATTTAAAGCTAAGTGTTCCTGCATATTCAGTATTTCTGAATGTAAAAATGTAACCGATATTTGTTGGATTTCTTCTCGAACATTCACCCAGGACCGGCGCGTACTACACCGAACACCCGACCCCAGGGGAGGTAATTCTGCCTGAGAACCCCAGTGTTTTGTGGCCCTTGCTAGCTTTTTTATACTTATATTTATATAGGTTACAAATTAAACAAAGTAAAACTGACTATTTAAGGATGAACAAATTTTGCGTAGTTTGACGGCATTCTAAGCTCCTTTTTTAAGTCCAAATCATTGAATTTCTTTACTCATACTCAATCTTGAAAAAAAAAAAACACTATATAAATTTCACTATTTTTTGTCCGTCATTATGAATGTATGAAATTATTCATCTTTTAAAATAATAAAAAAATATTGTGGCAAAACATTGATTTATTTAAGATGGAATGATCTATTATGACATGTCTCTAATTTGTATTTAGATACATTGTATTTATTTCCAATTTTTCTAGTTAAATTGTTCACTAATAAGGTCATCCCATACGTTCTGTCCTAAATATTATATATGTAATTTCAATCAAATTTTACAGTATTCTAAAATGTCAAGTGATACTGATTGATAGATAATCATATGGATTTAGAAATCTTTAAATTAATATAATTACTTTTTACAGAATAGTTTGACTGAATTAACTACTCAAATTAGCCCTTCAAAGCTGGAGGTGTCGAATGATCATTTAAGTCAGATAATGCTGTATGAGTTTAAAGAAGAGAACTATGTAGCCGAAGCGACTCAAAGTGTTCACTTGGCTTATGGAAAAGAATACCTGAATGAAAGAACTTGCAGAAGATGGCTTGCCAAATTCAGAAGTGGAAATTTCAGCCTTGAAGGTGAAGATTGAACAGGACGTCCAGTTGAGTTTGATGATGAACTCCTTGTGGCATCACTTAAAGAAAATCCTGTAGTATCAGTTGAAGAATTGGCAATAAAGCTTCGTTCAAACTATACAACTGTTCATCATCATCTTCAACAACTTGGAAACGTTCCTAAACTTGGAAAACTTATTAGTGGACTGAAAAAGCTTGTAAGCTGATAAAAGGAATTCATAGATAAACATGGAAACTACATTGATGAATAAATTTCAATAAAATGTAAGATTTGATCACTTGTTCTTTTTTATTCAAAATCCAGACAGAACTTATGGGATGACCTGATATATTGCATACCATTCATTATTGTATATAATTATGTTACAATAAAATGAATTGTCTGAAATTAACCGCAAATTCCGAGCTGACATCTGCTCATCTCTTAATTCTTGTGAACTCATCTCGCCCTTTTTGGATAGACTTAAAAAATGGATTTTTTTTATCAAAATGTTAAACGTCGTAGAAAGTGACTTGGTAATGGGGAAAAGGTCCAAACACAACCGAGAAGGGAACGCCATGCGCAAAAGGTTCTTCTCTCAATTTGGTGTGATTACAAAGGAATTATTCACTTTTGAGTTGCTACCAACTAATGTGACAATCAATACCCAAGTCTACTGTCAGCAATTAAAGCGTTTGAATGCGGCTTTGAAGAAGAGAAGACCTGTTTTAGTGAATTGAAAAGGAGTGGTGTTTCATCAAGACAATGCACGACTACGCACTGTAAAAATCACATCCAAGAAGTTTGAAGAACTTGGTTGGGAAAAAATTCCCCATCGACCTTATTCTCCCGACCTTGTTCTTTCAGACTACCGTTTGTTCCGTAGTTTACAGAATCATCTGGAGGACTAACTCTCAAAAGCCACGAGGAGGTTGAAACTGACATATCAGAGTTCTTCTCTTCGAAACCAAAAGAGTTCTTTATTATTGGACTGAAAAAGCTTGTAAGCTGATGAAAGGAGTTCATAAATAATCATGGAAACTACATTGATGAATAAATTTCAATAAAATGTCAGATTTGAGCACTCGTTCTTTATTATTCAAAATCCAGACAGAACTTATGGGATGACCTGATATATTCCATACCATCCATTATTGTACATAATTTTGTTACAATAAAATTAGTATTTTATATGAGTATGAAAAATGAGATGTAGTAGAGTAGAGACCCCATATCATAGATTCGGGGTGAATGACACGAGATCTTTGCACCGGTCCTGCCTCCATCCGAACAAATATATAAGACTCCATCGATAAAAAACATTAGTCTGAAGATGTACATTCGAAGGACAAAACGCTTAACATCGGAAACGTTTTTGTTTTCATTTTATCATTGAAACACCGCTATGTAGATAGATAGATAGATAGATAGATAGATAGATAGATAGATAGATAGATAGATAGATAGATAGATAGATTAAATGTTTCCTTACCAGTCCTACTTACTCAGAGATTAAATCCATTTTTCAGGGGTGGGGCGATTGTATCATTGAATTTCTTTCAATTGATTATATTGTATTTTTTAAATCATTTTACTCGAAGCAAGGGAATAAATCCATTAAGACGCAAGGTGTTACTGAATGTTAGGAGAGAACATGTGAAAAAAAAGCTATTAAGTTGAGAGAACAATAAAAGGAGTGAAATTAAGAAGACAGAAGTCAGTTCAATTATACAACCAAGAACCTTGATGGGTGGGTATAATCTCCGTGAAACGCTGAGTAAAGATAAATGAACATTATATTGTATTTTCAACTAATTATTCTGTATTTCTTGCTATTTAGCACTATAATTACAGACAATACTCGCCTTAGAAGCCTTATATTTCATAAATACGTTGATCACATTTTTTCAGAACATTGTTTTTGTTATAGAAATATAGTATGTGATTTCCGTCAATAAATACCATATATTTGAATCGAATTTACTGCCAATAAGGGTAATGATAAGATTAACCGTTTCTTTATAAGGAAACATTCGGCATTTATTGACCGAGCAGGCAGTTCTACTTTTGGTTGAAACTAATAAAATCTTGCAAACATGCATAAATGAAATATGGTTGCCCAAATACATTATACATACATACATATATATATATATATATATATATATATATATATATATATATATATATATATATATATATATATATACTAGCAGCATGTCCCGGCGTTGCCCGTGCTTGATTCGAAAATCGTACGACTCATCCAGCAATCGCTATCACTTGACTTAAAATATTTTTGCCCTTCCTTGCCGTTAAAGGAGTTTCACTTTGCCGTGCTGATGTTGCTACATGTCTTACTTCTTGCCTATCTCACACTGCGAATTTTTTCTAAGCTCTATACGAAACATTAAATCTTTTTGAACAAAAAAGATCAGCTTTAAAAAAGGACTTGTAACTGGAAAAACCGAATGAAAAAAGAATGTTAACAACAAATACTTTTTCACACCCAACCCAGTTCTGCGGAATCAGAATCAACGTTGAGTTTAAGCAAGCGAATGAGCCAATTGGGGTAAAGTGCCATGCAGATTTAAATTTTTCTCACTTGTGACGAATGCAGCTATCGATTTTTTTGCATGCTAGCATACTAGTTAACATTCGTGTCAGTCAGCTGTTGGCTCTCATGCTGGCCAATAGAATCTTCCTGTCTATTCGTGGCAGCCAGCTATAGGCTCTCACTCTGGCCAGTAGAAAATGGCCGCAAACTACATGAAAACTGCCGTAGAAGCATAAAAAATCGACTATTTGCACTATGGATGGGAGTTAGGAAATGCAAAGTCGGTCTTGGCCTTTACACTAACTTGGAGCATGTACATGTAAATTTTGGTGCAAATCCGTCGAAAATTGCGGCTGTGCATTCGTTGCACACGCACGCACACACACACACACACACACACACACATCCTGCCTTTTATATATATATATATATATATATATATATATATATATATATATATATAGATATATATATATATATATATATATATATATATATATATATATATACACTAGCCGAGGTACCCGGCGTTTCCTGGCTGTACATGGCTGTAATTGTATAACCGCATCCTCACTTTATACCACACATCCCAGTCAAGAAAGGCCTCCATGCATCATCCGTGGTATACTAAGCTACTCCCCACTCCCTTCTAATCATTTTTACGGTATGTCCTTCGCAAATGTTTGATTGTTCTTAATAATGGAATTCCATCGATAAAACCTTCTTCTGTGGTTGTTGCTCGGGGTTAAATTGTTTCTATGTTTTAAATATTCAATAAATTTCCTATGGCCGTAATAACTTTCTAATAGTATGACATTTCTCACAAATTCTTCGCACGTTTACTGTAAAGCAGTTAGTAATAAGAGGTTCTTCGCAAATTTCTCCCTTTTAATGCTTCAATAATTCTTCTCAAACAATCTTTGCGTTATAGGTTGCTCGAATGCCAATTTAGAATGAAACCATATGAAGAAACTATTGACTAAATGGCAAAAGCCAATTTTGGCCCTAGTTTGTCGCAGATTTAGTCCACCTAACTGAAATAATCGAAAGCAAATATTCAGGCAAAATAATTTGTGTGTCAAATGTAATTTACATGACAAATTTAGAAAGAATCGGATGAAAAACCAGGGGAATGGTTAAATGACTTTATAGTCATTTATTTCCAGTAAATAGATATCTTTATGGTTTTTCCCAAAACGGGCCATCCCACAATACTATAAAAATGCAGCACTTAATGTGTTAATTTCCACAATAAAGCATTAAAGTATGCTATTAAATGATTAAATTTCGTTAGACGAGTTACAGAGAAAGTATATTTATAGATATTTTTCATTTTAATTTTTGAAGCTCTACTCAAATAAGCAGTTGAGTCTAACAAACCAAAAGGTATATTTTTCTTTATTTTCATTGGTGTTAACATGTGTACTAGCAGTGTACACACACACACACACACACACACACACACACACACATATATATATATATATATATATATATATATATATATATATATATATATATATATATATATATATATATATATACCGGGTGTAACAGTAACATTGTCCCAATCTTGTAACTGCATAGTTTTCTATCCCAGGAAATGTTTAATATCTGAAATAACACTGAACTAATTGGATTTTTTTCCAGGTTTTCAGATAGGACGTTTCGCCATCGGGATGCCATTTGTCGTAAGAATCACAGAGAAACTTTTTCAATTATTCAGTTAGAAACAGACCAGGTTAAAATTGTTTTGTGTCAGGTCCACTGTGTTCCAAACTGAGCAATGGGGAGAGGAAAATGATCATTCAGGACTTCAGTAATGATACCAACATTTTTAAAATCCTTTCAAGAACCATCAAGAGAACGGTGAATAAGTTTAAAAAAAGACGGAGTAGTAGATAGGAAAACTGGACCAGGAGGTCACAACAGAAAGAAGGATCATCATTTCAACTTAGAGCTAAAGAGACCAATTAGAAAAGGTCCAACTCAATCCATAAGACGTTTGGCACGTGAGAGGGGAGTTTCAGCGATGACAGTCCAAAGAGTAATGAAAAAAGACACGGAAATGAAATCGTACGTGAAAGCCCTGAGACACGTTGTTACTCCAAAGTTAGAAGTTTAGAGAGGGCTAGCTGGGAAGTGATCCTGGAATTATATATATATATATATATATATATATATATATATATATATATATATATATATATATATATATATATATGAACTTTATGTCAATTCTTCATCAGCTTCCGCTCCTTAGCTATGATTAATTAATGATGAAGATATCAATTTCCTTCGATTTCATCAAGATTATTCTGTTAAGCTTGAAGACTAATTATACATTCTTATTGCTCAAAGTAGAATCCAATAGTGTTATAAATCATTAGCGAAATTGGAAATTCCAGTAAGATATTTTTTAATCATTTCTAAGATACAACGGTTCAAAGCTTAATCTAACAATTGGACAATTTTACTGTTACACCCGGTATATATATGGGTGGATGATATATTTGTGTGTGTGGCAACAATTCGATGGATATAGGCATTTAAATATAGTCATGGCGAATACATGCATTAACAAGAGAAAGAAGGATTATTTACGTGACTTCGAACACGCGGTATGATCGTTGATTCTTGACGGGCGGGATTGAACATTTCAAAAACTGCTGACCTACTAACATTTTCACACAATACCATCTTTAAATTTTACAGACAGAGGTCAGAAAAAACAAAACAAAAAACAAGTGAGCGGCCATCCTGAGTGTGGAAATCCCATGGTATAACAGGTCGAAGGGAGATGTCTAGACTGGTTCAAGTTGATAGAAAGACAACAATGACTCAAGTAACCCTCTTTGCCACGGAGATATATAGAAGATCCTGTCTGGATATACATACCGAACTTTAAAGCAAATCACTAAAACAGCAGAAGACAAATCCGGGTACCAATCTTGTCAGATAAGAACAAGAAACTAAGGACTGAAAAAGGACTGAAAAAAAAAAATAAGGACATTAAGAGAAACGTTGCCTGCTTTGTCAAGTCTCGATTCGGATGGCAGTGTCATAATTTGGCATAAACAGCGTGTAAATATGAATCCATCCTACCTTTGATCAACGGTTCAGGCTAGTAGTGATGATTAAATGGTATGGAGTTATATGTTAATGGTATACACTGATAGTTTAAAGCGCAGCCTACCATCGCATTGTTACTGACCGAATGTCATCATTTATGACTCTGGTAGCTCACTCCCAGGAGGACAACGCATCGTGTCACAAATCAGAAATAGTGGCAGATTAATTCGTGGAACACAGCAATGAGTTTTCTGTGTTACAATCACCGGTTCTCAATAACAGAGAACACCTTTGGGGTGCGGTAGAAAGGGAGATTCAAATCCTGGATGGGCATCCAACCAATCTAGAAGAATTGTTTTGTTGGATGTCATAATAACAGTATGGGAGCGAATTCATGGTAGGAAGAACAGGGGCGGGTGGTAAGGCAAAAGTGGGTACAATCCGGTACAAGAAGAGCACATCTAATACAGTGAGTATACATATACACATATATACATACATATATACACATACACGTATATATATATATATATATATATATATATATATATATATATATATATATGTGTGTGTGTGTGTGTGTGTGTGTGTGTGTGTGTGTGTGTGTGTGTGTGTTTATACAGAAATTGTTAATTGATTATTTTGTCACTGGAGCTGGAACGCTATCCCGTCTATTCTCTCTCATATAAACACACGTGTACTCATATTGAGACACATATATACAAGTAGATAGATAGATAGATAGATAGATAGATAGATAGATAGATAGATATGAACAGACTGATTTAGATAGATAGATAGATAGATAGATAGATAGATAGATAGATAGATAGATAGATAGATAGATAGATGTTTAATAGGATATAGAAAAGGAGGTCATTTGTCATGGGTAAAATGTTAAAGCTATATCTTACACATTATATTTTTCTTTTTATGTCTCTGAGAAGGAAAAAAAATCCTAAAGAAACCTTACACTGTGGAAAAGTTTGTCTCGTTAATAGGGATCCGCGGACAGCTATCGGCGTTTGTCAATGGATCCCTGCTTGGCATAATGAGAAAAACGTTCGCTCATCTGAATAAACGTAATGTCGAATTTCGAAGATCGACGATGTTTTATTATTGCTTTTTTATATTATTTTTTTCTTTTCGCTACTTTTTTAGTTACTTGTTCAGATGTTTGTTTTCTTTGGTAGTAAAAACGAAGAAATCTATTTTTTATTCTGATGATAATGAATGGCAAAATAATGAATAACGCCTATCTTTCTAGTCGTAACGAATTAGAAAAATCATGTATATATTACACGTACATTTGCGTTCAACATACACTTTTATATATTCATTATTTCACACATACCTTAATATATACATGTGTGTATAATGCGTTGACAACTTGTATCAAAATCAAAAACCTATTTTCCAAATACAAAGCAAGGTTACGCGCGCACACACACACACACACACACACACACACACACACACACACACACACACACACACACAGAGAGAGAGAGAAAGAGAGAGAGAGAGACATTGTCTCTGAGAGAAATCATGGGAAATTTGTTGTTTATAAACAGTAATTTGACTTTGCTAAGCAGATGCTTACTCTGTAGCTAAATGGTATAGCACGTCAGGTTATATGACGATTCCGTGTAGGATACAGGTTCGATTCCTGTCGGAGGACACATATTTTCTATAAAATTTCACGGACATTCAGGCCGGTAAATGCAGTTGTTACTGTTTATTATAAACTGAGCATTTACTTAAATATTTGTATCTATAAAAAATAACGCATAAACAGAATATATATATATGCATACGATGATAAATGCATAGATAAAAATAGGTACCCTTCTATATGACAACTGCATATGTGTGTGTAATTTTCTTTACTATGTATAATCAACGCAATCTTTATCTCATGTTTAAACTATAGCTTTTTAGTTAGTTGTCTCACTGTATGAGTCAGTATAAGTATTTGTATGTTTAAACGTGCACATTCGGCTATCTCGTAAGCTGCTCCACTATGTACATAGTGTAAAACACACACAGCTTCGCGGATACCAGTATATATATATATATATATATATATATATGTGTTTGTATGTGTGTGTGTGTGTGTGTGTGTGTGTGTCAAATATATAGAAAAAATAAGAAAGAACCGTGAACCGTTAGGTTAATAATCCGAAGTTCTTTAGTATTTTTGTTTTATTTTAAAAAAACAGTGCTCAATACTCAAGTAAAACCTATATTATAATTATTTTTAAAAAAATATGATTCCATCGCTACATAAAAGTTATCATGTTTCAAAGACAGAAGCTAAAAACAAACTTCAATTTAATTATAGAAATTAAATTCAATTAAAATACCTAGTTCTGTTTCATCTTCAAGCGAATTTTGTTGAGGATGAAACAGAACTAGGTACTTTAATTTAATTTAAGTTAATTTCTGTAATTAAATTGAAGTTTTTAGCTTCTGTTTTTGAAATATGAGAACTCTTATGTAGCGATGGAATCATATTTTTTAAAAATAATTATAATATACAATATATAAATAAATTATGAATATAAATTATTCAATAAGAATAAATTATTTAGGATAAATTATGTAGATTTTCATTCAAATTTATAAACCAGTAATAATACGTCAAGAATGGAACAGGTTTTGCGCATGCTTGGCATCCATATGAGTCTCGATCTGGCAGTGGCTATTTCAGATGACTCAAAAAATTTGGTTTGCTTTACATGCACTTGTAATTCCTTTGCATATCATCACTTTTATTCTCCTTTAGTAGAATATTTGTCGTGTTCAATGTATTTTAAAATAACTTAATACTGTACAGAAGAAGCCAACTTCTAAATAATGTGTGTCTGAAATCCTTCTAACTCGGGCCACACTTGCTCTACATAAACATATTATACCTTTTTAGAATCAGGATGATCCCGGGATTGAAAATCTGCTTTTCATCTGGTGCTTGAATTTCCAGTATTGGGGTTTGTGTCCGGATGAGGAGGGAACAGTTAAACATTCAAATTTGAAAATAACTGAAAAAAAAAATTAATGATTTTAAAAGTTTTTAATTTATATTGAATTTAAAGTAACACAAAAGCTTCGTGAATTTAAAAGAAATTGTTTTATATTCAGTTTAAAATATCTCAAAAACCTTGAGTATTGAGGAAATCTATATTATTTCTTCAAAATGCCAAAGAATTGGAGTTAAAGTGAGAAATTTCGTGGATTGAGATTTTGAAGTTCGGCAGAGTTTGCGATTTGAAAAACACAACTCAACAGAAGTTCCACGAAGTTTGTGATTTGAAGAACTTATTTTTCGGCCAGAATTGGAATTTCGGGACAAATCGGAGTTTCGGCCCAAAATCGTTCTTTTGACCGGAATTTGACTTATAGACCGAACAAGAGAGATTCTGAAGTTCCATCGAGTGACTTGAAAAATTCAAAGCTATATCTTGAAAATTATCGTTGCTGTTTTCGAAGGTGGACCAACGGTCACTTTAGTTTTGGGCCGGAGGCCCAATTAGCCCTCTGCTGGAGCTAACTTTAAAGCCCGCACGGCGTGCAGCTTTTAAGCTAGTAAATAAATAAATGAACTATCTTCTTTTGGATGCTTCCCCATGTATAGTCTTTTTTGTTACTCGATTATGTAAAAACAAAAATCTACCGCGACCCTTCAGGACATAAGCGATCATGGCTCTCCACAACTTCCTGACCATTGTAGCCCTTTGCAGTTTTTCTCGTTTTACTAAGGCTGCCACCACCCGTTTCGCTCACACAAGCTGATCAGGCATGTGGCTTTCTGTCTTCCCCTATCTCTCTTGCCATCAATATACCCCGTAAGGGTTAACTTTTCCAAGCCATTCTTCCCAACTATGTGTCCAAGTAATTTCAGCTGTCTTTTCCTTATTCTGATTAGAAGTGTTCTTTCTGTTGTCATTTTCTCTAAGACTTCTTTATTGCTTACTCACACCGTCCATGTAATTTTCAGTATAGTTCTGTAGAACCACATTTCTGTTGCCTCTAGTTTCCTCATCATCCGCGAGGAGACTGTCCAGCATACACTGCCATATAAATGGATGGATATCGCATAGCAAACCAGGACTCTTTTTGTTTCTAACTAGTTTTTCTGTTTCTCAGTACCATGCTTAGCTTCTGAAATGCTTCTTTTGTCCGTCTAAAGCGGGTTCGGATCTCGGTGTTGCATTTTCCACACTCTGTTAAAACACTTCATAGATATTTAAACTTTCGCACATGCTTGATGTAGATATATCAAATTTGAAACTCGCATCTTGGACTTTTTCTCTTGCCGATGACTATACTTACCGTTTTCTTGCAGCTGATGGTTAGTACTTTTTTTACTCTATTTCTTTTACTATCCTGTCTAGGCGGTCCTGTAGTTTTCTTTCTGAGTCGGCCATCAACACAATATCATCTGCCTGTCTTATACTGTTGAGATTACGCGCACCGTTCCTATTAGGCTCTCCAGTTCCTTTAGGATAGGGTCGCTATAGAGATTTCATAAATGTGGGGAGAAAACACAACAACCTACTGTCATGTCGGCGTAAGTACGTACAGAAGCGGGAAACTTACATGACGACACGTAGTTAGAAAAGAATGAATCTCGTTTTTCGCGTTCAAGATAGAAAACACAGGCTGATTTTCTAAGTTCACCCCCCACTTCAAAAGAGAAAGAAAAACGGAAAAGCTCCTAATTGAAATTATATTTATTTTAATATCTTATTTATTCTTGCTGAAAGCTATGCGCCGATTCCTATGCGCAGAGATCAAATTTTATCACTTTCGTTTCTACTGCCTCAGCCACGCTGACTTTTCTATATGACATTAAGTATGCTTGTAATAGTAGCTCACTACATACTCGGCTTACGCCCATATGTTGAAACAACGGTGATCATTCGCATCACTGAAGTTAAGCAGCGCCGAGCCTGGCCAGTACCTAGACTGCTTGAGAATACCAGGTGGATGTGCGGTGGTGTATTTGATAACGTCTCGCAACTGGAAACATTGGAGAGCCGAGTCCCAATTCCAGTCGGTTTCACTTATCATCATTATATCCACTTACTCGCAAATAACCTTGGGGAACATATGAATTCAGTTCTTCTCCAGCTATTGGTTAAATTGTAAGTCTCGTATCAGTAAATCAGTATTATCTAAAAAAATCTTACAATCCAAAAATATTTTCTGGTTTACAAAACTTTCAGCCACTCATCCATTTAAGATTTTCACCTATATTAGCCTTCTTTAATTATTCCTTCAGCTATCTTTCTCAGTTTGTTCATCTATCTATATATCTATATTTATCTCTCTCTCTATATATATATCTATATATATATATATATATATATATATATATATATATATATATATATATTTGTCATCCACAGACAGACTGTTTCGCTGTTTCACAGCTCATCTGTGTGGCTAGACGTCCGGTTGCCTCTAGCTAGGATCGAAACCCGACTGAATTTGCGTCAGTCCGAACTTCTCCCACTAAGCCGTCAGCTTACGGTACGGGATGAAATATATCAGTCTGTTCGTATCTATTTACCGATTGATCTCAGTCTGTTCACATCTATTTGTCTGTCTGTATATGTCAGTTTGTTCACGTCTATCTCCCTATCTATCTTTTGGACTGGGATTAGGGAAAATGCTTCTTATAAAAAACGTTTTAAACAAATCTCTCTCTCTCTCTATCTATCTATCTATCTATCTATGCCTGCTTGTTCACATCTATTTATTTACCTATGTCAATCTGTTCACATCTATCTATCTATCTATGTTAGTCAGTTCACATCTACCTATTTATCTATCTATGCCAGTCTGTTCACATCCGTCTATAAATCTATCTCTCTATGTCAATCTATTCACAGCAATCTATCTATTTATCTATCTATCTATATCTATACACACATACACACACACACACATATATATATATATATATATATATATATATATATATATATATATATATATATATATATATCAGTCTGTTCGTATCTATTTACCGATTGATCTCAGTCTGTTCACATCTATCTCCCTATCTATCTTTTTGGCTGGGATTAGGGAAAATGCTTCTTAGAAAAAACGTTTTAAACAAATCTATCTATCTATCTATGTCTGCCTGTTCACATCTATTTATTTACCTATGTCAATTTATCTATCTATCTATCTATCTATATACACACATATATATATATATATATATATATATATATATATATATATATATATATATATGTTAGTCAGTTCGCATCTACCTATTTATCTATGCCAATTTGTTCACTATCTATCTATCTATCTATCTATCTATCTATATATATATATATATATATATATATATATATATATATATATGTCAGTCTGCTCACACCTATCTATCTATTTCAGATGTTCGACATCTATTTATCTTTTTTGCTGGGATTTGGGAAATTACTTCCAGTTATACAAAACGATTTACAACTAATACGTAGAAATAACTTTTTTTCTATATGCTTACAAACAAATGCATATGAAGCGTATATATGAACACATATATTCAGCGATTGCTATGCACACAGTCTTCACCAATAAATTAAATATTTTCAATCAAGGAGGAGCTGAAGAGTGAAGTTGGTGGGGTGAGAGAAAAGATTTGTCGCAGATTTTCTTCTGTATCGAAATAAATTGAAATGGAAGACCATGAATAAAGGTGCATTGACGACAGAATTATTACTTTCCTCTATTGCTAGGCTTCTAATAGGCCTTGCTAACGGCCTAACCATCTTGTATATACATGTAACAAATGAAAAAAAAACATTAGGTCAGTCGTTTATTTTTTTCCGCTTTTTACCTTTCGAATTTTAACACAGATTGTTTTTTTACACATTTACATTTAATTTCACTTGCCCATGTGCGTGGAAACGCACGTGTCAACGTATGTAACTACCTATCTATCTGCTATCTGTTGATGTATGATTGTCTTACATTAACACTGAAGCGTAGACTGACGCTCGCTTAAGAGCTTCGCATATTTTTATCTAAGATTTCTCGAATATTCAGGCCAGTAGATGTAGTTGGATAAAAATACTGTTTAATTAAAACAAAAATCAGAACGTCTGCTGGAATATGAGTATCCATTTCCTAAAATTAAATTGTCTTTGTTTACATTAGCATACCATACAGAGCAGATTTGGATGTTTCGGGAATCGTCAGAGAAGTATGTGTTCAAAAGGCACTATTCAGGCTTTGTTTGACCGGAAATCCTAGGTGGCCGAGCGGTCAGACACGTCAAACCTATTGGCAAGTTCGAATCCTGCGTCCTGCGAGGACGCCGAAGTTTTCTCGAATATACAGGCCAGTAGATGTAGTTGAAAAACAGAAGAAAGTACTGTTTAATTAAAAAAAAAAAACAGAGCTTCTAATCGAATATTAGCATCCATCAAAATAACGTTTAAACAAAACAAATTAAAAATAACACACACACACACACATATATATATATATATATATATATATATATATATATATATATATATATATATGGGAAAGTGTATGAAAAAGTTTATATATATATATATATGGCCCGATGATTGCATCTAGCATGAAACAGACTGTCGCCTCTAAGTGTTGACTTCTATGTTCACTTTTATATTTGCACACGCTCTATCTCTGATATTGAGCACTTTATCCCATAAATATAGCACACTTTAAGACTATATTTCTTCATATATATATATGTGTGTGTGTGTGTGTGTGTGTGTGTGTGTGTGTGTGTGTGTGTGTGTGTGTGTGTGTGGGAAAGTGTATGAAAAAGTTTACTTTTGATGCGTTTCGTCCTTAGGGACTTCATCTGAATAAATTTGTCATGTTGGCACAACTAAAATGCGCACGAACTAAAACACTTCCTTGTTTGACCATTGGTATCTCCGATATGCAATTCACACTTTGGTTCTTCCTTTTGCTAACAACCATGCATTCTGTTTTCTTGCAGTTGTTGTTTAATCCTTTCTTTTCACTTTCCTTCACTACCTTCTCTAAGGGTTCTTGGAGTTTCTTTTCCATATCTGCTACCAACACTGTGTCATCCGCGTATCTTATGATGTTAAGATTGTGGACGCCAATAATTAATCGTGGTATCATTTCTAAATCTCTCAGAATTGCCTCACTGTATAAGTTGAATAAATTCGCTGAGAAGGCAGATCCTTGTCTTACACCCTTTTCTATTTTTGTATATCTGCTCAACTCAATTTCTCTATGTGTGAAGGCGGATTGCTGCCAATATATGTTCTTGATTATTCTAACAACCTTCCCAGATATGTCAAGGTCTTTGTGCCGTACTTTATCGAATGCATTTGCATAATATATAAGACACCGATACACGTCGTTCTGATTTTACATTTCTGATGTCATTATGAGAATAAATATCGCGTTCCTTGTTCCAGTGTCTTCAACGAACTTTCATTGTAATTGTCCCACTTCCGGTATGATTCTGCTGCACAGAATTCAGATAGGTTCTCGTAAAAGTAAATGTATGAAACTTGGACTATTTAATATTTACTTACTCACACTTTTTAATTAATTATTATTTTTAATGATTTTATATCACTAACTTATAAAAAAATAATTATAGCAAGAAAGGTTATTTGACAAATAGTAGATTCATTCTAACCATAAATCTTAGGGACTCCAGTATTCATTTTTTTCTTTTATAGTCTAGACCTTACACATTTTCACTTAATGGAAATAGTTCTTACGTAATATCAGTCCTCTTATATTGCAGTGAATGTTGGACTAATGAAAAAGATTTGAAGCCACAGAGAGAAGCTGAGAATACTATAGGTTGAACATGTAAGCAACGAAGAAATTTTACAGAGAGTGGAATCAAAAAGGAGTTAACATCAGATAGAGACAGTTGCAATTTCCAGGGCACATAATGAGGAAAGAAGGCTTTGAAAATTTAATACTGACAGACTGAAGGCAAAAGTGACAGATGATAACAGTGCACAACCTACCTAAAGAGCTTGTGTAAATGGATGGCAGAACAGGGTTAAGGAGAAATAGCAAAAAGACAACATTTATTAAGACTGTGTGTTGTCTCCTCATAGCTTCGTCAGTTTTGACAAGAAGACGTTAGATGGCGCTGTCAAGCACCTATAAAAACGGGACATTTCTTCTCTTCGTTGTCTTCTCTTTCTTTTCTGCTCAGCATGCTGTAGCAACGATACCAATCGGGACTTTCGCAGGCATTTTTCCCATCAGTGACTGAACTTTCACACACACACACACACACACACACACACACACACACACACACACACACACACAACACACACACACACACACACACACACACACACACACGCACACACACGAACGCACGCGCGCGTGTATCACCCAAATAATTCTTATCTTGTGATGTTTTATTACTTTTGCATTCATACCCGTGTATATTCTCTCTTATTACTCATTTATATAAAAACAAAAATATAAAATATCGCTTTGTTGAAATTTGTAGGAATTAAATCCTATATATATTTTTCAACTAATAAAATCCCGTCAAAAGGTTTGTTTGATTAACGATCATTACAAGGGCAAATATTACCAAAATACTTGCGGACGTAGACATGTCACATGATAATTTTGGACCATTTAGAAAATAACAATAATAACTCCCTTCACCACTCCCACAAACTCGAGGAAAAAATTTTCGTGAGCCAGTATGAAATTGTTTTCTAATTAATGGAAACCTTGTATTCAAAAAGTTCACACCTCTGTGTGAAATTAGATTTTGAATCCACTTACGGGTATAAAAATAGAAGCATACTGCTTCTCTAGGCTCAAACGAATTTGAGAGGCCTGTGTGATTTACACACGCACACAATGGAAGAGAGACAGCCACCAGCCGCCGACTAAGGTTTTGTCTACGCACACAATAGAAGGGATTAACCAGCAATCGCCGACTACGGCTTTTGTCTACGAACTCACAAACACATTAGGAAAATATCCTTTTATATGTTTCATTTAAAAGATGTGTTGCTTTTATTGTTAAATATTTGGAATCCCGACACTCAGCAAGTAAAACCTGGGTAGACGGATCCCAACAAATTCATTCAATTTCCATACGTCCATGCAAAATATTATCATCATTGCTTTTAGTCTAACATGTAGTGCCGTAATAATTTCGCGACCCGACGTGATTTGAAACATGCACACACTGCAACAAGAGCTACAAACGAAAAGAAAATTGTGGGGATCCGTGATCGTCAACGTCCTGAAGGGACAGAACAAATAGAAGAAGAAGTCTGGACTAATTGAAATACCAACATCAGCGCTCATGTACCATGCAAACATTATGAAGTAAAACTTATGAATTATTTCACGTGTTTATCGCGTAAAGCTAAAACTAAAACTGCGTAAAAGAGAGAACTACTGCCGAGCAAAGAGTTATTAACATGAAAACAAACTGTATAATGTATCAATAGACTATTTGATGGGCGCGTCACAGAGTCGTTACATCGTTAGCTTTCCGATCATGAGAACCGGTTACAAATTTCGCAATGGTCGATTTGTCAAGGAGATGACTTTTTGGATATATATGTCTGGGGAAACGACCCCAGCGTGCCTTGCGAGTGAAACTGGGTAAACAAAACTGTTCGAAATTGCTAGCGCAAAGTCATGTTGTGCGCAGATATGAAACATCGACCTTATTTAAAAAGTGAATGAAAAAAACGACAATATAAATATATGAAAAATTCAAATAAAGTCTTCGTATAAAAACACTTGCATATATATATATATATATATATATATATATATATATATATATATATATATATATATATATATTATTTACGAAATTCTTAATACAAAGTTAGCATGTATTTACTTTCACAAAACTATGTACCAAAAACAATATGATTTTTTTCACTTAACTGTTTGGTTTGTCACGAGCCTGAAATGCATGCGTTCTGTTTGTATGAACAGTGAAAGAGAGAGATTGACGTTTCGATCCAACGATGTCTCATTCGGGTCTCATCAGGTCACGTGGCTGTTTTTTATTCTCGTGAATATTTATAATTAATTTTTTATTGCTTGGGTCAAGGGGAGATAACTTTTTGTCTATCGCTAGAAACATCCTCACCTAGTAGCGTAGTCTATTGGTTCTCTCTTTTCCAAGAAACTTTTCTACCTCCTTTCATATGACAAGCCTTACTATTTCTGTCTGTGTTTTTTGTATCCATTATTATAACATCACAATGAGGTTGTTTTTCGGTTATTACTTGCTTATCACTTTTAGGTTGAACGTGTAGTTTTAATATATCTATTGATACCATTGACTGTATGTCATTGTTCATCTTAATTGCAAAATATTTGTCAGTTCTGCGTAACACTGTCTACTCTTAGCCATATACTTTTACATGTCTTAAGCTTGTCAGGAACGTATTGGTGTGATTTATTTACAGAGCTATAATATTGTTCTGTTGAATATAAGGAGTTTAAGGTACATTGTAACTCCTTAGCAGACTTCTGATTATCTATGTTACTGTTAGTATTATCTACTAGCAACTGCGAAATCATTACATGTGTTCATGTAACTGTAAAGAAGAGTGAAGTATTGGAAGAATTAAGTGCGGTACGGATACCCATTAGTATTATTGGAAGGGCGTCCAGCTATGATTCCTTTCTTGCTATTAATGCTGTCTTAATTGTTCTATGTGCACATTCGATCATTCCGTTCGTTTGCGGATGGTAACTAGTCATACGCGATCTAGAGAAGCCAACTATTGAGGATATCTCTGAAAACAATTCGCTCTAAAACTGAATGCCAAGAAAGGTTACCACGTGAAGTGGAAAACCCCAACGTATAACCCACGCGTGAACGAATGCATTGGCAACAGGTCATGCTGCTATATTTGATAATAGTTGTGTGATCAATACAGATTAACACGTATCTGCAAGGAGTAGTGTATATTTCATAACGTCTCCTAGTAACTGGGAATGGACCAATTATATCCAAGTGAACATTATTAAAGCGAATAGTAGGCAAATTAATAGGCTGAAGAGCAGATTTAGTCAATCTCTGAATTTTGCTTTTCTGGCAAGTTTAACATTCATTACTCATTTCTTTTATTGTCTTTTCCATATAAGGCCAAAAAGTCATGTTTTAATAAGTTTACACGATGTTAATTCATGGGTGTAATATTGTGTGAATATTATCGAAAATAGATTTTCATAATTCACCAGTTATATGTGCTCTTGGAACACCGGTAGCGTTGTCACATTATATGGAACTATTATTATCAGTACTAAAATTGTATTTTTTTAACTCAAGGTCCTAAAGTTTTGCAACAGCTATAGCTGGAAAGTCCCACAGATCTACCCTAAATGCTAGGGGAGGTCTAGACAAGCAATCAGTTATAACGCTTAGATCTCCCTTTATATGGCCTATATCTGATATATATTATGTTTTAACTGTTAATTGCCGCTACTGTCTATCTGTCTTAGCAGAGTTTAGACGACGGAATGCGCCGCACAAAGGCTTAAGTTCAGTTAATAATAAAACTTGTTTTCCTTCGATAATATTTTAAAAATATAACGTAGCTGAATATGCTGCAAAGAGTTCCTTATCGAAAGTCGAATACCTCGTCTGGGTTATCTTTGTAGAAAAGAAGCCAATTGGAATTGGTGCTCCTTCTACTATTCGATGTTGGATTGCACCAATTGCATAATTACTGCTCTCAGTAATCAACTGATATTCAGTACAGTCAGACCGTTGGTGAGCTAAAAAAGAAAAATCACTGATTCTGCTTTTAATATCGTTAAATGATTGCAATTCCAAGCCATTTAATTTAATTGTAGTGTCACTGCATATACGTATTGTTCTGTTAATGGTATGACTATGTCGGTAAAATTTGGGATTGATTTTTTATAAAGATTTACCATGCCTAAGAATCGACGAAGATTCTTACTGTCCTTAGAAGGGAGAAATTCTGTAATGCACTAACATTATTTTTGCAGGTTTAATATCGTCAGAGCTAATATTATAACCCAAACTCAAATGTTGACTTTGCTATTGAAATTTTTAGATTATTTTCATATAGGATTTTTATAACAGTTTCAACGTCTTTTATATGTGCTGAAGAATCATCGCTTAAAATAAGAATATCGCCAATGTATGTAAATACACAGTCAACATGTTGAAAAGTCTTCTCCATGTACCTTTGAAAATGGATGCTACATTCTTTAATCAAAACGGCATGTATTTATATTCGTACAATCCTAGAGAAGAAATAAGTGCTACTTTTTATATTATCTGGGTGCATTTTGATTTAATGGTTTGCTGATGCCAGGTCGATTTTGCTAAATCTTGATTTGTTGGCTAGTTTATTAGCAATTGAATCAATGTTCGGGATTGGATATGTATCGCTTTTTGAAGTGCTGTTTAATGCGCAATAATCACCACAACACCAGAAATTGCCATATGGCTTTTTTACAACGTGTATGGGGCCTTGGTCCATTTGCTGTCAGAATGTGTAATGACACCATTATTTTGTATTTTCAGAAATTCCCTCTTAACTGCTTGGGTTTTCTCTTCTGATAGACATCTAGCCTTGGTAAAAAGTATCAGTTCTATGGAATACTCCTGTATATGTACTTGCTGGGTTGGTATGTGGAGATATAATGTTGGGATATATTTTTATATAGCCTTAAATGAAATCAGGCATATTATTATTTACGATTAGGTTGAGAGAGTCGTTGAATGTTTGTAGTTTCTTTGAACACGGTGTTGTGGGATCAATGATCGTCCTCTATTAATAAACTAAATTATTTACGAAATCGAATCCTAGTAGTGGGCATTGAATGTCCGCTACTACGAACGTCTACAGAAAAGATCGTCGAAGGGTCGGTAGGCTTATCTCGGCTTTAATTTGCCCGTAGCGGCGTCTGTCAGAGCCTGTAGCCGTATTTGGAGGAGCTGGTGTTTGTCCCATTGATAAACTGTTGACGTAGCTATGTGAAATGATAGATAAGCTAGCACCGGTATCTATTATGAATGAAAACTTTTTTGTCCCCAACTTTATTGGTATCTCCAATAATGGCAGACTCCTGGTGCGGGGGATGTCGTCGTCCGCCCAGTTAGTTTCGCCACTTCGTTTGGCGCTAGTGAAGATGGATACGAATTTGTCTTTTGTATCAAGTCTCTTAGTTTTTGCTAGGTTATTTGCACCAGTGTGTACATAAACTCGCAGAGTTTGAATGATAAATGTGTGCTCTACATATTTCTTTTATAATTGTCCCTTTTGGCAAGTTTTGAGACTGTAAAGTATTGCTGAGATTTTAGTAGGCATTTCTTTTGTCTGAATTTGGTTACACGTGCTTATTTTAGCAGTACCTTGTGTTAAAGTGAACATAGAAGTCAACACTTAGAGGCGACAGTCTGTTTCATGCTAGATGCAATCGTCAGGCAGCAGAGTTGCCTGACGACTGTTTTTATAACTTCAGGAAGCATGAGAGAGAGAGAGAGAGAGAGAGAGAGAGAGAGAGAGAGAGAGAGACTTTCCCGCCTAACGATGTCTCATTCATCCGCCAGTTGTGCCAGCCTGGTCGGTTTTAAATCTTTTTGTGTCGCTAACACAGGTGCGATGGAATACGGTAATGCTTGTAAAAATTTGTGTAACACTATATCGTAAAAATTTGTGTAATCTTCAGCCGTTTTGCAATCGACAACATTTCCTGAAGGTAAATTGATGGTCGACCTGTAATAACGCAAGTGGACATTAATTTATCTAGCAATTCTGACTCCGTTTGTTCATGTGTTCCAATAAAAGCTTTTTTTTTTTATAACTCTTCGTAGTTATGAGTATCCAGGATGTTGCTTGGTATTTTCGCCACTATTTCCGGAAGTAGAGATGCAGCAACATTATAAAACTTGTTGATTTTTGAAGTTACGTTTTTTCAGATAGAATTGAAATTCAAGAATTGTGAACTAACTGGTAATGTTAGTTTACATAAATTCAAGTGTCTTAATTGTTATTTGTTGGACAGTCGGAACCTGGTGCACTTACTCCATTTTTTGTATTATATATATATATATATATATATATATATATATATATATATATATATATATATATATATAAAGAAATATAGTCTTAAAGTGTGCTATATTTATGGGATAAAGTCCTCAATATCAGAGATAGAGCGTGTGTAAATATAAAAGTGAACATAGAAGTCAACACTTAGAGGCGACAGTCTGTTTCATGCTAGATGCAATCGTCAGGCAGCAGAGTTGCCTGACGACTGTTTTTATAACTTCAGGAAGCATGAGAGAGAGAGAGAGAAAGAGAGAGAGAGAGAGAGAGAGAGAGAGAGAGAGACTTTCCCGCCTAACGATGTCTCGTGCAAGTCTCGTCAGGTTCCGTGACTGTTTTTTTATTCTCGTGAATATTTATAAGTAATTTTTATTGCTATTTTTGTTTTGTTTTGTCGTGATCGAGGGTTTGAGCATACTGAACTTGTTCAAACTGGTGATAATGCTAAACTTTGCGGTCTTCCCCAGAAAGTGAAATTAAGATTCGATTGTGGCGTGCTAATTAGATTTGCTTTAGAATTGTTAAGAAGGCTTTGGTGAAGGTTGCGTTTTTGGTTAGCACATCACATTTATATTTGCAAAAGACACAAGGAAGAAATAACAAGAGATTATGTAGTAATCAACAATAAAATGTATTGAAAATAGACGACTACAACAATTGTGCTTGATGAAATAAAATTAAGAAAAAGAAAGTAGTTTCCCTTATACTGATGCAAGATTGAAAATATGTATTAAAGAACTTTCTTGTTTAAATGTTCAGAGTTCAGTGATAAATGATAACTGAGTTCAAGTATGAAAAAGCTTGTACAAAAGGATAATAGAATTTTGAGTTTGTTACTTGGCTTTTGAACAGACAGTTCACAGCGTAGTGCAATTGTAGTTTGTGTGTGTGTGTGTGTCTGTGTGTGTGTGTGTGTGTGTGTGTGTGTGTGTGTGAGTAGAAGAATGTAGGTACACGTACGTAGTTGAGCTGTGTTGATTTATTTGTTCTACTACTCTTCTATTGTTTTATTTTCGTGGTATTTATAATTTTGAGTAGGCTCCAGAGAGGAGCGGGAAAAATATCGAAAGGAATGTTTAAATTATACGATTGGTCAAAAATCAACCAATCACTGATGTTTTACTAAAACAAGTTTGGCAAAGTCAATGGCAGAAAATTTTGTGTGGCTACTGCGATGGATAAATTGTCCTGTAGTAAATAGTACTTATTTTCTAGCCAATAATTATTAAGTATTTTGTGGGCGTGGTGTATCGGAGTAGTCACTACACGATCAACATAGTTGTATTATAAACTACTGGCTGGCTACGTTGGTGTTGACCAATCACAAATATGTCTTAGTATGCGTCTACAACATAGATTAGCTTGCCACCCTAGCAGACAAGCATGATCAATTATTTTATTAACTCACATTTTCCTTTTTAGCTTAGCTTTTTTTTCCAGTTATTAGAAAAAAATTACAAGCTGCGTATCTTAATTAATATTTCCACTTTTGATGAGTGTTATTTACCAGTTATAAACTAATTTAACACTAGCTGATCATTTACAATTAAACCCAACCTATTTGCAGGTACGGCTTCATAAAATAAAAGTTGGGGATGGTTAAGTCAGATGCTAAGTTTGAAAAATGACTGGTTCTATTATCTTTCTTTTTTTTTTTTATCTTATCCTGATATAAAATGAACGACTTTAGATCACTTATCTTACTGTAAACATTTTTCGGCGTTTTTTTAATGTACATTTTTACTGTTCATTTGAACTTTTTTCTAAAATGTGTTGTTGGATTCAACATTTTTTATATGAGCTGTAGATGTTGTTTGATATGAATGAGTTGTGGATGTTGTTTAATGTTCCTGGTACATTTAACCTGTAAACAATTTTGGCGAGAGAGAGAGAGCTATGGAAGAAAAATATTTATTCTCCCACTTGAATTTCCCCTATTATGGGCATTATTATACTTGTGATATAATAACAGCGTAATTCACAGACAAAATGGTTGAAAGGAAAGGGAATAACGAATATGCTTTGTTCTCAGAGAGACTTTTATGCTACTAAGTCATACACAAAACTATATATGCATATATAGATATGTCCGATACAGGGAACAATATATATCTACATGCCAAGCAGAGTGTAACGAAAAACAAAACGGGAGAGTCTTATATATAATATGGAGATTCGTCTGTGTTTCAGGAGAAGCCACGTTTAGGACTCCAGATTCAAACGTGTTGGATTCATTTACTATGTACTAGGCGAGGACATATTTCACGAAGGGGAAATGGAGAGTTTTGGATTTTTCCAAATTGGGTACTGCAAGCCGGAGTTTCCTTCTATATCTGGGGAAGACATATATTCTCAAAATGAAACGGCACCATGGACTTGTAAGCTGTAGCATTTGTCAGCTGGCTGCCGTTGGCGGAATCCCGGGATGGACGAACTGACACGTGTCTCTTGGCACCAATAACCTTACTGACTCAATCATTGTACACTTTCGTTATTGTATGAAGCGACGTCACAAAGTGGTCATCACGTGACCCGTGTGACTTATCTCCACCAAAGGGAGTTAATCGCCTTCTGTATCCCTACAGAGGACTCATGTGAGTCTGGGTAAAACTATGAAAGACATGAAATTTAAACGAATATATTGATAGGACATATTACAAAAAGGAAATTAATGCGAAGAGTTCAAAGCAAACGTCAGTATTTGTAGGTGAGGTACTTACATGCAGGCAGGAACGAGAAGAATACATATTTTCGCTATTAATGTCATCAAGGAGAGAATGAAATTCTTTAAAATCTCGCACCGACTGTAATTATTGTAAGCGGGGTAATTCAGTATCTCGATGCCAGCTATTATCGTCAGTGGGCTGTAATCCAACAAATGAAATCTATAAAGTTATTTTTTTTTACTTATATAGATGTGTAATTGACGTCCTTAATACAAATATACACGAATTTATGGCCTTTTAAAAATGCATGCAAAGATAATTAATAGAGAGAGATATATCGCATGTACTGATAAAAATGTATTTCTCTCAAAATAAAATATACAATAATATTCAAAGGGTTCTTATGTTTCTGTTAGAAAGTTCTCGTGTTGAAAGTCTTTAAGTCCTTTGCATATATATATATATATATATATATATATATATATATATATATATATATATATATATATATATATCTGTGTGTGTGTGTGTGTGTGTGTGTGTGTGTGTGTGTGTGTGTGTGTATACGTACACAGGGAGGGTGAGAGAGAGAGAGAGAGAGAGAGAGAGAGAGAAAGGAGAGTCTTTGTTAATGTAGGTAAGTATTTCTTGATAGCAGTAATTCTTTGACTCTCCCTGTGAGATTTGTAGGTGTCCGAAGTTTGAGGGCAAGGGGCAGCGGATGAAATTCTTTTCAGCGGCTGGTCCGGTCCGTTTGCCGGCTCGTCACTATATGTCTTAACATTTTTTTGAAGACAATAGAATTCATTACCGAATTGTTCTTGATTTTGATTGGTTCCAGAAATGACTCATTTGACAATGCCTTTTTCTTCACCTACATTTAGGAATGATAACCTTTTGGCCCCTTTTAGTTATTTATTTATTTATTTATTTTCTTATCTTTTTGTTTTTATTTCTTTATAGCAAACCAAAATAGTTTTCCAACTTTTAGCTTTTTATTTTTTTTATTTTTGAAATAGTGAACATTTTCTATTCCTATCACAACAAAATCAATAATCAATTTCATGCAGGGTTTTACTTTAAATGTTGGGGTTGTTGCGGGCCGGTGTATGCGTTGAGAGATAAACACGCGTGCCTCCTGAAATGCCCACAACAAACATGGCAGACTCGGGATGTGAGTCCACGTAAATAAATCTAAAGAAACGGCAAGAATCAATATATATATACAAACAAATGATGATGTGCTAACAAAGGTATACAAGTGACAGAAACAATAATGTGTGTAACAAATGAAAGTGAAAACTTTTTGGGTGCAAATATGTGTAGTGAGTGAATGTGTGCATGTACGTGTGTGTATTGTTCATGCGTTTCCCAGAGGAAACGCATTCTCCCCGAGAGGTTACATGTTGATGAAAAAGCGGATAGGATCACAAGAGAATGATAAAAAAATTATCTCAGAGTATTTATAGTCCTGAGAGCGTCTCCTAGGAGCAGTTTCGAAAATTAGGAAGCGGTAACCCGACAGGGTTGCGGGACCAGATTTCCAGAGTGTAACCTATAAAGTTTTGACCGGTGGAATATATAGTGTTGTGCTCAGATGAAGTTCTAAAGTAGGTAATAATTTTCCAAAATTCTGTCTTAATCTTTAATTTTACAAATTTTCTTTGAAACGAATCTCTAGAACAGATGTCTGATTTTAAAGGGATTTTTAAAATGTTTTAAATTTTCTGACAGCAATTTTCAGTTAAAATGGCTGATGACAATATTTTAAGACCTTGTTGAAGTAAAATTATTTTTCTCTTTTTACAGGTAAGCTTCAGGCTATTATATTTCAAATAAGATAAATTTTACTGAAAAAGATACGTTTTAAGTTATTTTAAATGCATTTTAACGGCTTTAGCAGTGCCTATCATAGATTGAGGTCGCCAAGACAAATTTATTCATTTTATTTTTTCATCAAAAAAAGCCACCATTGCACCGCACATGATTTATCACGTTTTGATCAAAATCAGAATTTACTGAATTCTTATGTTACCAGAAAATCAAATCAACGACGATGTGAATGCTTTCCCTTGTTTTGACTCTTTAACGCCGAAGTATGAAATAGCCTACTCATGTCGACAACATGGCCGAGCAAATCGACCAATTTGTTAATTTTCGGCGAAGTTTTGATAGTTTTGTTACCAGCTACGTTTCCAACTCTAAGAGCCAAGCAGTCATCTGCAAGAATACAGCCACACGCATCCTGAGAATTCTCAGAGGTGCTTCTAACGTTTCCCTGCCTCGACTGAAATACTATGTGAAACAAAAGAAAATTCATTTACGAGATTTTCCAGAGCTTCAGTTGCAAGGGGTACTATGTCTCCCTAGTAATAACGAAAACAATAGTAGCAACAGAAAAACAACAAATCCTCGGGTAGGGAAAATTAATTCTATATATTAAATATATCTTAAATATTTGTGCTTTAAAATATTTGTATTACCTGCATCGCTATATATAATTATTTTTATAGAAATTCTTAGTTCTTAAGTCCTTTTTTCGAAAAGAGTTAATTTAATTAACTTAAAAATGCATTTTTTTTTAATGTGAGATTTTCCAATAAATAATGAAATAGTGCATGTTAGCGAGCGTAAATAAAAACATTTATATAGGTGTTTATTTTTCGAATATTCGTTATTTTGGATTTTTTTCCTCTGCTAATGACCGAGTTCGGTTGTCCGGTAAAAATTTAGTCATGAATTTTGTTAAATCCACTCGAAGTCAATATGTATTGTATATTTACGTCTACACTAACTTTTGAGTTAGTGTTGTAGACGTAATTTATTTATTTATTTTGCAGTCGACAACCATAATAAAATACCATAAAATCATCGGCGCACAAAATGTGTTTTTAATTTTGCGTTATTTTCTTTTTTCTTTGTAGACTTGTAGGTACAATTAGCAACGGGAAATAATCATTTTTACTTAAAATATTTGTGCTTAGAATACTTGATCACGAATATCGAAAAAAACAAAAAACAAAAACAAAAACTATTCAATTTTATAAAATGTATTTGTTTACATTCGAGATCTGGAGTATTATCAAAAATAAATTTTTGTGCCTATTATTGTACATCACCTTTGTTATGTATAGCTGGCGTTCTAAATATTATTTGAATAAAAATGCATTTCATTCCTTACTGAAGTGTTTTTTTTTGTATTATTAACTGTTTATCGATAGTCTTGAACTAATAAATTGGTCATTCATTTTTTTTTTTCGGACGTTTATTTATTTACCTAGTTATCCAATTGTGGTTTTAAATTTGAAGTTTACGCAGTACACACACGCTATTTTTAGTTTTGAAAGTTTTGGGGCGTAATGTCAACTATTTTTATTTAGGACCTTTTTAAATTTCGAAAACATCAAAAATGTTATTCCATTGATTAAATATCGATGAGTACCTTCCTCTATTTCTGTATTTTTGTTAAGTGTTAGTTAAAAACTGTTATCATTTTCTCTACAACATGGGTGCGTTCTATTTCATTTTCTTATTTTCAAAATCAATAAGTTCCGCGTCTAGAATTAAAGATTTAAAACAAGTTAAATGAATCTGTATAAAGATTTCTGTGACACAGGGAAAAGAAAACAAACAGAAGATTAACAAAAACATCAAGACATTAGGATCCTAGGAAAAGCCGCCAAAAATAAAAATAAAATCTAAAAGAAAATTTTAAAAAAATTTATATAACGAATCACTATTGGTTTAAGTTTTGACTAAATTCAAAATCCTTCAAGTTCATATTTGCAGAAAACAAAATACATGACTTTTTCGTGGTCCGTCAACTCAAAAATGCTATCCGTACGCATGTAACTTTTTTTTTTTTCACTTGTTTGTAATCCATTATTTAAATTGTATATAAACATGTCAGTTTTTATCAATATTATTTTGAATAAAAACTGTTTATTTAGAGAAAAACATTCTTTTAAAATGTAAATAAACTAGTTTTTACATTTTACCAAACTTATGGGAAGTTTATTTACCGTAATTTTCGGTGTGCAGTTAGTGTGGTGGTTAGTGGTTTGGAAAGCGAAATACAAATCGGCCGAGTTCGAATTGTAGTTAACTTTGTCACTTGTGACATTCACTTTCGTTAATAAATTTATCTTCCGTCTCACCCAGCTATGGGTTAAACCAACCCCCCGCCCCCCAAAAGATTTTAATATTTCAAATAAGCAAAATACTTTTCTGAATTTCAAACCAAATTTAAATAATGGAATGTTTTTTTCTTTTCTGATTATCAGTAAAATATTCTATTAAAAAAAAACATTTAAAAAATATAATACACTTTTCTGAAACGTTGAGAAAAAAAATATATACAAGTTTAATCTGAATTGAAATAAGTAGTTTAGAAAAGCATTTTTAAAATGGGGTGGATGTTTTTATGAGGCGCTGAATGATGTATTGAGAAATTATTTAACGGGTACTATAATTAAAAAAATTACATGATGAATACAATGAAATTTATGCAGTTTTTTTAACTTCTGAGTAACCTTAAAAATGTAAAATATTTTAAGTAGATACCTCCAAACATTTTCTATAAAATGTGCCTGACATGTTGAAAAAGGCCCCAAACTTGATAACAAGAAAGTTTTATGATCAAAATGTTTCATATTATGAAGAGGACAGACCAAATTATCTTTTTATTAAATTTTTTAATCCTTTCTAACATGTTTGCAATTTTGGTTGAAAATTGTGTTTTTCTTGCATCAGTGGGTTGGCTATAGATTTTGTTTGGGATATTTATTGTCATTTTTGCAGTAAAAAACACATTGTTTCGAAAATTCTTGCAAAAATCATTTGTTGGATTTTTATAAAATTTTCAGGACTTGTTCACAAATGAATGAAATTATTTCTTTTTAGAAAATTTGGTAAAAATATATATTTTTTTTTTTTAAATCTCTTAATCATCCACTTAATTTTATCAAATTTAGAGAAATTAAAATTCCGGTATCTTTGTATTTATATTAGTTAAAAGCAGGACTCCTTGGAGAATTTAAATCATCAATTTGTTTTTGTCAAACAAACAATTTACCAAAAATCTGCTCTGAATCGTAAAGTAAAAAATGCAATAAAACTATTTATTTAATTAGAAAAGGTTTTGTTTTATAAATAACATATATTAAGCACACAATTTTCTTAAGAAAAATATTTTTTTCAATAATTGTTTTCAGTTTTTAAAATTTTAATTAGAAAAAATTATTAAGTTTTAAATTCTTTAAAATTCTGTATTAATTTCAGCAGTTTTGATAATATTATTATTAAATGAAAACTATATTTACTAATCATAAATGTATAATACAAATCATCAAACACCAATACTTTAAAAATAATTTTGAATTATTTTTTATTAGTGTATAAACATGCCGTGTTTTTGTTAGTAAGGGTGGCCATAAACAATATTAGCACAAAATTAGAGTGATTACTGAACTAAATTTAAAGCTCAAATTTCTATTATTCAATAAAACATTAGGTTATGGAGAATATTTTCTGAAATTTTCAAGATTACTGAGTACTTAAAAATTATAAAAAAAGGGGCTCACTTCATTTTCTTCAATTATTTTTTTACCGATAAAGTCTCTGTAGGACAACATTAGATCTATCATCATCTTGTCAAACATGTCAACACAGCTACTGTCTAGTTAAAATTTGCATTTCTGCAATAATCGAAACTTAAATAATGTTACAAATCAGATTAATTATACTTTAAATCATCTAATATTGCTCAAATAAAGTTTCAGAATAGTATATTGTATTTTTGAAAGATTTTATTAAAGAGAATTATACTTTTATAAAATTTTGCTGAAAGTGCTGCCAAATTCAAAAATTTTAGAAATTTCAAAACAAAATCTCCTTTCAATCAATTTAAATTAGTTTTGATATGCAGTATAGTATTTTGCTTGTTAGAAATATTAAATTCAATCTATCAGCTTGAAATTAAAACTAAAATAAAAGCTTAGATTTTTAATTTAAAAAAATTCATTTTAAACCTTATTGTGAATCAGTGGAGGTACCTATTTTTTTGTTTTTAATTTTAGGTACTTTGGCTTTGTAGTCTGACTTACAAAGAAGGTTGTTGAAGAAATGTTAGAAGATATCTAATAAATTTTAAATTTACTATAGTTAACACTTATTTTCTGATAATGTCATATGGATGTCCATATTTACAAAAATCGACAAGTTTGTACACACAAAATAAAGTCAAAACTATTTTTAAATATTGGGGTTGTTGAATTTTCATCTTTCCCACTTACAATTAGTAAATAATTTTAATTTAATCACAATATAACTTGGCTGATATAAATTGTGACAGAATTTTTAAAGTTCATCAATTATTCTAATTAAAATAAAAAATGGAAATAATTCTTGTAAAAATTCATTATTCATAAATATTTTCTTAAAATAATAGTGTCTATATTTTATTCATAAAAATAATTAAAAGCTTTTCTCATTAAATAATGTCTTAAAGATTTAACAAGGCAATAGTATTTGTATGCATATTTTATAGTATGAGGACTTGCAGTGAGCTTATTTAAAGAACTTAAGAATTAAGATGAATTAGCAAATTTAAACAGGAAAACTGAAATATTCATGGGTATTGCAACTTTTTGTATCAGCTTTAACTGAATTCTTCTGCATGCATTTGTTTCAATAAAGTCTGATTTTTTTTATACAGTCTCTCTTGAATAAAACCTTAAATGTTTCACTCTAGTTAACTAATTATAAATTATTGGTAATTCTAAAATCTTACTCAAGTTCAAATTCTGAAATTAATGTAAACTCTTAAAACTTGAAATAAACACTAAATTTTCAGTTGACAGAATTAAGATTGCTCTATCTTATTTGCTAGAGTGTCTGCTAACTGGCATTCTAATAAGGACTATACAAGGAAGAGATATGTACATTCTTACTCTCATTCTGTGCAGAGATGGAGTAGTGACAAAAAGGAATTTGTCTCCTTCTCTACCAAACTTGGTATTAACTCTTGCTTAACTGAAATTTGGAATAGAATTTTCAGCAATCTTTAACCTTTGTGCCTGCAAAAAAACAGTGTGTCAAAAGTATGGTTTTTCTCTTGACACCACCATTATTTGAAATACCTTAACACCTCAGCATTGTTTTAAAAAGCAAAGCTTAGAAGTGGAACAAAACCTAAACATATGATGAAAGTGAATTTATACATTTTATTGTTCTTGAGAATTTACAACCGAAATATTAAACAAGGATTAAGGTTTTATTAAAATTCTAGTCATTTCTTTTTTAAACAATAAATTTCACTGAGAAGATAGTTAAAATAAGAGTGGTGTCAAAGGGAGAAACCATCCTTTTGACACAGTTCTTTTTGCAGGCACAATGGTTAAAGATTGCTGAATTTTCCATTGCTAAAAACCCTTCTTTTACCTTTCAGTGTTATCAATAATACACATAAATTATTTTGTAAAAGTAGCCATAAATGTAACTTAAGCAGTGATTTAGTGGATGTACCAAGCATTTTAAAATGGCTGATATGAATTTAAATTTATATTGGAATTTTTGAGATGTGGAATTCTTATATTCCATTCTATTTGGAATAGTTCACTAATATGTCTAATATTTTGACCATTGTACTCTTCTGCCTTTAGACGGTAATGATGAATTCTGTTACCACAAGCTAGAAAGTATAGCATGGCAAAATGGGTTTATTTTCTTTAATATTTATATGAAAAGAAGGTTTTATTTATATATTGTTACTGTTTCATTTAATTTTCTTTTCACAGTCAAGCAGTGATGGTATTTTTGGAAAATACAGGCGAATAGCTGTTAAAGAGGAATTTTTTGATATTATAAATGAAATCCACACACAAAAAGGATCTGGTGAGCATTTGGGACCAAGGAAAACCTTCAGAGAGGTGAGACAAATGTTATCCAGTATGCATGCTTGTCAGTTGCAAAGACAATTTTTATATATGCATTATGGGTTATATTAAAGCTAAAATAATTTTTTGTATCCTCCATAAACTTTGTTCTCATCCTGTGATGTTACAGCTGTGTTCAGGAGAAGGGTGATGGGTAAAATGATTTTATCTCAGTGTTTTAAAAATGTTTTGTCTTTATTATAACTAGCAGTGCAATCTACAAAGTGGAGACTTTAGGGCACCCACCCACTTGACCAAAAGTGAATAAAATAATGAATAAATGAAAACTTTTGAGATCATGTGGCACTTCAACAGACTTTGAAGATTTCTGTCCCCAGGCTTATGTAGACAGTTGAGATTGAAGAGAAATCTGGACTGATTGTTGGTGGGACAGACTACCTTGAGGTAGTTGAATGCTGTCTGTTTGAGTTGCTAGCCATGCATTGTGGTATAGAGATGGGCAGAGGGATGTTAAGAGAAGGTCAGGCTTCTTACTGGTTGAAGAGAAAGGTAGTTTGTAGTCTGTCATGGCAGAAATTGTCTCGTGTGTTACCATACTGTGAAAATGAATCCTTGAAATAAACAACTATATACATGGAAAATAGGATTCGTGTTTTTTATTTCTTGCCATGGTGTTTATTTTCTCCTTTTGTATTCCCTGTGAACGTACAATGGACCTTTCCCAGTTTTTGTGAACACCAATGCGAATGATAATAGAGGTGCCATATGGGGGTTATGTTTACAGTTGGTGAAGATCCAAGAAAGCTCTTTGTCAAATGTTTACAACTCTATTGAGTGATTGTTAAGGGCAACGTGACTTCTTTCCTGAAAGAACTCCTCTCTATTGTGCTTACAATGTTGACTAAAGTGTTGTGCATTCCTTGATGCCTGCAGTTAAAAAGTTCATAAACTACTGTTAAATCAACATGGGTGCTGTTAATAAAGAAATGTTAGGAAGGCTTCAACAGCAGTAGAAAAGAGAAGCCTCAGTGAGTGCAGTCAAGTATGACAAGCTGTAGCAGTGCTTGTCAGCAGGTAGGTTAAATTTAAAGTTCCAAGTTCTCCACTGAGGATTGTCCCATGGGACAATAACCTAGTGGATTAAAGCATGAACAATGTAATTGTGAATTCAATGTATGGGGGCAGGGCAGTGTGGACTTGGAGTCATTGAAAATGGTGTCAGCAATAACTGAGCAGTATGAAATATGAACTAGAGATATTCCTAGACATGGTCAGTGGAACAAGAACAATCTAAGCGTATAGATTAAATAAAAGGTTCAGTTCGAAATTCTCTGATGGTTACCCTGATTGAAAGTGTCGAGGACAGAGAGCAGAGTGACCAAAATGTTATAATGAAGATGAGGACAATAGTCTGTGTGCAAATAATGATCACCTTACATCCCAGAAATTCAGACAAATATATTGGCAGCTTGCAAACTTGTTAATATGTGGGCCACATTGTATATTTTACACATTTTTGAAAGGAAAAAAACAATTTTACAAATATGTTTTTTTTTCATTTTTTTTTGTTTTGTTTTGTATTCAACAAAATTCAGAGAGAAAAGAGAAATGTGACAAATTACAAAGATGCATCTGCATTGTTAATGATCCTGACCTGGTATCTTGGTTTCAGTCACTTTCCCACCGCTGTCATGTAGCTTCTGTATGCCTCTTCTATAAATATTTTCGTGGTAATTGTTCCGATGAGCTTTCCTTTTGGTAGCTAGTATTATACATAAATTCATAAGAATTTAAGTGCAGTACTAGATTGGCAGCAAGGTCTCATTGTTTTACAGGTGAAATTGCTAGATGTAACTATATGTTCTATGCTAACAGTTTCTTCTCTTGCACTTCTGGCTTCTTGATTTCCAGTCAACTTTGTTCTTCAAAAATTTAAATACAATATCAATCATTATTTTCTGTCTTCTTAATTCCTGTTCTTTTATTTTTCTCTCTCCTTAATAATGTTTTCATTTTCTTACACACTTAGTAATCCCTTGCATCTTATTGGCTTCATTGCCTTGTTTGGGGTGAAATGATTAAAAAAAAAAAGGGGGTAAAAATGTCAAACATTAACAAATATACTGATAAATTAATCCACTGCAGATGAAGATAGCTAGCAATTTATTTCAACTTGCTTCTCCACCCCAGGAGAAAATCTTGTGGCAGCCTGGGCTGGAGCCACCCAAACTGACACTTTCAAACTTTGACCAACTTCAAAAATGTTTGTGCAACAAATTGTTTTCTACCCTACAACTCCTTTCCCCACAGACAAAATGTTGCTAGCCACTTGTTAGTCTATTGCTATTTTCCTGGCAGATGTTTGGGTAATCTATCTTCCTTGGTTCTATCAGTCTAGACCATCACAGCCTTGCACATATGCTAAGTTGACTCATCCTCACTCCTTTCATATTCCATTGGTAAGAAAGAAGTTCCTCTCAGGCAGCTTCTCCTCCAGAACTTGAATTGTGGAACAGATTCCCAAGAGGATGCTTCCCTGATCACTAAAATTCTGACCTTGAGGGTCAACTGATATCTGTCTTACATATTCTCATAACATGCACCCTCCCATCTCCCTCCCTGTATGCCTTTACACTATCATCATTTTGTAACCCTCAACCTTGAGTGGCTCTTGCATTATGTGAACAATAATAAAAGATAAAAATAAAGCTTTAATTTGCAGACCTGAAATAAAGTTTCCTCCTTTTCTTCTCTTCAGTACCATTCCTCTGTGGTGAATAGGACCACAGCTTTACCATGCTAAATGTTGCTCTGGGGTTAGATGTAGATGTTGCCAGCCTCACAACTGTTTTTTTTTTTTTTCTTGTCCTTCCAGGCAGGTTTCCAACCGAGGCTGCTAGAAAGCTTGGTCTGCCTGCCCATTTAACCTATAGCTGTGATGGTGAGGTGGAGGTGAATGGATTTATCCCGTTTAGTTTGTTAAGTGCCATAAGGGATACGTGCTTGGGCGATCATCTCTTTCAATTCATAACTGACTCAGCAGAAGATTTTCCTGCAGTAGGTTGCCATTTTTTTCTACAGTAGACTGGTTGCCAATCATGGCTATAGAAGCTAGCCTGTCCTGCTATTCAACCCTTGAATTCAACTTTAATTCAAACTCTGCTCTCCGATTTACACTTTCTCAGCTGATTTCCATTACATGATAACATGCATCCGTTTCCAAGCACACTGCACATCCTCTTACCAAGCGTATTTGCATGGAAGTGAATGCAAAGAACTTGGCACACCACTAACACTTTCGGTGAAAATGACCGCTACTCTTAGAGGCTTAAAATTCATCTGAACAGTTTTTACTGAATTATGTACCTGTACGGGGACATTTTTATCACTAAAATACTTCTCTTTCCATTCGTATCTACAGAGATTGTAAAAATCATTTACTGTAAAATAAAAAAAACAAAAAAAACTACATTTTCTTTTAATCTTGTGATTCGCTTAAATTGATTCATTACAAAGATAAGCAATGCGATCTGTTCAGAGCATTATTTTGTGTGAGTGCATGCATCTCCCACAATTTTATTCTGGCTGTATTTATTCTATAATGGTAATGCTACTTTTGGAATGAAAAATTACAAATTTTAATATGTATTGAAAGTTAATAATGAAAGTCTGCCCTACGTTTTAAGCTAGTTCCTGTGAAAAGGTCTAAGCAATGACTTTAGCCCCAGTAAAACATGATGGTTTTGAACTATGTATTCAATGGCATAGCTTCAAATGCATAGCTTAGATATGGCACAAGGTTGAAAGTTTGAGGCAGCCAGTGAAGACGGAACTCACTACTCAGTAGTAATTGGTCTAGTGAGACAAGCTTGCTAATCATTACTCCACATTGAAATGCCCTTGATTTACTAAGTGTAGCTTAGATGTGGCACAAGGCCGAAAGTATGGAGCACCCACTGAGGATTGAACTCACTACTTGAACTATGTATTTAATGAATCAGACCATATTTGAAAATTATCACCATCATAAGCTATTGGATTTGTGGTAGATTTCACAAAATATTCCAACTTGTGGTCCATGTGTTCCTACAATATATTTCGAGATTCTTGATAAAATCCAAAGAAGAATCAGTAATATTATTGGTTTTGATCTGGCTTCTCGGATCAGTCACTTTCCCACCACCGTAAAGTTGCTTTTCCTATTTTCTATAAATACTTTTATGGTAATTGTTTCGATGAACTCTCTGTTATGGTACCTAGACTTTATAAATTTAAGAGCAGTACTAGATTGTCAACAAGATCTCATCAATTTACATTGGAGTGGGTTAAAGGAACTTGTGTGAACTGTTATCACTTTACACATGTACTGTTACTTTTACTCATCTTATCACTTAAGTTTCCAAAATTTTAAAAATTCTTTTTTTCAACCATTACTATAAATCTTATTTCTTTCTCACCCAATTACTATTACTGCTATGATGACTGTCACTATTATCTTTGGTATTACCTTATTATTTTTTATTTACTACAAGGTTTCTTTAATTATTTATCATTTATTTGTTTATTAGATTTATTTTTATTTAAATTTTGACTAATCATTGTTACTCTTTTATTATATTTTAATTAGTGATGATATTTCCCCTTTACTCTTTTAAAGGTTTTACTCTAAGAATATCTATCTATCTATCTATCTATCTATCTATATATATATATATTATAATGGTATTAGTTGTAGTTATGTAATAATATTTAATAAAGGTACTAATATAGTAATTTTAATTAAAATAATAATAGGATTATTTATGATGTATTGATATAATTAATAATATAATAGTATTATTTAATATAATGTTATGTAGTATAGTGATGTTAATATATTAATGTCTCCTTGATGTATGATATATCGATATATATTGCATTATTTGGTGTAATGATGTATCTTAATTCAAATTAATAATATTGTTTAATGAGGTATTTACATTTTAAGTAGTATCTTTTATTATAATAATATTTAATAATTTTTTAATATTTTATTTACTATTATCTAATATAATATTATTTAGTAATATTTAATTATAATGATATTATTTAATAATGTAATATTTTAATAATGATATAATAAGTCTTATAATAATTATATTACAATTGAATATATTGTTTATATTTAAATGTTGTATATCTTTTTTCTTTATTTGGCTTTCTTTATTTATTAATATGTACTTTTATTTACTTAATTATAATTTATATATTTCTTTTATTAATTAACCTAACACTATTTTTATGCACTGCATTATTTTTTCCAATTGTAAGTGTAAATTTTTCCTTTTTTAATTACACTTCTTCTATTATTGGTTTGTTATATAAAATATTAAATCTTCTCTGCAGTTTTAGTTTCTTGTAGATGGTAATAGTTTAGTATATGTTAATATATTCTCTTTTTAATTTAAAATGAAGAACATTAAATGATACATTTCCTAAAAATGAAAATAATTAAATCATATGTTTTTTAATATATTAATTTCGGGGATCCTTTTTCATCACTATAAATGTATAATTATATCTCTTAATTTTGAATTAATAGTAATTTGTTAATGTAAGATTATTGAAAATATTTTGACCTAATTTTCCACCTTATTTTACTGATTGAAATCAGGTCAATATACATGTATCTATCACCTCATACCATTACCATGTCTAGACATTACTACTCCCTATCTACTTTATCCTTTCCCAATTCCTCTCTCTTGTCTTCTCACTATTCCTTTTTCTTTTTCTTTCTTTTTCCATTTTTCTTTTCTTCTGCCTAGTTTTGAAAATTGGTTTTAAGCCATTTTCATTTTTATATTTCTTGTTAACCTGAAAGGTTTGAAAAACCTTATAAATTTTAATTTATAAGGTGAAATGATGATCATCAGTATCATGGAATAATTCTGATTCCTATTGTTTGTTTTATATATGTATATATATATATATATATATATAATTATGAATGTTATGCTATAATCATGTACTTGACAATCAAAATATTTTACTGAATCAAATAAATGAATTGGTTTCCAAATGTCATCATAGAAGTAAATTCAAGCTGATATAATACATTTTCAACCTCAGATAATCCATTATCATTTACCGCATATAGTTTCTTTTTCTTTCCTGATCACTCATTTCAAATTACTTTCTTCCTATCTGTTTTTTTTAGTTGTTAATTCTTTGTATCAAGTTAGGTTTATGTAATACTCTTATCTACCCTTATATTATTTTTATTTTTTATGTCTTTTACAATTTTTTTTTTAATCTCACCCTCTTTACATTTAATCTATAATTAAGTTAAGTGATTTATTTATTTATTTATACCTCACCGATATGGTACTTGTTTGGATTCATTTAGTAATTCATTGATTGATATATTTTTATATATAATTTTTAGGACTTTGTTTATCCCTTTTTTATGATTAATATTACCCCCCCCCACACACACACACTTTTTAAAATTTGACTATAGCAATTTCTTAAATTTGTCTACACAATTTAATTAATAACATTTTTTTAAATAAGGTTTCCTTAGAAAGATAGTTTTAATTTTTAATTTTATTTTATTTTTAATTACCTTCTTTTTAATTACTACTGACCATTTATTAAATTAAGTTTATGTCTATAGTAATATTATTTTTCCCTCCTTAAAGAGACCTTTAAATGTTAAATTTTACAGGTCTCTTTAAATTTTAATCTAAATTTTTATCCATAATCTAAGTTAATACATAATTTAATCTATATTTTTTATTATCTTATTTTTAATTTATTCATATTGTACTAATTTAGTCTTATTTATCTGTTTACATCTTGTTATTTATTTATTTTTTTTACTTCTATTTTTAAAAAATATTTAATCTAATATTTATTTAATGAGTTTAAAACGAATATTCTCTGTTTTTTATTTTTTTGTTTATTTATTCCTTTTAAAAATTATATCTATTATTTAATTAATATTAGTATTCTGTGTTCTACATACTAAAGATTTTTTTAATTAAACCTTTTTAATTAGCATTTATTATAAAATTTATATTTTAAAATGTATATTAATTATTAAAATTTCCTTAATTTTATCTAAAAAAGCCTTCCCTTAATTTTTAAAGATTGTGTTTCATTATGTAAATTCTCATTTTGAACAAGAGTTAACATGTTAAATATAGATCAAGGTCAGCCCCTGTCTAGACAAATTTGAAAAATTTTCATCTTAATTTCTCTTTTTACTATTCATTTACTCTATCCCCCTCCCTAATTGATTTCTTTCCTTTCTCTTTTTTCTCTTTTTATAGTGATGTGCAATGAAACAATGTATTGAGATTCAATATAGCAGAGATAATTCACAGCTAAAGTAGAGGCCAATAAACCTTTAATTAATCTGTTCCCTTTAATATATATATATATATATATATATATTAGATGTTCAAGGGTAATCTATGATTCATTAATTACTCCTGTTATTATATAAAATGCTTTTTAATGCTTTTTGCTCTATATATTTTATGTGAACTGGAAATATCACTTGGAAGAAAAAGATTAGCAACAAAATTACAAAGATGATTTCAAGACCAAGTTGAAGCAAGAAAGTCTTTAATAGGCAAAGGTATCTGGGTGCCATACGTGAAAAGCTTGAACAAATAAGACTGTAATCTAAGAAATGTAAGAGTAAAGGAACTGATTAATTAAACAGTTCATTTGGCTCAAGTACTAATTTTGTCTAAATGCAGATATTTTTTTGGATAGATTATTAAAATGACTAAGGGAAGTAATCACTCATAAATTTACTAATTTAAGTTGATTTATCTCCCTTGCCACTACAGATGGGTCAGGAAATAGAAAATACACCAGAAGTATATAAATGAATATACATTGATAATTATTATATGGTTTGATTGTTGATATGTCTAACAGTTTTGAATAACTTTGATGTAATCTTATCATTAAGGAATTGTGCTTCTGTCATAATGTTACACAATCTAAATGTTGACCTCTTGCCCTCTGTAGTTGGGTATACTAGAAACTAAAATCCCTAATTTCTTTGTGGAATTGGTCTCAAGTGTTTGTAAATAATGCAAATGTTGTGAAAGACTGGTGTTTTATCAACTGTTTTTCAACTTGATGTTTCTTTTGATAATAGCTTGAAAACTTGGGTGGGAGCTGTTCAGTCCTCACTTTCCAGTATTGATAGAGTTCAAAAGCATCTCCGAGTTCTTGTTGGAGGAGAAGTATTTTCCACCTTCCAACCTCACCGTCACAGGCAAGATGTAGCAAGCCTCTCTCCTCTATTGCTACTTCCATGGAAAGTCTTTGGATGAACTATATTCCTTTATTCTGCCAGGTTTAACCTTCAGGGTTAGGACCCACCATGCCAGTCCTCCAAGGCCCTGTCTGTCAACTGGCTTGTTGCATTCAATGCTTCTAAAAGTATCCTGGTTACATTCCATCAACATATATGGGCAGAAGCTGCACAGATCTTTATCAAGACTGGAAAGTAAGATCTGTGCGTTTAAAAGCGTCTTTGAGTCCTTGTGGGAGAAGAATTGTTTTCTACACTCCAACCTCTCTCTCATGTGGGATGTAGCGAGTCTCTCACTGTTCTATCACTACTACCATGGAAACTGCTTGGATAAACTGCATTTCCTGGTTCAACCAGGTCAGACCTTCACATCTAAGACCTGCCATGGCACTTAAATAGTAGCAAATCATGTACATTCTTTCTGTATTCCATTACAAGAACATCTTCTTCCTGCAAACCACTGCCCTGTGGAACAAACTCCCTAAAGGATGTTTCCCTGATCACTACAATATTAACCTGTTCAAGTCTAGCGTCAAATGTTATCTTCTCCTCATTTCCATCTAAATTACCCCTTAACATAGCCCTCTTCCTCGAATGGCCGCTGGGCCTTGTAAAGAAATAAAAACTGAAACACTTGATGAAAAGTTCTATTGATGTTTTCGTCATTCTCTAAGATTTTAGTTTTCTTACTAACACTGTAATTCTAATTTGTCTTTTATAAATTTCAAGAATTATAATATTTCATATTTTTAAAAATCATAGAATAATCAATTTCCTTTTGAACTTCCTATATTTACTTTAGCTCGGAACAGTATTTCTGCAAATGCTTGTTCAGATTTGATAAAGAAAGATGAACGTTGGCACACAATTATCTCCCTTTATTCATTTTGCAGCAGCCAATGTCACACCAAATTGAATCATTTTCGTTTACTTCTTTATTTTTCTAATACACAGAATTTATCTTTTTTTTGTCCTTCTTATTGTTTTCATTTTCATGTCATGCCTCTTAAGTCTTTCTCTTTTCTTTTCTTTTTTTTCTTCCTATTCATTCTGCCTTTTTCTATAGTAAGATTTTTATTTTTCTACTGTTGACATTTTTTTTTTCAATATTTCTTTCATTTATCTTTCTCCTGTATTCTTAATTCTTTTATTTATTTAGTTTTTTTTCGAAATCGCATTCTGGTCAGAAAGAGGGAGAGGGATAATTTGTTAGTTTTTCTTTCCATTTGTAGATATTTCTTTTATATAGATAATTTTTTTCTTTTTTCTTTTTTTTTTTTGTTAAGTCTTTGCATATTGTTTAAAATAATTTTTCTTATTTTTTAAAATCTTTTTTGCTCTCCCTCTTCAGCTAATCCCATCCACCCCACTTTCCGCACCTTTTATTTTCTGATGTTAATCATCATCTCCAGATAGCCGCTCCCTGCTGGATACCAGATGGGCCGTGTCCCTATTGGTCATTTCATAATTAGACTACATCTTGCCTCTCAGCTCTCCTCGCTATGTTATTGAATAAATTTTCACTCTCCCTCTGCATTGTGCTGATAGCATTAAGCTGATGCTCTCTGCCAGATGCTCCTTGCAGGGCAAGTAGCTGCTGCTGCTGCCGCCATCATCACCATCTCCTCCAACCGGCCACTTGAATGCCACCAACTGATGGCTTAGAAATAGTCGGCCATCATGGCAACAACCTGCAATACAAGAAAGGAGTTTTTGTCTACATTGTTCAACTGCTGCAAGTTTTTGTTGGTTCAAGTGGCAAGAGAGTGAGTCATAGTTGTTACCTGTCATTCTTCTCTCTGGTATTGAACACTGGAGCAATAGTATTCACTTCTAATGCTGTGTGTGTGTGTGGAATGGTTGTATTTATTTAGATTTTTCTATGGTTGCTTGCCCCTTCCCCCACTTTCTTATAGCCAGTGAAGAAGCAAAAATAGTCTCTGCTGTGTGTATTATAGACCTTTGATACACACAACATTTTTATTTTTACCCTTGATTCTGTTCCACATACCAACAGTATTGGTCTCTTCTCTCCCTGCCTGCTTTTCTTTGCCCTTATTGATTGTATTCTCCTTTCTTCACACTGTGTCCCTTACAGGGCATTGGTGATCATGGTTCTTTGCAGTCCCCTGTCCATTGTTGAGCTTATTAAAATTTCTCTTTTTGCTATCTCTCTTAAACTCGGTTCGAAACTAACTGTTTACACAAGCTCATTAGGCAGGTTATGTGCTGTTTTCCTCTGTCCCTCTTGCCTTCAGTTTATCCTGTGAGAGTCAAATTATCCAAGTCCGCTTTCCTTATTATGTGCCTTAAAAATTTCAACTGTCTCTTTCTTACATGATGTATAAGTGTTCTTTTTTTATTCCGTTTTCCCTAAAACCTTGTTGCTCACATGTTCGGTCTACGGAATTGTCAGTATCCTTTGGTAGAAACACATTTCTGCTGCTTGAAATCTCTTCATCTGTGAGGAGATTGTGCAACATTCACCGCCATATAGGAGAACCTATATTTTATAACAATTCAGTACGGTTTTTTTTCTTCTCTCTAACAAAATTTTCCTCTTTCTTAATACTTTGCTTAGCTTTTAGAGGGCATTTTTCACCATCCTAATGTGCCTTTGGATTTCTGTGTCACACCTTTTTTCTTCTGTTGAAACACTTCCCATGTATTTAAATTATTGTTCTTGTTTGATTTTGGTGTCTCCAATTTTTAATTTGCAAGTTGGACTGTCCCCTTTTGCTAACAACTATGCATTCTCTCTTCCTGCAATTGTGGTTTAGTCCCTTCTTCTCACTTTCCTACATAACATTCTGTCAGCTTTCTTCTTGTAGTCTTTTTGGAGAAACTTCAATGCGTCCACTATCAACTAATATTACTCTCCATATTTCTCCCTGAATATCTTCCAATTTGTAATCCAGCTACAACTTTACAATTGATCTTAAAATACTTCTTCTATGTGCCTTCAGGACACAACTTTCTATCCTGTATGGCGTTAGCAGTTTTTCTCTCTTTGCTAAGGCCTACCCCTCCACCTCATTCCACATTTCATTCACACAAATTTGTTAGGGGAAGGCAGCAATCCACTTACATATCTCTCTTTCCTTCAATATTCTCCATGAGGGTTAAGTTTTCCAAGACCTCATTATTGTTCTAAGGAATTTCAGCTATCTCTTCCTGAATCTGAGAATAAGTGTTCTTTATGTTCTATAAGACTTCCTTGTTACTTGCTCTGTCCATGAAATTTTCAGTATTCTCCTGTAGAGCCACATTTCTGCTGTTTCTAGTTTTTTTCCTCATCCTTAGGGAAATTGTTCAACACTCACCATCATATTAGATCAGTGGTTCTCAAACTTTTTGAAGTTGGGGTGCACTTGAAATCCTACAAATAATTGTAGGCACACTATATACCAATTTCGGAAAAATATGTTATAATGAAGTCAGATATTGCAGAAAAGAAATAATGCAATAAAAATATATCAAATAAAACATTCCTTAAGTTTATTCATTCTTGTGTTTATGAGAAACATGAGCCTGATGAGTCTTGGTGTTTTTTTTTTTTTTTTTTTTTTTTCATCACTGTTTGGGCATATATTTGATAGACATACTCTCATTTCCTAGTTAATACATTGAAGAGTTCCTCTCTTTTTGCACTTAATTGTGGTGAGAGCAGAAAAGCCTAATTCACATAAATATGAATGAGATGGGTACCACAATATAATAAAGTAAATATATTTATTTCTTATATCTGGACACATATTTCTCTGGAATGCCAGGGTGCATCTAGATATCTTCCAGGGTGCACCAGTGTGCCCAGGCGCACCATTTGATAACCAATGTATTAGAGGATGGATACCACATAGTAATCCATCACTGTTTTCTTTGTTTATAAGCTTAGCTTTTGGAATGCTTCTGTCGCTAGTCCAGTGTGTGTTTGGTTTTCAGTGTTATATTTTCTATCCTCTGTTAAAACGCTTTCCAGATATTTAAACTTCTGCGCTTGCTTTTCTCTTTCGAATGACCATATTTTCTCTCTTCTTGCAGTTGATGGTTAATCTTTTTCCTTGCTTTCTTCTACCACCCTGTCTAGGAGGTCCTGTAGTTTTGATTCTAAATCGACCATCAACACAATGTGTTCTGTGTATCTTATATTGTTAAGATTAAACCCACTGATAAAAAATCGAGGTAGAGTTTTTGGTTTCCTTAGGATGGTGTTGTTGTAGTGATTGGATAAATCTGAGGAGAAGCAGCATCTTTGTTGCATGCCCCTTTGTATTTTTGTATAGCTACACTATTTATTTTCTATCCTGATACATTATTTTATTCAGATTTTAATAACTGTATCGGACTTGCATCTACCTTCTGCTATATACTCTATGCCTATTGAAACACCAACATTTTATTTCATCTCTTTATGCTTATTGTACTCTATTTATTGTTCTTGTAGATACAAAATAAAACTATAGGATTCTTTTTGTGTATTGACAGCTGTGTATGCTTTTTGTGCATGTAGCAAGAGGAAGTCTCAAATTTTGAATCGATCAAAATTGCACATTTGAGCTGGCAGACCCTAGAAAGTTCCATTTTCAGTGAGAAAGTCTGATGTTGCTCTCCTCCAAAATTGCAGGGAGAGAAGTAGGCAAGGAACATAGAGAATAAGTAGTGGGCTCTCTTGAAGATTGGAAGCAGTTGGCCAAGTGGGTAGCTGATGCCAGGACCTAAAATGCACCATGATATTGTTTTTTAAGTGGGAGACTAAGATGGCTGTCTTCGCCTCCTTGATGCAGTCACCAGTCTTTCTGCTTATAAAGAATTGGCTATCATGGTGATTGTGACTTGCAAAAAGCTTCTCACATGTGTTTATGGTGTTGCAGTAATGCCAAAATCTAAAGCAAAACATATATTTGTACATGCTTTCCTTCACATACTGGATTGTATATATTTTAGGCATATTTCACTGTAAGAAGAGAACAAAGTTTTTTTTTTTTAATCATTACACTCTGAGTAAGGGAATAAAGCCACTAAAGTACAAGGGGTTACTGAGTGTGAGAGAATATTAGAAAAAGAAAACATTATTAAGGAGAGATAAGAATAAAAGAGCAGGAAAAAGAGATGATAATGATTGATATTGCATTTAAATTTTTGAAGTTGACAGGAAAGCAAGATGCTGGAAGAGAAGTGTGAGAGAAGAAACTATTAATATAGAACTTATGGTTTCATCTAGCAGTTTTAACTGTAAAATTATGAGATCTTGTTGCCCATCTAGTAGTACACCTATATTCATAAAGTTTAGGTACCAAAGAGGAAAGATCATCAAAACAATTACCATGAAAATATTTATAGAAAAATCACAGGGAAGCTGCATTAGGGTGGTGGGGAAAGTGACTGAAGTTACAATAATATTGCAGATTCTTCTTTGGGTTTTATGAAGAATCTCTAAAAAAATCCTTCCTAACAGATAGGTCCCTGAAAGTTATTAATAGCCAGTCCTTCGAGTCACTGGCACTCAATGCAAGTGTCCCCCATTGGTCAATTCTCGGACCATCACTCTTTTTGATTTGCATAAATGATCTACCTAAGAATATACGATCATTTGTAAAAGTCTATGCTGATAATACAATGATATACAGGCACCCCTCTAAAAGTCTTGATGATCAGAGATTGGCAGCTGACTTCTCTTCCGCTCTAACACTGACTTCCCAGTGGAGGAAAAACTGGCTGGTTACATTCAGTGCCTCTAAAAGCAAACTGGTTACATTCCATTACTGATGATCAGACCCTGATCTTACCGCCAGTCACAATGAACGGATGTCACCTCGAAATGGCCCCATGCATCAAGTGGATATTCTGTCTTAAGCTCACACCTGATCTCAAGTGGAATTCCTATATACGATCTATAGCTAAAGATGCAGGTAAAAATGATCAGTACCCATCTAGTAAAATTTACTTACATTCTCTGGAATATTGAGGGATCAGTTTATATAGTGATTGTAATGTAGAATTGCTCCCCCACTTTATTTCCACCTTATTGTTTATCTAATTCTGATTAGGTATGAATCCACTTCTTCTCCCCCAAACTTGTATCACTAAATCCTTATTTCCACCACCCCCACCCCCCAAAAAAAATTCTTACAATCTAAAAATATTTTCTGGCTTTAAATAACCTGCAAAAGTTTGCTAACCTGTAGAAAACAAATCATTTATAGTAGGTGAGGAAATTCAAATCAGCAAGGTGAGAAGTCCTCATGTAGAGTTTGATATGGTTGTGAAAGTTCTTGGCTTCTGAATCACAGAGGCCATTTGGAAAGAAGCAGTTCTGCTAGAACACATCTTGACCACCATCTCAAACTAGGGCGTTTCCATTGTGTTCCGTACCTCAGTGTAGCTAGTAGCATTGACTCTGAGGTCCTGTGGGAAATTAGCTGGTGGCATGACATTGATATTGCCCTTATCACTCATGATTCTCAGAACCATCATAGATGTTGTGAACTTTGTGCATACCCCTGTCTATACAGAGATGCCAGTTGTTTCTCCTGATTACCTGTCCTCTTTTGAAAAGCTAGCTATCTTCGTGTTGCTCTCATTGGTATCTCGTGCCACAAGCACTGCATATTACTTCATTTTATATGTCAGATTAGAAGCTACCATAATGTTGCTCTCAATGCCGCATAACTTTATGGCTGCTTGAAGGTGTGTTCTCAAATACTTGGCACACCCTGTGCATGCACTGATACTTAATGAAAAACAGAATAACTTTCATTTGTTCCTGGTAGATTAATGATGAAGAAATACTTTGGAAAATAGAAAACAGATTTTGAAGGAAAATTGTTTTGTGATATTGTTTTGACATTAATAATAATAAAGAAATTGTCTTCTTACACCAAATTATTAAAAGTGCCAATTGTTACTGTTAAAAATAAACCATGTAACACATCATCCCCACCCCCCACTATCACATTCTCTATTAGGAACAATTTTTCTTTCACTTTTTCTCTAAAAGTAAATATGATCTCTCCCTTTGTTTAGGAAGTATTTATTTTTCAGTGCTACCAAATATGGCACAAGGTTGAAGTTTAAAGTTGGTTTAATGGCAATACTATGGAAAATTTGTCCAAGCCCCCTCAGCACTTCCCTTTTGAGGATGCTTCAGATGCCAAATAATAAACTCAGGATACATGTTGGGCATTGACATAATTTAGCTCTTGAAAATACATTTCAATTGAGCACTGTTGCTAATTCTATAAACAACAGCCACCTGCACTAATGCAAAGCTCTTCAGTAAAATAAATGGAGCACTTTGGTTGATTGGCATTTGTTTACATGTGTAAAAACAATACGCTAGATTTAGTTGTGTAACTCTACCGAGTGAAGATAGCTCTGGCTGACAGCAAATTAGTTGTGTTTCAATCCTGGCTTGAGGCATTCAAAAGTCTAGTCACACTGAGGAGCTGTGATACAGTGAAACAGTACTGTCTGTGAATGACATAAATATATATATATTTTTTTAACTTCCCCAGCATGTGCCAGATGCACACCAGATTGTCAGATGTGCTCCAATAATTTGCATTTTGATTATATTGTTTTTCCATAATAAAAATACCATTCACTTTATTTAGGAGAAAGCGAGACTTGTTAGATCAGGCAACCTTCTATTGTTGATCCAGTCAAATTCTGGCACTTTCACTGTCTATTAATGGTGCTTTTAGCATTGTTTGGCAGGGCTGCTTTGATTGATCTGTGTCCTTGCACACCATTTCTTCTTTCACTTTGCTTTCATCAGTCTGCAGGTTGTGCCATACTGCCTCCACTATTGGCTCATACTTGCTGTCTGTTCACTTCTCATGTAGATAAACCTTAACCCCCAAAAGGACCTACTGTTGTTGTTGATTTTTCTTTCCTTCGACTACAACGGGAAATGAGCACCCACTAGCCATGCCATTTCAGAAATGCTCTGACATTTTTTTTTTTCTTTCCCATAATTGCAGCATCCAATAAAATAAAATTCAGTGCACAAGGCTGGCTTATATTCATATATACCTCTGACCTGTTATGAAACAGTAACTGTCAGTCTTATTACATATCACTGATCATAATGTTTTGACTTATCTCTATATATATGCACAGGGTTACTCGAAAGAAGAACATTTGGGTTGCAGCAAATTTCCAAGTTTGTAAAACTTGTCAGTTCCGAAAAATTAATATTTTAAAATCCTTACCTTTTATTGAGTCCTTGAACACCAACCATTGCTCCTAGTGGAAAATATGTGTTTCTCTCACACTGTAAGCTTTATATATAATGGTAGATATATTGAGCCGGCCTGGGTGTGACAATAAACTACATCCGGCAGCAAGGTCTTTGAGTAGCATGGAACCACTTCTTAATTGCTGTTGTTCTCAGCTTCACCCTAGCCTGATTGTTGTAGCACCTGTTAGGATCTTAGCTATAGGTAAATAGTCTTTTGACCAGAGTTTGGTAGTTAACTATGAAAGTATAAAAAAAATTATAGTAAAAATGCCAGCAATACATTTTCATTGAAAAAAATTACCAGCAATACATTTTTGTAAAAGAAATTACTAATGCTCTCAAGAAAATTAAATCAAATGACCCATAAGGTGCTGATATGCCGCTAAACAAACAAACATCTGTTGAGTGTATTTGAGTATTCAATATATTTTTTAGTCTGTTTTTATTGGCAACAGAATCTGATGCATTCACTAGCTTTCCTCTGTTGTATATTTTCTCTAAACTTTAGAATTCACTTCATAATCTTCTTTTTGTCTGAAATTCAGGGGTGAGGAGTTATTATTTCAATTCATATTATTATTCTTATCTTTTGTTGATTTTAAAATTTTCAGTAATAACAAGATAATGCAAGAAATGGCCAGTGTAATATAAGATAACAAAATAAAGCAATTACAAGATAGTAAAAAACAGTGGTCATATGCAAATGAAATACAGTTATTGCTTTTTGACTTCAAAGCAAGTAAGTAAAAAAGAAAAATGTGTGGATAAAGTGTGTTGTGTATGTTTATTGGCTATGGAGAAATCCCAGTATGCATCTGTAGGATTTGTCTATAAATCTGTGGTGGGGGAGTTTTTGTTAAGTCATTTCCCAATGATTGGAGCCAATAGTTATTATCACAAGAGATATCCCCAGACATGGGCAGTGAAATGTGGGGAGGGGGGAAATGTCCTTGAGTAGATTAAACAAAGGGTTCAATTCCAAATTACATGAAGGTTACCCAGATCAATAAGCACTTGAAGAAGGCTGGAGAGCGCAGAAACCAAAATGTTATGACAACATAGATGAGGATAATAGTGAATATAAATCACTTTCTTTTGGTTTCCCTTTTCATCACCTTGGCTCAGACATAACATTCCCACAGAATTGCATTCTTCTTTTCAATGCCAATAACCTTTCAGGATGTGCAGTCATGACTCTCTACAACTTCCTTTCTTATGGAGTATTTGACTCTTGTTTCTTAATACTTTGCACAGCTTTTGAAAGACATCTTTCGCTATCCCAATGCACCATCGGATTTCGGTGTCACACTTTCCATCCTTTGTTGAAACACTTCTTGGGTATTTGAACCGTAATTCACATGTTGTGCTGGTCCTTTTGCTGACGACTATAATGTTTCAATTTACAATTTCTTATATAGATCAATGGATCCCCCACTAAAGTAGAAGACATTTAAATTTTGATCCCATTAGTCATTTCTTTTAAACAGATTTGCATAAAAGAGACATAATATTATGTTTGATTCTGTTATATAATTCTTCCAATTAGGCAGCTGTTCCTTGTGTTCCATTTAATGAGAATCCATCGTGTGTGTGTATAAGCATACAAGCACAAATATTCTTGTTTTTTATTATATATTTTTTAACCACAACAGATTAGCCGCCACCATGCCTATGTTCCTCGAGATGTTGTCTTTGGTTTTGTGAAAATGTGCCCAACTTGCTCTTCACTGTACAATGACCAAGGTTCCATTTCTGTATGTGGAGACTTAGTGACATTGTCCAATTTGGAGAATGATGATGTTGGTGCTGACTTCAAACCAGTCATTGAAGAAATGATGCAAAACCCACCTGGCAACAACAAAAGCCCTGACCTTCCAACTCCCACTATGTTCTTGGATTGCAAAAAAGAGCCAGAACCAACAGCAACAACACTATCGCCTTCCTTGTCAATTCCTTTGTTACCCTCTACAGCTGGAGATAAGAATAGGTCTGAAGAGATAATAGATGCTGACTATTTTATGGCCGTTGGTCAGGTGAGTACCTTGTAAATTTTTCTTGAGATTTTTTTATCTTAATTTGTTATTTTGCCATAATGGATCTCAGTGTTATTTTATGATGCTTATCAGCAGTTTATGTCTGAAAGAACTCCGGTAAATTGATTTTGATTCATTCTTGGGATTGCTTTATTTCTTTTTTGTTTAATTACAAAATGGATTTATAACTTTGTCACAGGGGATATATGAATGAAGTAACTCATCTCCGAATTTATAGCTCCCTTCATGTGATAATTAAGGATTTCTGTTTAAAACAAATTCTTTATTTATAAAACTTTTTTCTGCAATTAAAGCCTTTTAAACATCTTGGACACTAGAGTATCCAAGATGTAGTTCCACCTTGGAGGTGGAGCAAATACAGTACTGTATTTCCTACAATATAACCTCACCCCTAAAATTTGGTAGGTAATACAGGATGCGATGGGTAAACTGTCACCATTTAATATTTTTAATTTCACACATGCGTTTGGTTTTGGTTTTGTCAACTGCACAGTATAGTAGGGTCAGTTGGGCACTGTCTGTACAAAAATGAGTGCTGTGATGCAATTCATTCTACCAGAAATTTGGAAACTGCATGCTGTATTGCTTGGCATTTATGCCGGAAACTCCAATACAAACATTTCAGAGTTTGATTTTTGCGTAATTCAGACAATTTATCCATCGCACCCTGTATTTAGTGGGGGAAAAAATATTTATTTGATGAGTGATGCATACTTGTTTTATCTTTATTATAAAATCTTAGTAGAGAATTGTGATTGCAAATTAAAATAACTATTTAAAAACTTATATTTAATTCTGGTATTATCAAGTGTCTAGTGCATCAAACAAGTGTGTTTTGGTATTAGTCTTGGATGCAAGCCCAGCCATTATGAGATTAGATGCTGGGTGACTTTTTTCTTTAGAGATTTATTTGGAAAAAGTATGCTTTATATGATAATTATATAGCATTTAAAAGTAAGTTTTCTTTCAAGTTTGATTCTCTCTAAAATGCTAACAGTGCTATTGAAAAGAATCTCTGAAAAATTGGTTAATTTGGCTTATGATGAGATTAATTACTATATTTTATATAAAACCAAGTTCATTGTAATTTCATTACTGTATCTTTGAAGTATGTCAAAAAATAACAAGTACTAATCAACAGTTCACGGAGTCCAAACTAACTTTTCTACCTGTTATTTAACTTGTCAAATTAACCAAGCATTTCCCATGTCTTGCTGAACATTACGCAAATCTCTTGATATTTTTTTTTTGATTGATATGCTTTTTTTGCAGTTTATCAACCTTTTGTAGGTTATTTAAATACAAAACATTTTTGATTGTTAGAATTTTTTAGGAGATAAAAATTATTTACTGATTATTTTACTATTTTACTGATACTATTTAACCCATAGCTTATGGGGAGAAGTGGATTCATACATTTCCCTAGGGTATTTGCATGTAAGTGACTATAATGAACCTGGCTGGAATTAGAACTCTGCATTCTGATTTCCAACATGGAGCAATTATCCATTACACTACCTGCACATCCAAGTTTACAGCACCTGGTATTCCTAAGTACTCACCCACTAGGTACTGACCAGGCTTGATGTTGCTTACCTTTGGTGATTGTATGAGAACTGGTGTTTCAACATGATATGGCTGTAAGCACAAATCTCTTGAAAACAATCAACTTAGTAATAAAAGTCTTTATTTACTGTCAGTTTCTTTTCTTTTTCTTTACAGAAGCCATTATCTGCTTAAGCTCTCTAGATCATTGACATATATTGTGACTTATAAGACAAAAAATAGGTTTATTCAGTGCATCATTTACTCCAAAGTGCAAGTAAAAAAAAAAGTTAATATCAGTGTATTGGAAACTTTTTAAACAGTTCATAAAATCTGCCACATGTGACTGAGTTTTGGAATTTTTGTTTCAGAGAATTAAAATTTCATTTTATGACATAAAACATCTTTTATATTGATTATTATGTCTTTCACACAGGTGAGAATCATTGACATCCAGGAACTGCTGAACCTTTCATCTCCTCCAAGACGCTACACCTGCCTTGTACACTACATTGACCTGTGGTCCAAATACAATGTACTGTGGCCTTTAAAAATACGGGACATTGATGAACTGGCCACAGGTATATCAAAGAATGTATTTGCCTATTTTGGCTCCCCAAAACAGATTATTTATGATGCAAGCTTTGAGGAAGCCCACCGACTTGAGGAATCTCTGAAGAAATGGTCAAAACAAGTGAAAGTGAGCACTGGTCTGCAGGAACCGTTAGCCTCATCAGGTCCTGTCCACTGGAAGATTGTGGATAAATTAAAAGAACTTCTTGCTGAGTCTTGGGAAGAACAGCTAAGCAAGTTGCAGTGTAAGTATTTTATAAATCTTTTTACTTGTAATAGATTTATAACTGAGTACACTGTCACAGTTCTTTCTTTAAATAATCTATGCCAAACAGACCCTTATTAATCCTTGTGATGCAGTTACTGACCTTTGAATGTTATCTGATCAGCAATGAATCAACTCAATGCTTTATATTGATAATGTAGATTAGAATTTATTTAACAGACCTTCCCATTAAGGTAGGGTGTGAAAAAAATGTCTTTTTTTTTTTTTTTTTTTTTTTTTTAAACAAAAACAAACATATACACAAACATATGAGTCAAGGACAGAACTTTCTTAGTTCCCACAACCACTGTCACACTGACATCCAAATTACACCAACCCCACTTCTCTTGGTATAATGAGGAAATTGCTGCTGTAGGAAGTTTTAATCCCTGAAACCAGTTGCCTTTTTCCATCTAAAATTTGAACAGATGCCACACTTTTATCCCAGCCCAATGGCAGAGAAGATAGTATTTACCTGGCCTCCCCACTAAGGGAAGACGGAACACAGTCTTTTTAAACATGGGGTGCTCATACAGATGGGTCAAGTACAAAAATTACCCAATCCCTGTGTCTACTGTCACATTGGCCTCAATATTACACCAACACCACCTCTCTTAGTGCAGTGAAGAAGTTGCTTCTGGAGGTTCAAATCCCTAGGATCAGGCACTGTCTCATATCTGAAATGAGTAGAATAGATACCAGACTTTGATCCCAGCCCAAAAAGATAATGTAGATTAGATATGTACAATAGAGTTTATAATGTTTTTTGACTTGTTTACTTTGCCAGTAATCTTCGTGACCTTTTTAATTAAAATAGAAAAATGTGCCAAACTAAGTTAAATGAGCATTATGCTTTGTGTGTTTGCATGTAGATGGTCATTTGCAATGTGGAAAGTGTGAATATGTGAGTGTGATCCTTATAGTACAATTGGCTGATGAATATTCATGAGTTTGGTGTGTACTAAAAAATAGGTTGAAGAGGCAAGCAGTTTGCTGCAGCAGCTGTTGGGAAAAGATTGCTAAAGTTGGATATGATTTGTGGGTCAGGGGTAGGGGTCTGCCACGGTTTGTCTTAGAATCATTTCATTTACTTTTCTTTCCTAGTATGACAATCTCATTTTGAACTCCCTCTCTCTGCGTCTGTGTCTCAGAACCATCCCACTCACAAGAAGAAAAAAAAATATAAATATTTATTTTAAAATTAAATATGTCGGCAACTGAATAATGAAAATGGAAAACATTTCTATATAATGTGTTTCTGGATTTCTGGGATGCTGAGTTGTCATTATTTACACTATTATATTCACCTATTGTCCTCATCCTTTTTGTTGTTATCAAAATGTTTTGGCTGCTGTGTCCGCCAGCCATTCTTACATGTATATCAATGTATCAGGTGTATTTATTCAGTTATTGCTCACCTGTTTCCACACACTCCCCAATTCAGGGATTGAACTTGCAAACATGTCATCAAATTCACAAACCAATGTTTTTATTCACTCGGCAATTGTCTCATACTGAACAGTATTAAATAAAATAAGAACTAGACAGTATACCTAGACATGAGCAGTAGAATGAGAATAGTCTACACCGTAGATTAAACAAATTAATATACACCTGAGGAAGGCTGGAGGGTACAATGAAACGTTGTGATGATAACAACAAAGAGAATATAAAGAGTGTAAATAATGTGTTTCGTTCCTCAGAATTACTTCATCAGATTTACATGTGGACTATTGCAACATTTTTGCACCTGTGTTCTCAGATGTATGTTGGTCTGGGTAATTTGCATTTGTGGCAAAGAAAAGTGAAACAAGCAACCCTCTTAAAGTAAGGCTGGAGGAACATCAAAAAGTTTTGGTAAGAGTGAGACAATGAAACCAGGCATGGCTGATCATGATTAGTCTAAATAAAGGTTTCAGTTCTGAATTCTCTTTAGGTTATCTGGATTGATATGCACAAGATGAAGGCTGGAGGACACAAGGGCAACAAAGATGAGAACTATAGTCTGGTTGTAAATAGTGGAAATGAGTGTTTCTTGATTATGCAATAATGTAATTGATCATGACCTGACATCTCAACATCAGTCACTTTCCCTCTGCTGTGATGTGGCTCTTCTCGTCCATGGTAATGATTCTGATGTGCTTTCCTCCTTGTTGCCTCGACTGCATGATTAGTTTTCCTGTTGAACTAGCTAGATTCACCTGTGTGTTCTCTTCTAATAGTTTCTTTTCTCACACTTCTCGTCTGTGAAACTCTCTTCCAGTTTCCTACTTTCCAGCCACCTTCAATATTCAAAAATTTGAAATGCAATGCCAATCACCATCTGTCATCCTGAACCATGTTCTTTTATTGTACTTACTTTTCACTAATTTCTTCTCATTCATTTTCATGCCCAGTAACCTCTTGTCTCTTAGTGGCATTATTGCCTTGTTTGGGATAAAATGATTAAAATGAAAGAAAAAGATTTTTTACTCAATTTTAACTGTTGCTATAGAAACTGATATCAATCTCCACATGACTGAAATAACTTTTTCATTATTGTTTCATTTGCTCCCGTATTATAAGAAAGTATATATTTTTATTTGTATGTTCATATTTGGAAATTTTATTGTTTTTGTTCAGTCAATCATATTTTTTTGTATTTCAAATTAAAAATGATTTTATCTTTCGTATCTATTACTTCATTTAAACTGAGTTCAAACATTCCTCCTTATTCTATGAAGAGTGAATGCTTGAATTTAAATCATTGAAAGAGCTGTTGTAAAAAAATAATTCATTTGAAGTGTCCTTGTCTTTTTAGACATCTCCAACACAAAACTTGTGACCAATCATCAACATGTTACTCCCTACAAAGCCGTTCTTGGCAAAGAACCCATTGCAGAAACTTTTGCTGATCTAGCAGACAAACACAATACGTTTGGTGGATCCTCTCCACAACATATAGGTACCAGCCACAAAAGTGAGTCCCTATTTCTTATCTATTAATGCTCATTTTTTTTAGGGAATTTATTTCTTATAAGCTTAAATGACACCAAACAACTACTGAGATGTTTCTCCCTTAGGGATTGTTGCAGGATTTAGAATAGGAATGACACAGTTGAAATTTCTGGAACATATAATGGGGAACGAGAGCTTGGTAAATTTGACACTCACAGGACATATTAAAGGCTAGAGCAACAGAGGAATACGGCAATTAACCTACTTGTGTAAATGAATAGGGAGTGGGAGGGATAGTAAAAAGACAAAAATTGCTAAGAGATTCAAAGTATAGGAAGTTCTGGAGATCTATGATCTTCTATGTCCAGAAGAGATATGGCACATGAAAGATGAATCATATCATGGATTTAAATCCTTGAATCAATTGGTAAAGACTTCACACCGTAAAATACTAGCTCTGTCTGAGGGATTCGTCTTCTTTGTGCTGTGTCTCTTCAGGACATTGACAATAATGGCCCTCCATAATTTCCTGTCATTTGTAAATTTTATCATCACTCCTAAATCTTGCTCTACCATACATTTACTCAAGCTTGAGTTTACTCGAGTAGGTTATGCATTGTTTTCCTATATCCCTCTTGCCTTCAATCTGTCCTGTGAGTATCAGATTTTCTCATCCCTCTTTCCTCATTGTGTAAGCTAGAAATTTCACTTGTCTCTTTCTGATGTTAAGTATGAGTATCTTTTTTGCTTCTAATTTTTTTAAAAAACTTTGTCGTTGCTCACATGGTATTCTCAGCATCCTTCTGTAGATCCAAATTTCTGTTGGTGGTGTCATTTGTTTCTTCATGTGTGAGAAATTGTATCTAGCTTGGCTTGAAAAAAAAAAGTACTGTGGAGGCTGCAACTGATAAAATTCCAAGAAAAAATGACACATGTCATTAAATGCTGTAGAAGCAGACATATCTGGTTGTTCTTTGATCTGACAAACCATCACCATATTTAGGAACTTTTTATAGTAATTTTTTTTCTATCTAATTCAATTCTTGAATTAAGGTGTTGTGGCATAACCATAGGTACCTAAAAAAAAAAAAAATGCAATAACAAAGATTAAAAATGCATAAGAAGAATGAAAAATCTTGAAGCTTTTATTTTAGTTTTAATTTCAAGCTAATAGATAAAATGAACAAAATACTTTGCTGCATTTCAAAGTGAATTTAAATTGATTGGCATATTTATCTTTTTTCAGATCTCTCAACTGAGCACAATGTAGATTCTGTAAACAACATCTCATATTCTTTGATCCAAAATTCAACTCCTGTCATTTCTGACATCTGTCACATTAACTTAAATGAGGCAGACACAAATACACTGCCCTCTAATCAACCAGACCCTGCAACTACTATCAGTATTGTAAATGGTAACACTGCTTCTAGTCCATCTTTAGATAAAACAACCACTCGTGGTGAGTTTGGAAAATTATGTATTTCTTATATATGTAAATCTTTGTATAGATTTATGTGCATGAGTTTTTGTAGCCAGCTTTTTGGATTGTTGTGTATACAGCTTGAGTATCTTTTATCTGAAAACCTCCAAAATCTGAAAGATTCAAAACGCATTGGGAAGATTCCTAGGTGATGTGCAGCTGTTGTCAATGATCTCATCTGCCGTGGGTGGAGGTTCCCCAGCCCAACTATTTTGCTGCCAGTTTTTTGTTAGCAATCGTCACAGCAACACCTTCATTTGTAGATTACTTACTAGGCATTTTGTACTCAGTAAAGATATTATTCAAAATGTCAAAAAGTCTTGCAGATACCCATATGGGTAGTGAAAAGAAAACAAGAAAGCATTTCTGTTTGTCAATATCACAGAAATTCAAACTGTTGGAAAAACAAGACAGTGGTGCAAATGTGATGTGTCTGGCTGAGGAGAGTTTGCTGTTGGAACAACCACCATATATAACATAAGGAAACAGAAGGAGAAATAGTTAAAGTTTTATGTTGATGGTGATGAACAGAAATTAATGAAAGATAGAAAAATACTGCAAAGAGCACAAAATGATGATCTCAATCGTGTACTGATGGAGTGGATTTGTCAGTGTTGTCGTGAGCGTATGACTCTTATATAAAACTACCATCAGGGTATATGTATAAGCTGCGTTTTGAAATGTGAAGGGATATCATGTTTATGCTTGGGTTTCATTCCCAAGCTGCTCCATTTCATAGATGATATACACAAATTAAATAGCCTCTATTCCTAGATCTAAAAAATTATTTTAATAGAAAGAGTTTATAAATTTCAACTGAAAGTAGTACTGGCTGCTTGGTCAATGAATGCAAAATGTTTCCTTATAAGGAAACAGCTAATATTACCATTACAAAAGTAAACTTTCTACTCAGATATATCAGAATATCAAAAGAGCTAGGCGCTTCAGAGAGTTGACTTAGGAGATGTCCTCATAGCGCAGAATTGGGCCTCAGAGGATGCTAATGGCTGTACCAACATAAAACAAAGTAATCCAGCTGAGGATATGCAAAGACAGCAGGATGGCAGGAAGGGTAAATGAGGGTGCCTTACATCCTTACAGGAATATTGAATATGTAAAGAAAGTCTCTGAATGACATTGTACCTCCACAGCCCTCATTAATTTAACGAAAGTCCAGAAGTAAATAAATAATTTTATGTAGGAATGGTTTAGTCTCTTATTAGATGTTGCTAATATGACATTACTAGTTGACGACTTTCTAGTTGGAACCTTTCTTCAAATATGTTGTTAATCTTTATCGTTTGGCTTTTGACTTTTAGATTCATCTGGTGACAACTGTCTGGACACCTCTAATGAAGTTCCCCCTTACCAAATGTTTCATGGTTTTGTGCCAACCACTCCTGATGTGTGCCAAATTGATTTGACAGAACATGAATCAGCTGCACCAAATGCATTGCCTGCTTTGAGCCAGTCTTCCACTAACCATCTAAATCCAGTTCCGATTGCTTGTACTATTAACAGAGCAGCATTGGCTGCAAACAAGTCACAGACTATGTTGGCTGTTGATGAACCCATTAATCATAATTTTGGTAAGATATAGAAATTCTTTCATTACAATCAGTTTGTGTCATGTTTCCTAGATGTGCTTAAAGAAGTGAACTCTAATAGCAAACAGTGGCTTTTTGTGTGTGTGTGTGTGTGTGTGTGTGAGAGAGAAAGAGAGACAAGCAAAAATGTTGCATAACATTGAATAAAAGAAAAAATACAATAGGAGTGATTTTTTTTTTTTTTTTTTTTTTTTTTTTTTCTTTCCCAGTTTGATAAGGTCAAATTGGCAGCTGATCTCGAAAATGACCTCCAGTCTGCTCTGAAGTGGACAAGGAATGGCTTGTTAATTTTAATACCTCCAAAACAAAACTTCTCTCTATTAATCATCTAAGAGACTCCAGGAGAGGTTGTGCCTTCTTGTACTAACATTCTTGGTTGACATGAAGTGGAAAGATTATACTGAGTCACTTGATAGATCTGCAGCTAAGAAAGTTAATTCACTGTGTAGACAATTTTTCTCTACAGAATCTATCTTACATATTTATAAGTTAACCATTTGTTCATGCTTTGGATATTGCTGCCACATATGGTCTGGTGTTCCTGCTATATATATTTAAAAATTCTTGCTAAAATCCAAAAATGAATCAGCAATATTATTGGTTCAGAACTGGCATCTCAGCTTTAGTCACTTTACTGCCATAATGTAGCTTCCCTGTGGCTTTTCTATAAATACTAACATGGTAATTGTTTGGATGAACTTTCTCCTATGGTACTTAGATTTTATGAAGTTTAGCACAGTATGAGATTGGCAACATGTCTCCTCAATTTACAGTTGAATTGGTTAGATGTAACTAAGTTCTATTCTAACAGTTTTTCTCACACTTCTCGCTTTTGGAATTTCCTTCCTGCTTCATGCTTTCCAGCCAACTTTGATCTTCAAAAATTTAAATGTGATTTCTTGATTACACTTCTTCTATTGTTCTCGCTCCTTAATAATGTTTCTCTTTTTTCTAATTCTTTTACACTCGGTAACCTCTTGTGACTTAGTGGCTATACTGCCTTCATGGGGTATATTTATTTTTTTTATAAATTTTTACTAAAATAGCATGGAAAATTTTAACATTCTCTCATAAGTAAAAGTTAATTTCATAAATTAATTAGAAAATCTCGGTTATACTAGCATCATTTGTTGGAATAAATATAAAAAATATACATGTAAAATTGATTCATTAAACTTAGATTTATAAAAGCTATATTTTTGTGTGACACTACAGTTGTGATCAGGAAACCTACATAAATGATTTTATTGCAGTTTTAAGTTTTTTTTTTTTTTTTTTTTTTTTTTATAACCAGCAATGAAGTCTGCAAAGTAGGGTTCACAAAGTGGCCATCCACTTGGCCCAAAAGGAACAAAACAAATAAATGGAAACTTTCGGGACTACATGACACTTCATTGGATGTTGAAGATTTCTGTTCACAGTCTTATATAAACACAGTTGGGATTGAAATTAGTTCTGGACCACTAATTGGCAGGAACTGTTCATTCAGAGGGAATTCCAAACCCACATGTCATGATGCAAAGATAGGAAGATGTATGCTACGAGTGAGTCAAGGTTCTGGCTGATGGAAGGAAAAAGCTGACATGGCAGAATTTGTCCCAAGTATCACCTACCTAACCACCCAGATGAAAGGGGATTATGAGAAATAGGATTCATGTTTATCATTTCTTGCTACCATGGTATTTATTTTCACATTTCTTTGTTGAGCAAAAAGTTGAGAGTTGTATGCTTTCATAAGCAGCCTTTTATTTTCCTCTGCCTACTCTCGAGTCTGTAATAATTGTATTCCAACTCCATCACTTATTTATTTTCATGGAAACTTTTAATCTTAGACTAATCCTACCCACTTCTCAGATTTTCCTAACCCCTCCCTTATTTCAGCTTTGGAAAGAAAGGAAATAAAATCAGATACATGCTGAATGAAAGCACATGCAAAATCATTGCTGTGTGTATTTGTATTTTGCAGTGCTGAAGATTCACCATCTTCCAAGATGCATCTCTAAGTTGGTCAGTTTGATTTTGCTGATAAATATCAGTGTGTTTAGAAGTAAATTATTTGGCATTATTGAAGGAGTGTGTAAGTGTGTGTGGATGCTGAGTGGTAACAGTCTGTTTCCTGCTTGGATGTAATTTTCAGGTTATGAAGATTATGTTCAAGGATGGAATAGACTGCCAATGCTCCGGGTTCACCTCAGTGTCCATTTTTATATTTACATACAAAGTAAACCAAACAGAGCATCCAATATTGAGCACTTTTATCCATAAATATAGTATACCTTAAAATTAAAACTATGTTTTGATCATATATAATAAAGAACAAATCGGAAACCTATATCAATCTAACATGTTTCCCTTTTTATTAAAGCTTCGTCAGATTCTCTCAATCTCTGAAGCTTTAATAAAAGTGAAACATGTTAAATTGATATGTTTCCTATTTGTTCTTTATTTTATCATCTTGTCAAATTCCAATTCATATTTGATCTGCATTTGATCTTTAACTCCCATCTAGAACAAATCATCCCGAGTGAAATTCATACTCAAGTGTTGTCAGAAAGCAAAAGTATATCCATATATATATATATATAATATTTTGTTTCTGTGACCTGTATGAATATTGCTTTACACATTAAACTAATAGTCAATTGTAAAGTTCTCTCTTCAATATTGCAATATCCTTTTCTGAATTTGTTTTCTGGTCTTGATTATTGATCCCATTCATTTTTTGCTGAATTTAGGTAGACATTTTTTTTTCCCATTTGGCACCTCATTTTGGTTTTATTTTGTGTGTGTTTGTATTTTTTTTTTCTTTTTTGTGCTTGGTCTTATTAATTCTGCGTGTGGAAAAATGCTGACAAACTTTAAGGCCCTGACCAAGAATCTGTTCCAAAAATGTCTGCTGTTTGCATTTGGTCAGATTTTAGGAAATGTGTTTTTCTGAGAATTTTTATGCAACCCTTCTTTACTGAATTCTTTAACAACCATTTCATATAAACATTTTATTTCAGTTTACTAATTCATTCTTACTGTGTAACAGTCAATATTCATCTCTTTCTTCTCGCATAATAAATCTGAGCAAATTTTGATTGAGGGCCGAAAAATGCTATCACCCAAATAAGTATTTTTAAATAACACCATAAAATTAATCTGTAAACAGAAATATTACATGTATATGTTTTCAAGATGTAAATATTTTTTAAGTTACTCATCAAGTGTAAATTAACAATATTTCTGTGTGGGGTGCAGAATAACTTTGGTGGTATATTGTTAATAAAAAAAAAATGTGCTTTTTTATATGCCATAAAATTAGGTACCACCACTTAAAATGTGATACCTAAGGTTTAAAATGAATTTTTAAAAATTAAACTTCTTCCTTGAAGCTTTTATTTTAGTTTTAATTTCAATAGATTAAACTTAATATTTCGTATAAGCAAAATACTTTGCTGTTTTTCAAAAACTAATTTTGATTGACTGAAAGAGTTTTTTTATTTTTTTTTATTTTTGCTGGAATAGCTGATTAGCACCCTTTTTTAGTAGTCTTTCATCACAAAGTAATTCTCTTTATTAAAAAATCCTCCAAAAATAAAATATACTTTTCTGAAATATTATTTGAGTAATTATTAGCTGATTTGAAGCAACTATTATTTACTTTAATTTTAAAATATCACAGAAATGCATTTTTTTTAACCTTATAGTAGCTATTTATTTAAGCTGTTGATATGTTTGACAGCTTGATGACAGATGGTTGTTTATCTAATGTTGCTCTATGGGGGGAGGGGCTTTAGATGTAAAAACAAAAAATTAAATATTATGTGAGCTCCTTTTATATTTAACTTTTAAGTACTTAGTAATCATAAAAACTTTTGAAAATATTCTACATAATTGAATTTTAGAAATTTTGGCTTTAAATTTAATATAGTCATCACTCTTATTTTCTAATGTTGTGTATCGTCACCCATACTTAACAAAAATCAGCACAAATGTGGACATACTAAAAAATGCAAAATTCTTTTAAAAATATTAGTGATTGATGATAAACATTAAGCTTTTCCATTTATGATTAGTAAATATAGTTTTTACTTAAATAATATGATCTGAAAGGATTGAATTAATAAAGAATTTTAAAATATTTAAAACTTAAAGTATTAACTTAAATTTTTTTAATTAAAATTAAAAAAAATGTAAACAACTCTTGTAAAAATTCATTATTCATCAAAAAAATTTTTTTCTTAAGACAATAGTTTCCATAATATATCTTATTTATAACAGCAATTAAAAGCTTTTCTAATTAAATAATGAAATTTTATTTTATTTATTTATTTATTTTTTATTTTTTTGCATTTTTTATTCTACAATTCAGAGCAGATTTTTAACAAATTAATGATTTAAATTCTCCAAGGAGTCCGGCTTTTAATTAATATAAATATGAAGAGGGTGAAATTTTAATTTCTCAAAATTAACATAAAATTAATTGGGGTTAACAAGTTAAAAAAAAAAAAAAAAAAAATGAATTCATTTGTGAATAAGTCTTGAAAATTTCATTAAAATTCAACAATTAATTGAGTTTTGCAAGAATTTCCAAACAGTGTTTTTAACACCAAAACGATGCTAAATTCCCCAATACAAATCTTTGGCCCACCTGCTGATGCAAGAAAAAACAAGATTTTGAAGAAAATAATAAAAAATAATTCTTTGGTCTTTCTACTCAAGATATTTTGATAATATAAATATTTTGATGATAAAACTTTGTGTTTTCATTTTTTTTTTTTTTTAATGATTTGAGGCCTTTTTTCATGGTATACTCCATTTTAATGGTACCTATGTAAAATAAGTTTTTTTAATTGAATTTTTTTTTTTTTTAAAGAAATTTGTTGAAAATAGCTGATTTCTGTAAGCAGCATTACAAGCTTTATACTTTTGGTTTCAGTTTGATAGAGTTATTTCCCTTGTCAAAATTTTACACTGCTATCAGCTATCCAAATCCTAAGTAAGGTGCTGAGAAACAGAAAGAATTCAAAACAAAGTGAGTGCTGGATTGCTGTGTATTATCCATGCACTTATATGGCAATAAATGCTGGACAATCTTCCCATGGATGAGTAGAAAACGGGAAGCAGCAGAAATGTGGTTCTAGAGAGGGATACTGAATAAGTTACAAAGGAGTCTTAAAGAAAATGGCAACAGAAATAACACTTATACTCATCAGTAAAAGATGTCTGAAATTTCTTGGAGACATAATGTGGACGGAGGATTTGGAAAACTCTCACGGGGCATATTGAGGGCAAGAAAGATAGGGAAAGGCAGTGAGCCACTTACCTGATGAGCTTGTGTCAATGGATAGCGGAACAGTTGGGCTTAGCAAAGGAAGAAAAATTGCTAAGTGCCACAAGGGATAGGAAGTTGTGGAGAGCCATGATCGCCTATGTCCTGAAGGAATGTAACATGTAGAAGATCTGCTCACAATAAATTTCAGGTCTTAGCATTTGTATAATCAAAATATATTGCATGTAATTTCAAGCTAATATCTAATTTTGGCTTACAACAATATCACGTTGAAACACCAGTTCCTGTACAGTCACCAAATACTCATGGGAAACTGTGGGTTAATTTGTAAGACTTTTTTCACTAAACAATTATCTCAAAAAATAATCTTACAATCTAAAAATATTTTCTGGCTTTAAATAACCAGCAAAGGTTTGATAAGTCATAGAAAACAAATCCATCAAAATAATATCTAATTTCAAGTTGTCTACATTTCTTTGCTGAAGCCTTTGTATTGTTAATTTCAAGCTAGTTTATCTTTCATCTTATTTTTGTTACTTTTTATCGTAATACTTATATTCTATGTTAAGGAGGCAGCATGGATTAGAATATAAAGAAGTTGCCCCTGATATAATTTAAACTCACATATTCTATCCTTGGGAGTTCATCTGATGTGAATGATATCAGACCAAATTGGACAGGGAGTTCCATTAAAAAAATAAGATGAAAGTTAAACTAGTATGTAATTGATAATAAAAATAATTTAAAAAAAACAAAAAAAAACTTAATACTATTATGTCTACAGCTAATACATTTGGTTTAAGCAAAATAGTACGGCTTGGATAAAAAAAGATAAGAATCCAGCTTTTTCTTATTTGTATTCATTTATTGTTGTGATAACAACAACAAAGATTAGGACAATAGTCCAAATGTAAATAGTGTAAATAATGATAAATCCTAATTCCAGAATTTCAAGCAGACATAGATAGCTATTAACAATCTTAGATATATAGATATGAACAGATTTGGATATATATTAACAACCCTAGACACAGATAAATTATTCACACTATTTACATTCGGTCTATTATCCTCATCTTTGTTGTTATCACAATATTTTGGTCCTTTGACCTTCTTCAGGTGTAAATCCATCTAGACATGGGCAGTGGAATGAGAACAGACTACCCCTGTAGATTAAATAAAGGGTTCAGTTTGGAATTTCTTCTAGGTTATCTGAATCGGTATATTTCAACTGTTATTTCCAGATCTTAAGTATAAGTGTCCTTTTTGTTTCCATTTTCTCTAAAACTTCATTGTTGTTCACATGTTTGGTCCCTGGTATTCTTGGCATCCTTCTGTAGAACCAGATTTCTGTTGCTTGAAGCCTCTTTTTCATCTGTGAGGAGATTGTCCAACATTCATTGCTATTTAGGAGGACTGATACTACGTAAGAACTCAGCACTCTTTTCTTTGTTTCTAATGAGTATTTATAAAAGGGTTACTTTTTCGTAATTGATGTCAAACATGCACTACAATAAATTATAGATGTTTACATAATTGTGCAAGTGCAGCTAGCATTCAGTGATAATTAAAATTATTTTTCATATAATTTATTGCATATATTTACCACTGATTACTTTTAAGTTTCAGTACGTTGTTAAGGTAACTTTTATTTGTTTACATTAACACCTTCAGAAAATGCAAGTATTCGAACTTTTCACTTAACATGAATCTGCAAGGGTTCCTCTGAAAGTAATGCCTCCTACTTTATTAAGTTGGCTTTCATTGAGATCATTTTTTGAATTTACATTAAAGTGTACTCCCCATCTCATCCTTATTAACTTTTATAAATTTAATTAAAAAAACAATGATATTTTTGATCTGTAGTGCTTAATCTGTGGTACTATTAAGAAAAATTGAGAAAAATGATTATTTCTTGTTGCACTGCCAATTATATAACTCTAGAAATGTTTTGCTTTTAGTATTACCAATTTATTTGATGTAAGCTCTTATGAAAATCAAGCATTAAAACTTCCTTATTGTTCATATGTTCAGTTTATGGTATTCTCAACATCCTTCTGTAGAACCACATTTCTGTTATCTCATGTCTCTTCCTCATCTGTGAGAAGGTTGTCCAGCATTCATTGTCATATAGGAGGACTGATATTACATAACAGTTCAGCACTCTTTTCTGTGTGTCTGATGAAATTTTCCAGTTTCTTAATACTTTGCTTAACTCTTTAGAAGGCATCTTTCGCTTCCAGTCTGCTTTCAGATTTTGGTGTCACACTTCCTAGATATTTAACTTTTCATACTGGCTTGAATTTAGTATCTTCCTAATTTCCACAGTTCTTCTGCTGGTTATTTTTGTATCTTTTTCTCTTTTTTTCAATGCTAAAGTTCACCCAGTTCAAAGATCGAGAGCCACTCAAAGTAGAGGGTTACAACAAAATAGCAATACTGAATAAAGGTGTTTGGTATGAATCATAGAGTAGCTTGTAAGAAATGATGACTATAAGTCTATGGAGGAAAGATGTTGATTGACCCATGACTTGAAGAGGTCAGGATTGAAGTATTCACTGAGCACTGCATTTATTTGTCAGCTCCATATATTCACCCTGTTGCCTTTGGGCTTAGAATATGTTGTCTGCCGATGAGTAAGACCCTGCCAAAAGGGACCATGTTCTGCATGAATACTTTCAGACTAAATGGAACACGAGTCTACCTTTTTCTTAATTTCCTGTGATTTTTGTCCAATAAGACTGATATTTGACAAGGGTTGATACATCAAAATTTAAGGAAGGATCTGCAATATAACTGATCCTGACTTGGCACCTTGACTTCAGTCACTTTCTCACTGATGTGATGTGGCTTCCCTCTGTTTTTTTCTACAAATATTTTCAAAGCAACTGCTCTGATCAGCTTATTTGCCTGGTGCCCTGACTACACGAATTTAAGCATGCTACTAGATGAATCCTATAACCCATTAGGGTCGTAAGGGCACCACATGTACTGCAGCAGTGATGTGTCTCTGGCAAGATAGCCTCTCCAGGCTGGTTTGAATCCAAAGTATTTTCTTTTAGACTGGTTGCCAACCAAGACTATAGGTTTCAGTCTGTCTTGTCATTTACCTATAGCTGGGGGGCGAGTAGAGATGTACACATGCCTTTCTCAATGGTATTTGCATGTAAATGAATGTGATGAACACCAACTGGAATTCAAACTCTGCTCTCTGATTTCTCATTTGAATCTGATGTTACACCACTGTCACATCCTTTGAGCATTAATAGGAAACAAATATCTATGATATATATGACTGCAGGACTGACACCCACTTATCAGGAGATTGGATAGTTAATTGAATTTATTTATTGTTATGTAAAGAGAGATATAACACTTTCATCTACATTGTTAGTGACTGCTGATTAACAGATTAATAGTGTGAGGGGAAAAATTATGCAAAAATAATTTCACTATTTTTATTGTCAACTGATCTGATTCTGTATAAGTCATGGCACATTTTCGAATGACATGAAGTGGAGTGATTATGTGAAATCAATTGCTTGGTCTATTCCTAGGGAAGTCTTTTTGTCAGAATTAGTGATGGGATGATTAATCAGGATCAGAAATATCTAAATGTCTTGGGGTATTGGGATCAGAGAATTTTTAACCTAATTTCTGATTCCAAAAATATTTTTTTGTTTAAAACTTAATTTTCCATTCCTGGTACTAATGATAAAAAATAAATATTTATTGATTTTAAACTATCAGTAAAACTAAAATCTATAGGTCATAATAACACCTAAGTATGATGTAAATTTACTTGTGTTAAAAAAAATGAAATGTGCAAGTTTCTACTCAGTTCCCAAACTTTTCATAAAGTTCACTAAAGTCGGTTTCAGTTAAAAATAAAATTTTTATTTTTAATTTCTTTTGAAACATTGTTAATTCACCCATTTAATATTATAAATTATTAATTTAATAATAATAATAATAATAAAATCATGTAATATAAACAGCCTTCTCTCCCACAAACAACAAGATGTGCAGGAGAAGCTGAGTTGTGTTTCAGAAGAAGCAGAGAAGACTGGCCTCCCTATCAACATCGGGAAGATGGTGGTCATGAGGGTAAACAACAGACATAACCCAGTGTGTCCACACTAAGAAGACCTCAAGTTTGTCTACATGGGAAGTGTTGTCAGTAAAGATGGGGAGATTTGTGATGAATCAACACATCCCAACATGCCTTCAACACTCTGCGGCCAATCTGGAGATCAACAATCCTCTCACTTTACAACGAGATCCAGATCTTCAACAACAATGTCAAGTCGGTCCTACTTTATGGCTCAGACACCTGGTGAGTAACCAAGACCAACATCCCACAAACATCAGATATCTACTAACTGGTGTCACAAGAACATCCTCAATATCAGATGGCCAGAAGTCATCTCCAATGATCAACTGTAGGACAGGACCAGACAAGCCCCAATGGAGATTGACATCAAGAAATGGGGATGGCAAACCTGCTTCTAGTGTCACCAGGCAGGCCCTTGACTGGAATCCACAATGGAAGTGAAAAGTGGGTCAACAAAAACAAAGTTGGCACAGAAGAGTTGATGCAGAGGTGAAGGCAGCCAGCACAACATGGGTCAAGCTGAAGAGGATCACCTTGAACCACATCCACTGGAGAGGTGTTGCTGTGGTCCTATGTTCCCCAAGGGACCAAGAGGCATAGAGAACTCCCTACTGAGATGTGATGTTACACAAGGTCGGGTTTACTGTGGGGAACCCAAGCACATTTGCCCGGGCCAAGGAAAAAATTGCGCAGCCCCCTCAACTGTCGATTGCACTACTATTCTCCCTTTCTAATGCAGTTAAGGCTTGGGCAGCTGTTCCAAAGGGTTAGGCACCTCATAGTATTTATTTTCCTCAGCTGCGTCTTGGTTCATAGACGGAGCCACAACCTGAGTCACACTCTACTCAAAGACAGACACACAACTGAAAGATGATAAACCCTCCTCAGCATGTGCCAGGTGTAAGTATGGGTATACTTGTAGCTAGATAAGTGACAATTAGTTATAGAATTTCTTGTAGGGTGTAATTATTCAAGCATTTGAACTTATATATGGAGATTTGCATCAGAAGGTAACATTTATTTTTTAACATTATCTATATCAGATTTCTAAGAATCAATAAATGAGCCGAACCCAATGTAAATATGTTTATTATTTTATTTTTCCAGCACCTCCTCCTCACCTCAGGCAACAACAGCCATTCACTAATGAAGGCTTTCCAAATGAATCAACCAACCTTCACAACTTGCCGGCATCTAACTATGCCAGCAACAGTGCTGCATTGTCTGCATTGAGTGGAGTGACAAATGTCAGTGTTGATGACTTTCAGCTTTCGTTGGTTAATTTTGGAGCTCCCAGCCCGGGAAATCCATTTGGCTTTACAAATGTCTTAACTGAAGGTAAGAGTTCTATTTTTTTATTTATCAGATATTTTAAGAATGCAGCTGAGCAATTGAATACATTGACATTAGCTAAAATAGCAAAAGGCATTTTCTCCAACTTTTGATTCTGTTGGGTTAAGAGTGAGAAGAAAACAAATATATATATATATATATATATATATATATATATATATTGTCCTCTAATATATATATATATATATATATATATATATATATATATATATTTTGTCATCTAATTTTGGACAACTATTGCAAATTTTAAACCTACGTATGGCATATAAGAAATATTAAAAGATATATATATATATATATATATATATATATATATATATATATATATATGATAATGATATGTATTGCATTTGATGGCATATAAGGCACACTTCTTTTACTAAAAATATCTTTTAATATTTCTTATATGCCATACGTAGGTTTAAAATTTGCAATAGTTGTCCAAAATTAGATGACGCATTATTTAATGATGATGATAGTAGTATTTAAAAGGAGTATCAGTGTTTTGATAGCGAAGATGATGAATTTTATGAATTTGAAGATGAATAAAAATTTAATGGTAACTGTACTGTTTTGCTCGATTGTAATAATTGCTTGATTTTTATTGTTTTCTTACCTTTGCATATAATAAAGTTTTTATCCTATTATTTTTTGTTTAATTGTAATCATGGCTTGTTTAACCAAAATAATACCTCATAAATATAGCCTAGGCTGTACCATTTACTAATAATTTTACTAAGTATTAATTTTTCTTGATTTGCCCTGCTTAAATTATATGCCGTCAAATACGGTAATTTTTCTATATATCAAGAACAATTTCAAGTGAAAGAAGTATGACAAAGTTTAAAAAGTTTTTCTGTGACATGTTTTGTCCTTTAGGATGAAGTTTATGCTTACATTGATGCAACTACATATGCTCATGAACAAGAGACACTAGGAATGAAAAAAGTCCATTTAACTTCAATGATCATATGAAATCCAGTGTTTCAGTATAATATGGATGTAAGCCTTTTTCATAAGAAGAATGGGCATAGTCTTCATAAAATTTGTCTTGAAAGTTTTTTTTGGGGGGTGGGGGGTAAAAAAAAGGAAATGATTAAATTTACTTATTTCTTCCCACATTTTGGGTTTGGTTAGGGTCATTTTTTTTTTCTACTACTATAAACTAGAATTTCTTGTTTGGTTTCTTAATTTTTGGCAGCTAAAGTTTAATAGATGTTCTCTTAATGCAACGTGTGAATTATTTTTTTTAAATTTCCCTGAAAAGGCTGTTTTGATAGAAATAGAAAATTTAATAAAACTACTGATTCTTTACTGCCTATCTAAGAGCAAACAATATATTGCTGAATCAAATTTTGCAGGGTTGCATATGAATCCCTGTCTGAGAACACTTAATCAACATTAAGCAGTAATGACGGTATTGAATCACAAATACGAATTCTCATTTGATCACTTATATTGAGAACTATTAAACCTGATCAATATGTCAATGGGTCACTGCTTTGAAAACTATGTACTGTAAACTTTTCTTCTTAAAAGAAAACAACCATCAAGTTGTAATCACCCGTGGCTAGGGGAAAGCTTTCTAAATTGGTGTGTCATAACACTTAATGACTATGTTTTTTATTAAATGCTTTCTTTTTTTATGTCCATCTGAACTGATTAAAGAAAATGAAGTCCAACAACATAACACCTCAGCTCCGGTGCTCTTTTTGCAATAAGGACAAACAGATGAAAATGAATAGAGCATAAATGAGGTTTAGGTACAGTGGGGGTCTTATGACCACATTACATTGAAGCATTGGTTCCTGTACGATCAGCGCGCTTAAGCAACGTTGAGCCTGGTCAGCACCTAGACGAGTGACTGCTTGAGAATACTGGGTGCTGTAAGTTTGGATGTGTGGATGGTGTAATGGATAATGGCTTGGAATTGTTAATCAGGGAGCCAAGTTCCAATTATTCTTGTTCTTTACGTGTAATTACCATTGAAAAAGGTATCAATCCACTTACACCCCACCCCACCATGTTTTTTTTAGATTTATTTACATTCTCTGGAATATGAATATATAGAAGCTACCATGGCCACAAAGTGAGGCATCAATTTATATGTTGATTGTAATATAAAATGGATCCCCCACATTATAATTTCTTGTTTATCAAATTCTGATTAGGTATAAACCCACCTTTCCGCCCAGCTACGGATTAATGATTAAGACTTATATCACTAAACTATTATCTAAAAAAAAATATTCTTAGAATGTAAAAATATTTTCTGGCTTTAAATGCTCTTCAAGGGATTGATAGGCCATAGAAAATGAATCAAATTCATCGCAAGCAGACACGTTTCCATTGGAATCTTTCTTTTATATTGAATCATTTTGCCATGTGCACATATTTAACAATTCACTTTGTGAAGTCATTCTAATGTTCTGTGGAAAATTTAAAATTACTTTCTTGGACTTTTTGGGATTACCTTGATTATCAAGGTTGAAATAGTCTTGTTTTTTGGATTTATTGCTTTTGTTTTGATTTCTTATTTGGCTAAATTACTTTGCTTCCCTTTATGTTGAAGAATAATCTTGTCAGTTCCTTTAATAGAAACAAAAAAAATACATATTTAAGAAAGAAAAGCAAAAGATTCCTTTTAAAGGAGAAAAGAAAAAAATATAAGTAAATATTCATTAAAAAATTAGAAAACACATTGTGAAGAAACAGACCAAAAATATTCTTACATGATTCATTTTGTGAAGTCATTCTACTAACATTCTGCGGACAATTTTAAAATGATCTTCTTGGCGGATTGTTTGAGGTTAGTGTGATTACCGTAGTTGAACCCGTCTTACTTTTTGTATTCATTGCTTTATTTTGACTTATTATATTACTAATGTTTTTTTTTGTTGCAGGAAAGTCATTCAGTGTGTAACAATGTGTGTGTTCTTCTCTGGTTTGCTTCAATTTCTGTTAAATAATAACTACGTCAATTCCTTGAAAAATATATTTGTCTTGGATAATAAAGCCTCAAAATAAAAATTTAAAATAGGGTTACCAACAACAAAAATAAACATTGAAAAGATCTAACCAAAAGCCATTATTTTTGGATTAATATTGGATAACAGTGGTGTATGTCTGCACTTACGAATGTCCTTATCTTGTGCACCTGTGGTTTTTCAATGTTGAGTTTTCTGTTGTTTGTTGAATTTTATTTCTATTTATTTGTGATTGTGTTTTGTTTTTGGTTTAGAAGCCAGACTGCGATTAACAGCTGCTGAGAGACAAGCTCGACACCGGAACAAATTGAAGGAATGTGGGGATTACGAAAACTACAAGAAGGCCCATGCTGAGCAACAGAGGAAGATGCGGTATCGACGAAAGGAGCGAGAAAAGTTGCTGCCTGAGGCAGAACAACTGCGTCTCCTGAGAGAGCGGCGTGAAAAAACCAAGAAACGTGTGGCCAAGTGGAGAGCCCTGCAAAAGCAGAAGTTTGAGCAACAGTTTAGCCAACAGTTGAATTCCACTCAGAACTTACCTGCCTGCAAAATGGAACCAATGACTTGACAAAAATCTCGTTTAGGTACTTCTTGATTTGAACAGTCTTGTATAATATTTTTTTTTTTTTTAAACTTCCTTTTATATCACATGGTGGTTCAGGCTACTGTGGGATGGGACAATTCTGAATGGGGTGGGAGATTTGGGCTGGGTAAATGTGCCTTTGAACTAGTCATAGATTTCATAAGGGTTTGGCATCTCATGAAACATTTCAGATGCTTTTTATTAATACATTTACAGAAGATCATTAAAAAATGCCCATTTCTTTATATTTGCTGATTTGTATGAATTTCTCTATCTGATATATGTTGATGGCTTACAGCGACATCATATTGATACACTGGTTCCCATACAGTCACTGAAATTAAGTAACATTCAGCCTGGTTAGTACCGAAATGCCTGGCCACTTAGGAATACCAGGTGCTATAAGCTTGGATATGCCTGTGGCTTAATGGATAATGGCTCCGAATTGTTGATCGGAAAGTAGAATTCCAATTCCATTTGTGTTTGTTAACTCACACAATGATTCCCCCCCTCTTCTCCCTCCAGCTATGGGTTAATTAGTATGACTTGTATCACTAAAACTATTATCTCAAAAAATATTTAGATTTTGGCATTAAATAACCCATAGAGGTTGATATGCCTTTAAACAAAAACAACCAACCGATATATGTTAAATATGTTTCATTATTAATTGATACTAATATCTTATGAGTAAGCAGTTGATTATCTTATTTCAAGTAATGTAAGATGCTATTTTCTATTAAACAGCTGTGGTCTTAACTTGTGTAGATAGCATTTCTTAATTTGTTATTTTAAAACCATGAGCTGAACTTGAACCTGAGCAAGCTAACTTTTTATAATGTTAATAGTGAGATTTGGTATTCATTTACCAGACAGCATTACTATTGTTTGGAATTTATAAAATCTTTCGATAAAAAAGATTTTTCAGGAAAATAGGTTTTTCAAGTCCAGTAACTGTTATTGCTCTTTCCAGTATTGATAGTTGGTGGTGGTGGTGGGGGGGGTCCTTAACTTTTCATTTAAGGTCGTGTAGAAAGTCAATATCTTGATTATGCCATTTGTTTCTCTTTGAGTTATAATAAAATAATATTTGTAAACGAAAGCAGAAAATTTTTTATTTTTGGTGACTTAACTGCAGAGCTTTAGTCTTCTCTTTGACTTCTGAAATATTGAGCCTTATTTCAATTATGTTAAAAAAGAACAGATGTCAATCATAAATTTCCTATATTAAAGAATTTCTTTGTAACTTTCTTTTTATTTTGATTGCCATGGCAAGAAATCTTTAACTAAATTAACTTTACTAAATTAGCTCAGTTCTGGTCAGTTGAGAACATTGTGTAAGCAGAGAGGTAATAAAAAAGAAATCTATTATATCAAAACATGTTTTTATTTGGTTGTAAAATGCATTAAGCATAAGTAGAGATGAGCTGGAGCTAGACAAATATATCTTTCTCTCTCTCTCTCTATATATATATATATATCCATGATGTGGAGTGATTTTGGAGCCTTTACATTCAGTGTCAGTGTGGATATAGTTATTGGTTAATCAAATGTTACTGTTATCTAGCGGTCATGAGTTGAATCCCTGAATCAGGTAGTAAAATAATATACATTAGTTCAGCTAGAATGAACAAAAAATATTATCATGGGGACAAAATAACCCTGTAATCCACACGTATATGATATCCCATATCAGCCAGTATCATGGACTACTGAAGATGGCGAGAAGGTACTTGGCAGAAACGTTGATAATAATCAAGATGAGAACAATAATTTGAAAAACTTGAATAATTTCAGAAAACCTTGTAACTTGTTTGATTCATATGATTTGGAAAGCTTTTTCTTTTCAAATTTAAAACAAGTAAAACTAATCTCATATGTGACCTTTTTTTTTCTCTCTCTATGTTCAAATGAATAAAGGAAGAGCCGTCAACTATAGAAGTTGAGTTTTTTTTTTTCTTTTTCAACTTCTAGGCACTAAGCAAGATTTCTAATCATTCTGTAGTCATTTTTGGATATATTCCACTTAGTACCATGACTGACCATTTCATTACACTAGTTAATACCATTTATGCAAGTCTAACAGAAAATTTAGCTCTTGCCAAAAAAGAAAAAATAAGTGAAAAAGATTTAAAAAAAAAAAAAATACATCTGTACTCTTGGCATTTATTGCATTGGTTCATCAGACAAAAATACAAAGGCAAAATATTACAATTCCGTGTAGAATTTCTAAAGTCATAATCAGCAGAACAACGACATGTCTACAAACGTACATTGGGATAATCAACAAAAAATATATCTTTTATCCAGAAACAGTCTATCTTTCAGATTTGTAAAATGTGGAAATTGGAGAAGGAGGAGGGTGATGACATATTGTGCACATATTTTTGTCTCTGATACATTTTTTGCAAGTATATGACTGAACAACAATGAAAAGGGTTTACTTTTTTTTTTATTTAAATGAATGTGTGATATCAATTGTCAGTTTGGCACTTGAAGTGGTATCTTCATTCTGTCATTTATCAACACTAGTCTACTATTAATTAGAACCCATAATTATATATATATATATATATATATATATATATATATATATATATATATATATATATATAGTTGGGAGAAATAAATATTTGTACACATAGAAATTTTTAAATCATTTTTTTTCCAATGAATGAATAAACATACTTTTTATATAATTAATTGTACACAGATGCATAATAACTAAATATACATAGAAAACAAAAAAATTTGATTTAGTAGAAATAAATCCCATTTATTGATTTTTAATGGGTGAAAAAAATATTCGTACAATGCAAATTTCAGATTTTAAAACTTTTAATTTGCTTAATACTCAAAGTTATTCAACTGCAATATTCTAGAATATTCCAATAATGTTATCAGTAGTTATTTTTAGCCTAAGAAAATACAAACAGAACATTCTGTAATTGATATTCGTGCAAGAAGGTTTTCATCATGGCAAGAGGAAAAGAATTGACAAATTCACCAAAAGAACTGATTGTTAAACTCTGGAAAGAAGGTAAAATTTACAGGAAAATCTCAGACAACCTGAATATTCCATTTACTACCATTAATTCATTCATTGCAAGGTATAAAAATCTCAAAACTGTAGAAAACCAAAGAACAGGTGCTCCATAGAAGATTTCTGCAAGATCTTTGAGGAAATTAATGCATCAAATTAAACAAAATCTAGTGGTTACTCATCAAGAGATGCAGGATGATTACAGGAATCTGTGTCACTAAATGGAAAATAACCAATGAAATTCATAGGAACAATCTAAAGTATGCTTCCCTCGGAAAACTCTGCTGCTAATGAAAAAGCAGAGAGATGCCTAATTGAAATTTATTCATGAATATAATTGATAAGGAAAAATCATACTGGGAAAGAGTATTATGGACAGAGAAAATTAAAAAAATTATGTATTGGAGGAAAGATGGCGATGCCTTCAAACAAAAGAACATAGTTGCAACAGTGAAATTTGGTGGTGACAGCATCATGGTTTCGGGGGATCTTTCTTTTGCCAAAAGTACTGGCAACATATCGATAATAGATGATAGAATGAATGTCACTGTGTATCAAAATATTTTGGAAGCAAATTTAATGATTTCGGTTGAAAATCTTGAACTTCCACCAGATTGGATCTTTGAACTAGATAATGATTTTGAGCACACTGCAAAATCTACGAAGAAATGGCTTGCTGGAAATAATGTGAATATCCTGAAATGGCCAAATCAGTCCCCCAGATTTAAACCTAATCGAGAATCTGTGGCGTTATTTGAAAATTCAAATCCAGTCGAGAGCTCCAGCAAACATCCCAGATCTGAAGACCATATGCGAAGAAGTATTGAACAAAATACCACCTGAAATTTGCAAATCATTGAGGACTAAAAGAATTTGTTGGTTGGTTGCTGGAGAAGTGAATAATGGCTGTTCTACAAAGTATTAAATGAAGATTATGTATTCTTTTTTGTATTGTATGAATACTTTTTTCACCCATTAAAATGGATAAATGGGATTTATTTCTATTAAATAAATTTTGTTTTTGTTTTCTATGCATATTTATTTATTTATGCATCTGTATACAGTTAATTATATGAAAAGTATTCATTAGTTGGAAATACAATAAATCAAAAATTTGTATGTGTACAAATATTTGTTCCCCCGCTTGCTGAGATACACACACACACACACACACACACACATACATACATACATACATACATACATACATACATACATACATACATACATATATATATATATATATATGTTTTTGTCTGATCTGCAGACAGATCATCCATTGTGTGTCAATATGTAAGAATAAATGTGTGTGTGTGCGCATACGTTTGTGTTTTCATCTGTTCTCCTTAGGTTTGGCTTCATTTAAAAATGGTTCAATCACTTTTCATGAAAATAAACAAAAACAAAGCACTATTAGAATTTGAACACCGTGCTTAACAATATCTGAATTTGGTTGAAATTTAGTTTGGTCATTTTAAAGAACTCTCTGTACTGCCTCCTCTTCCCACAGCACATCAAAGACTTGTATCTTACTCATATGGAATTAAATAATGTTTAGTTTACGAAGCTCATTTAGTTTCTACTTTTAGATAAACGAACACTTGAAATCTAACCATATTCTCTTTTTATGCACATGACATTGATTTTTCTTTCATTTTAATTATTTAAAGAAAAATAGCTGTGTGTATAAAACATTGATCCTTTCAGGTAATATTAATTACAAATATCTAAATCAAACATTTATGCTGTTTTCATTAAACATTGAATTTTTGTATTTATGACAACTACAATAAGATTCACTTAATATTTCTTCTTTTTCGTAAAAGAAAAGCATAGTTTAATTTTAGAGTCAGACTTTCCTGAAGCAAGATAGCATTTTCATGGGAATGAGCAGTTTTAATGAAAACTAAAGATATGTATAAAAATGTTGTTGTTTTTTTTTTTCTATTTGTCCAGCAAAATGTAAATCTTTTAGATAAAACTATTAGTTTCCATTGGTAATAAAATACTTGCATTGCCAGTAAATACAGACATTACCTCTGTTGAATTATCATTCAGAGTAAAGTTTCCATAACATGTTAAAATAGACATTAAACATTTGAAAACTTATTCCAGTGAATTATTTAACTTTGCTTTGAATTTTTTTAAGTTATTTGTCTTTTCCATTTTTTTTTCTCTTTTGCTTTTTGTCTTTTTTATTTTTTTTGTTTTTCTTTCTTTCTTTTTTTTTACTCAGGTATTTAATTTTTTCAAGTTATTTTTTCTTTCCTTTTTATTTTTTTATAAATTTTTTTACTCAGGTATTTAATTTTTTCAAGTTATTTTTTCTTTCCTTTTTATTTTTTCTTTCCTTTTTATTTTTTCTTTCCTTTTTTTCCTTTTTCCTTCTTTTTTTTCCTTTAGATTACTCTAGCCTTCAGTCATAATGTACAAATGTTGGCAATTTTCATTTTTTATGAAGATGAAACCTAAAGAAAAGTTAAAATATAGTAGAGTAATGATATATGTACCAATTGTCACATATTTCAAGAATTACTTTATTCACCTCATATTTTAAATGCTTTGAAGTTTATATTTAAATCTTTTTTAACAGAATCTGATTAGTGTTTAATTCAGTTATTATCAGAGGTGGCTGACAGTTTTTTAAATATTATAATAAATGATAAAAATATTTCTTTTTCAATAGAGGACCAATTTAAGTGATGCCTTTTTATAAAATATTTAAAAAACAGGTAGCAAATGAAAAATATTGAAACAGGAATTGTAAAACATTTATATAATGACTTAATATTTTTTTTTTTTTCCAAGGCAAGTTGGGGTTAATATTTTGACATTTATTTACAATTTCAGAACATTTAATTGGAAGCAATATGCAACAGAATGAAAGAGTAAACTGGGCAAAGCAACAACCATGCAAAATAAAATGAAACGAGCAATTACATACTGATGTGATAAAATTAGCCAATGTATTAAACCATTTTTTTTTTTTAAGGGGAAATGTAAAATACAAATGAAAATTGCTTTTATGTTTGTTTGAATTCTTCAAAAATATACATGCTGCAGGAAAAAACAAAACAAAATCAAAGGCAGAATGTAAATTGTATCCATTGATAATGAAACCCATTTGTGTCTTTTGTCTGTTGTCTTCAGGCCAATGCCACAAATGTTTCTGCATTTTATGTAAATTTAATTTCCACATCAATGTTCTCCAATTTGAAAACCTATGAAACTGTAAAATAAAATTTCATTTTATGTAATTATAAATATATATTTGTACATACTATGTAAAAAAAAAAAAAAAAAAAAAAAAAAAAAAAATTAATAAATAAGATAAAAGAAGAAATAAATAAAAATATGACTATGCTGTTTTGCATTTACTTTCTATTATATGTAATTTATGTGTATATAAAAATTCAGATTTAACTAAAGATATATCTGTAAAACGACAATAGGAATAAAGACAAAAGGAAAACTTCTTAGCCAGTGTGTTTGTTAATGCATATTATCAAGGCAAATATAAGGATTTTATTTTGCAACAAGTATTTACAAACAATTAAAAATGTCGTTAGTTTTTCAAAATTTTTTAATATTTAAGAATACTGATAAATATACTTCAAGCTAAGTGGAATTCAAGGTAAACAATGGAAGATGCTAAGTGACATAATTTAATAATAAACAAAAGTGAGTAAATGTTTGTTTTTTTCTTTTTTATGATGTAATTATTAATTTTATTTTAGTTTGAGAAATAAATTTATGTATTTATATATTTTAAATAATAGAAGTTTTTTTAAAAAATTTAACTGTATTGTATTATTTAAAATTTTTATTGTCATGTATGTTTTTTTTTGGGAAGAGTAATTCTTTCAGGAACAGACATATTTAACCTGAAGCTTATTTATGGCTGTCATTAAGTTTAAAAAATTCAGAAAAACTAACATTTTCACTTCTTGATAAAGGCTTACAGTCATATCATGTTGAAACACCAAAGTTAAGCAATGTCAAAACTGTTCAGTGCCTAGATAGGTGGCTGCTTGGGAATAGCAAGTCTTATAAGCAGGAATGTGTGTGTAATGTGGTGTAATGGATAATGGCATGGAATTTCCAATTCCAATTAGGTTTGTTACATTCACTTAGATTCAAATAACCTTGGGAAAGGTATGAATCCACCGCTTCTCCTCCAAGCTATGGATTAAATAGTAAGACTTGTATCAATTAACCATTATTATCTTACAATATAAAAAATATATTCTGGGTGTAAATAACCTGCAAATGGTTGAAAAGCTATAGAAAATGAATCCGTCAACTTAAAGTTCATCACAAGATGAAACAGGTCAGCTAAAAAAAGTTTTCCTTTTGTCTTTATTCACACACACACACTCACACACATATATTATATATATATATATATATATATATATATATATATATGAAGAAATATAGTCTTAAAGTGTGCTATATTTATGGGATAAAGTGCTCAATATCAGAGATAGAGCGTGTGTAAATATAAAAGTGAACATAGAAGTCAACACTTAGAGGCGACAGTCTGTTTCATGCTAGATGCAATCGTCAGTTGCCTGACGATTGCATCTAGCATGAAACAGACTGTCGCCTCTAAGTGTTGACTTCTATGTTCACTTATATATATAATATGGAGAAAACAACTGAAAAGTTGCAAATTAAAAGAAAAAAAATTGAATGTTTTCTTTGTGAAAGTATTTATATTTTTACATATATATATATATATATATATATATATATATATATATGTATATATAATCTACTATCTATTCTGCACAATATGTCCCAATAGTGGATATATTGGCGAATCTGGAATTAATTTTAGATTTTGTTTCAGCAATCATAAACTATCCATACGTCAAAACATTCCTTATTCCCCCATAGCTGAACACTTTAATCAATCAAGACACTCATTAGACAACTGTAAATGTTTGTTAGATTCCGATTTTAGTTCAACATACACACGCAGAAAAATAGAGAAATACTGGATTTTAAAATTAGACACATATAAACTAGGGTTAAACAAATACATGGGAATTTTAAATCTGTATAAATATTTCAATAGTTAAAAAATTTCTTTAGATATAGTTAAAAAAAACCCTTTTTAAACAACATCTAAAATATTATCGTTAGTTTTACGTTAGAAATATTCAAACACAGTTGCATTTCACATCACGTGATGTCCGCGTCTCGCGACGGACGCTACTTGAAAACAAACTTCTGAATACAGTTATTTAATTAATTTCTGACGAAAGATCGGGGCGATATGAAATATATATATATATATATATATATATATATATATATATATATAAAAAAAAATATAAATAAATACTTTCACAAAAAAAAACATTCAATTTTTTTTTTCTTTTAATTTTCAACTTTCCAGTTGTTTTCTCCATATTATATACATATCAAGAAAGTATACGTGGCTTCTCATTATGCTATATATATATATATATATATGAGTACAGGTAATCGATCCATTGGTATATAATCCGGGTGGATCCTAGTAATACTAATTATTAAAACTGATCCACAGAGAGCTCGATGTATTTATGCTCTGGCTATAAAAAAATAATATGTGCATATGTAAATCATCATGTGTTCCTCTGACCAGCCACTGCTCTCGGATTGATATGTGCACTGTCATGAAGCAGCTAATCTGATGACTGCATGCATAGTGTGTATGAAGTTGACACATGAACACCTGATTTTATCCTATAATGCTCTAACATTTTGTCATAACTACTTCTCTGAGTGTGTCACATATTTTCCTTTGAGGATTATTTTTGTGTTGTATATTAAATATATAATACATTGTATTTGTTAAATTACTTATACTTTGGTATATATTAAATATTTAATACACATCACAAAAATAACCTATTCTATTTAAACATAACATTTAACTTTATTATGAAAGTGGATGTAAATTTCGAAATTGTAGAAAATGCATTTCGAGCTGTAATGTTTTTATTTATCTCTGAATATTGGTTCAGTATTGTTGATTTCTTGACCTGTGATTATCCTTCAAACATTTTTAACAACATTTGTTGATAAGTATTCTCTTCTTATTTATTGATTGTAGTAACATAACTTTTTTGTTATGGAAGAGGACATATTTTCGAATTTGTATAGAAAGCATTTCAATTTGAAGATACAAAGACCAACTCAAAACAATGCTAAAAACCACTGGACTTGAGCCTAAATCATAAGACCATACCAACTGGCGATGTTCAGTCACCACCAGTACCAAAAACTTTGAAATCACCAGAAGAGACTAGGAAGAAGTAAAATGACAAGAGAGAAAAGCTTGACAAAATCGACCTTGTTACCCACCAACATTACTATGCAGTCAATCTATTCAGGTCTTCCATGCAAGAATTGGTCTACTTTGTCATCAACACCATCATGATAAAGGAAGTAATCAGAAAAGAAGAAATTAAATTCTTGAATACGAGATAAAGCAGATGACATATAATTTTTTTCCTTTCTTTCAGCTTACCCTCACAAATATTTGTATACTTTTACAAACAGCATTTTGAACCCTTCAATTAAACTTAGAATTAGAAAGAGGCACTTAAAATTTCCTAGACACATCATGAGGAAAGTTGGCTTGGAGAACTTGACACTTACAGTACATACGGAAGGCAATTCAGTCAAAGGGAAATGTGAGTAACCTCCCTAACAAACTTGTGTAAAAGTATGGCAGAGCAAGGACTGGAAGTGATGGTGAAAAGATAATCCTTACTAAGTGTTACAAAGGACTGAATCATGATCTGCAATGTCCTGAGCAGATATGGCACATAAAAGAAGAATAGCCGACAGCATTAAGATCATGCTCTTTAGAATAAAGTGTTGAGAAAAGATGGTCATGAATTGTGACATTTGGCTAAATTTCTCAACATTTCCAAAATAAATGAATTCAGAATCGACATGGGTTTTTAGATACAAAGATTGCACACGTGTATGTGTTGCTCCACATGATGTCATTCTTCTATGCAACACATGGTATGCCTGGGAATTAATTTCTCCCAGAGAAAAAATCAGATTGGTATCACTATAGCACCCTTTGGATAAGGTGAGAAAGAAAGCGGATTTGAGTGCTTTCCTTTTATACAATTTGACTTAGCAAGCGTAAAGAAAAGTTTCCCTGGCAGACAAGGTGGGATAATCCCACAAAATGTGTTCATTGTGGGACTACTTGATGTTGCTGCAAAGTATTTTAAAATTAGAATAACGAGAACACTGGCTTACAGCCACATCATGAGGAACACTGGTTAAACAATGTTGAGCCTGGTCACTACCTAGATGGGTGCCCACTTGGGAATATCAGGTGTTGTAAGCTTAGATGTGTGGTTGATGTAATGGACAATGGCATGGAATTGTTAATCGGAGAGAGCCAAGTTCCAATTCCAGTCGGGTTCATTTTATTCACTTATTCACAAATAAACTTGGGAAAGATAATTAGTAAGGCTTGTCATCCCTAAATCATTATCATCTCAAAAAAAAAAAAAAATTTACATCTTCAAAACATTTTCTGGCTTTAAATAACTAGCAAAGTGTTGATAAGCTGTAGAAAATGAATCTGTCAATCAATGAAATACTGATTAGTTGCACAGGCATGTCTTTTAAAATTATTTACATTCTCTGGAATATAAATGTATAGAACCTACCGTGGCCACAAAGTGAGGGATCAGTTTATATATTGAATGTAATATAAAATTGATCTCTCACTTTATATCCTTATTAATTTGTTGTTTATCAAATGCTGATTAGGTATGAATCCACCTCTTCTCCCCCACTAGCTATGGGCTAATTACTAAAACTTGTATCGCTAAATCATTATCTCAAAAGAAAAAAAAATATTTTCTGACTTTAAATAACCTAAAAAGGGGTTGATAAACCATAAGAAAACATTCAATCAACAAGAACACACTGGACTAGTATACTCCTCATAAAAAGGGTTAAGAACTGGGGCAAAAACTGATTAAAGTAAAAGAATAAAAATAAATGTGGAGGAGCCAATAAAAAATAAATGTTTAAGGTGTTTTATCTTGATAAAATGGTCTCAATCAGTTCCAAAAATCTAGTCTCTAAGAAACTCTTTAAAAACAAAAAAAAGAACAGTTAAATTGGCTGAGAAAAGTGAAGTTAAACAGTGTTAAACTTACACAGGAATGAAAGTCACTCACCATGGTGAAGTTGCCAGGCCAGTCAACATATTTATGATAAATGACAAGATGTACGAATAATTACAATCATCACGCCTGTCACCAAGGCAAAGCTTGGGAAAATGAAATGAACAAATTTAGTGTACAACTTATTACTTTTTTTTTCTCTGTTTGATTTTAGCCTTTATATGATGATTTACTTCATTTTTTAAAAAAATCATTTCACCCCCCCCCCCACAAGGGGTTTCTGAGTGTGAAATAATAAGTAAAAATAAAAACATTATTAAGGAGTGAAAATAAGTAGGAAGGAAGAAAATAAAAAGCAACGATTGACATTGCTGTCTATATTTCTGAAACGAGGTACTGTAACTACACTATTCAGACTGTTGTTCTTATTTTTATTGTCACATTCACCTTTTGGCCATTGTATGTTCCGGCCTTCTTCATGATACACTTTGAACATTCTTGGTTTGGTTTGAAATTCAAACAAATATCACCTGATGAAGGCTGGAGCATACAGTGGCTAAAAGTTGGTGAATGTGACAATAAAGACAAACAATATAAATAGTTTAACTAGATTGATATTGCATTTTAATTTTTGAAGATCAAAGTTGGCTTGAAAGCAAGTGGCTGGAAGAGAGTTCCGCAAACAAGAAGTGAGAGTGAAGAAAGTGTTTGCATAGAGCTTACAGTCACATCTAACCATTTCAACCGTAAAATGATGAGACCTAGCTGCCAATCTGTGCTTAAATCTGTAAAGTCAAGGTGTCAAAGAGGAAAGTTCATCAAAACAATTAGGATGAAAATGTTTATAGAAAAGGCACAAGGAAACTACATTAGGGTAGTGGAAAAGTTACTGAAACAAGATGACAGATCAGGACTGACAACATTGGAGAGAAGACGCTTAGCATAGAACTTAGTTACATCTAACCATTTCAACTGTCAAATGGTGAGACATAGCTGTTCAAATTCATGAAATTGAAGTACCAAAGAGGAAAGATCATCAGATCAATTACCATTAAAATATATATATATTAAAAAAAGGCACAAGGAAGCTACATTAGGTTAGTGGGAAAATTACTGAAGCTGAAATGCCAGGTCAGATAACATTGTAGATTCTTCTTTGGATTTTATCAAGATTCTCTAAATCCATCGTAGGAGCACCAGATCAAATTTGACAGCAATATTCAGTGGATGCATGGATAGATGGTCATATCTGACAGCAATATTCAAAGCACATACTTGTGGCTCCCTAGCTTAAATGAACCCCACTACAACTCAAAACACTCTGGCAATAGGCCTGAAAATCATACCAACTGATTTCAGCTTATTGTAATTTCTCTTTAGGAAAAGACATTAATTTACTTTTTAAAAAAAAAAAAGAACTTTCCATCCTTTGAAGATGAATATTAATTTAAAATACTTTATCATTTTTTTTATCATTATTGAATAAGAGTTTAATAATTATCCATATGAGTCCATTTTTACACACCAAGTCTTTATGGACTTTGATATGGATAATTATTAAACTCTTATTCAACACAGCATTTGATTTGTTTACTTGTGTTCATTAAGAATTTCAGTTCAATTTGCTTGAAGACATTCCTTTGTAAAAATGTGTATATAAAATGAAAACAAGTGTTTGTAACTCAAAATTTCTTTGTCTTTTTTTTCTCCAAATCTAGCAATGAAATTGACACATATCTCAAAGATTTATAATTCAAATTGAGGGTGAAAGAAGCAAATCAAAATAACTGTTCCTTTTAATTATAATTCCAGGTAATTAGCTACAACATTTTTACCAAGACTCACATCTGTGTAATGAAGGCATCACGAGTCAGTGATTCAATTTAAATAATAATACCAATTGACACTTCTACAAACTCACCTGGGAAGTCATGGGATGGTCTATTGACATGGCCTTGCGTTGGGCCCAGGTTTGCCAATTCTGTTAAGTGATCTTAAAGGGCAAGGGACACTTTGACATGGTGTAATATTTAACAAGCTTGTCTCACTAAATCAATTATGACTGAGTAGTGAATTCGAACCGCACTGGGTGCTCTATACTTTGGGCTTTGTGCCACATCTAAGATATGCTTAGTAAATCACTATATTAAAGGGTATAAATAAAATTTATAAAAATGTTTAATTTATTTACTTATTGCTTTATTTATTTAATTGAAAATGACATTGTTTTTTTTTTTGACATTCCAAGTTAAAAAAATGTACAAGGACAAAAAAACTAAATAAAGGATTGTCCTTTCCAATAAATGATTTTGGCAACACTAGTTATGCTTGTTTAAAGATGCTTTCCAAAAACTAAGCAAAGTAATAAGTAACCGGAAAATTTCATTAATAACAAAGCAAAGAGTACAGAACTGTCATGTAATATCAGTCATCCTATATGACAGTGAATTGTGGGTAATCTCATTGCAAGTAACAGAAATGTGGTACTACAAAATGATGTCGAGAATACCATGGAGTGAACATGTGAGCAACAAAGTTTTAGGAAAAATGGAAACAAAAAGAACACTTAACATCAGGGTATTTTCAGGGCACTTATAATGAGGAAAGAGGGCTTAGAAAATTTGACACTGACAGGACATTGAAGGCAAGAGGGACATAGGAAAACAATGTATAACCAACCTCATGAGCTTGTGTAGATGCTTGGCAGAACAGGGATTAGGAGACTTAGCAAAAAGACAAACTTTATGAAGAGTTACAAAAGACAGCAAATTGTGAAGAGCCATGATTTCCCACATCCAGAAGGGACACAATATATAGAAAAACTACAGATAGTTCTTGATATGATATTTCAAAGTTACGATCATATTTTTAGAAATTAAAATTGCATCTTCCTTCAAAAATCATTAAATAAATGAAATTTAATTAAATCCCATTTAATTAAAGTTTAGCAGAATTTCAGCTGGGAATGGCACTAAAATTTTCACAATTTTCTGGCAATTTATTCATTTGTATATAAATGTAAACAGTAAACACAAAATTCAAGCACAACAAGCCTTGCTTTGAAATCATGAAAAACAATAAGATAATTTTTTATATCTGATTTTTCTATTTTTTTAATGAGAGTAATTTTATGAATTTTTATATATAAATTTTTATACATCAAGTATAAAAATTTTAACTTCCTTCAAAAAACCTAAATTTTTGTGCCAGACACAAAAATTTAGTTAGTAGGAATAGAATGAGAAAAGAGAACTTTTGTTTTTTTCAGAAGTTGGATAAGGCGCAAACAAGATTCAACCACTATGTGAAATTTTAAAGGACAAACATTTATTACAGTATACAGAAAAAAAATCAAATACAAATTTTACATACAAGAGCTTGAACAAAAATGTTGTTTTGTGCACTTTATATACTAATTCATATGGGATAATTTCTAATATATGACAAAAGGGATTACAATTTTGAAAATGACAAAGTAACATTCAGAAAAGACAAAAGTTACATCCACCTTCATGAAAAAAACAAAACAAAAAAAAAAAATACTTATCCCACAAGTGTTTCTGGTACATTTAACAATGTTTAGAAATGTCTCTTAATATTCTTTCTGTTCGGCTACCCACATGCTTCACTGGGGCCTAAATGATGTTTAGAAATTTGTTTTCTTTTCCTTGTCAGTGGTGTCCTTGTGAAAGCCAAATGCTGTTTGTTTTTGTTGCAGTGGTGATTTTCACAAGTGAATGTCAAAAACCCTTACACTGGCTGGCTTGAAGTTCTTTCTGCTTACACATCTGAATGTCTTCATGACAAAATGCCTTCAACTTGATGTCTAAATGCTTTCTGGGTTGTCTGTTAACCTGAGTCCTTTTATTAGAAAAATATAGGCTCCCAGATACTTCATCTTGAAAAGTTATAATTTTACAATTTACAATTGTCTGATTGTTCAGTAAATATGAAAAAATATTTTTTCACAAATTCAAAAGGAATCCGTAACAAATCAAAATAATTTGGCAGTCTTAACTGTTAAGTCAAATAGATATCTACAACTGTAACAATTTTTATCACAAACCATCTGGCTTTCTTAAAAATATACTTTCCTCAAAAGTATGTGTATATATAAAAAAATAAAATTGATGATTAAACATTTATTGATTATACTAAAGATTTATTTTCACAGTAATAGAAAATTAAATTTTTATACAAGAATTTGAGGAAAATTTGTGACAAAGTGGAAAAAGTTTTTCTGTGATACATTTCGTCTTTAAAGACATCATCAGACTAAAGTGATGTTTAAGTTGATGTGACTATATATGCGCATAAAGGAGAGGGACACTGGAATTTTACGTATCTGTCTATATTTCCTGACTTACGACAGAGTTCTTATGTGCCGTAATCTTTCAGGATGATGCAATCCTTATCTATCCACACTTTCCTGCCTTTTGTTGCTCGCAGTAAATTTTATTTATGACAAAGGACACATGGCACAGTGGATAAAGGCGTTGGTTAGATCCCGTGACAGGACCCAAAGAGTGTGAGTTCAATACTGGTTTAAGGCAGTAGAGAACTTGGAGAGGAGAATTAACAGATAACTGGTATCCATTAGACATGGAACGAGAACAGTCTACCCCAGCGAGCGAAATAAAGGGATCAGTTCGACATTCCAACCACCTGAAGAAGGCCGGAGCGTACAATGGCCGAAATGTGATAAATATGGCAACAAAAATGAAGACAATAGTCCAAATAATGTAAATAGAGTGGCTGAAATTTTAAATATCGTTTTTTTTAATGTGTTTTGGGTATATAGTTTAGCTGATTTCATTTAGTTTTTTGTTTATGTTTTTATCACTTTTATTAAATATGCTACATTGTAATAAGAGAAGCTCTGCCAAGAAAGATGAAAAGTTGTAAGAACCTGGTGGGAATTTAATGTGGATGATCTAACGATTAAAGAACTTTCTATACATTTTTGCCTTAGTAAATTGCTTTCTCTTTTAATTAAAGTAGCAATTTCTAAATCAGAATTTATGGCTTTCAATTAATAATATGGTTTTTATTCTAAAACATTATGAATTAAAATTTTCAAAAACTGTAATGCAAATTCCTATCTATAGAGAATAAATTTAAATGTGCACTTGGCTTAAAAGCAACACCTGAAGATACAAAATATGGATTTTAGATACCAAAATTAAGCATGTACAAAAATTTAAATATCTAGTGTTTTGGAATAAGATGGAAAATGTGATACCCAAATCCAAAGGCAAATTGGAATATCAAAAGGAGCCTTCTAAAAGCTAAGCAATGTATGAAGAAATAGGAAAATTTTGTTAGAAACAAAGAAAAGAGTACTGAATAGTTATGTAATAGCCGTCCTCCAATATGGCAGTGAATGCTGGGCAATCTCATCACAGATAAAGAAGAGACTTGAAGCAACAGAAACATTGTTCTGCAGAATGATGCTGAGAACGTTGAATGGGCATGTGAGTAATAGCGAAGTTTTAGGGAAAAAAAGGACACTTATACTTAACATCAGAAAGAGACGGTTGAAATTTCTAGTGCACATAATGGGGAAAAAAGAATTAGAGAATTTGACACAGGACATATGGAAGGCAAGAGGGACAGGAAAACGGTGCATATTCTAACTAACGAGCTTGTATAAATGGTTGGCAGAACAGGGATTAGGAGAGATAAAATAAAATTTATTGCTACCAACAAAAGACAGGAAAGTGTGGAGAGATAAGGATCGTCTCGTCTTGAAAGATCACGGCACATAAGAACTCTGTAGTAAGTCAGGAATTATAAACTGCCAAGAAAATTAAACTTTTGATTATCTCCCTTTAACGTTCTCACTCTTTAACCCGGAAATAATTAACCAAGTCAACAATCAATATGGAGGTCCAAGAAACTGAAAACGTCGCTGAATTTAAACAAAGATTTGATAATTTTGTTAACGAATTCATATCCAAGTCGCAGAATCATTGTATTATCACCAGAGAGAAGGCTACTCGGATCTTAAGGGTGTTGAAGGAAGACCCCAGCGTGGATGACCCCCAGCTGAAGTTCTACGTCAAACAGAAACAGTTTCAGCTGAGGGATTTTCCTCAGCTTAAATTGAGAAATGTTTTGTGTGTGCCAACATCAAGCGCTAGGAAAAATTCTTCAAGGGTAATAAAAGTAATAATTATAGCATTTTAGTAGACATGAGAGTATTTATATACGGGTTTTCTTCTTTTTTTTTTAGTAACTTCCTTTGTCATATTTACTTTCAAGTTTCAAATGCTTCCTTTTTTTTTGTTGATATTGATTGATTGATCATTAAAAAACATTAAAAATATCAGAAGTACAGATTTTTGCTTTTTTTCACTCTATTCAGATATTTTTTGGTATGGGCCGTTTTATAAATAAGTAAAAGCGGAAACCATATTTAATTCTAAGAAAAATAAAAAATGATTTTTTTTTTTGTCAGTATTTATTTACTATTTACAAGACGAACGAAGATGTACACAAGCTGTCATTAAATTTGAAAATAGTTTATTTCACAAAAGAATCATTTTGTACAAAAAACTATAACAGGATTCCCATGTTAAGCGCAATTTCTGTATGTCATTTATAAAAAAAAATATTCTATTGGAATTGGGCTTTAGTGAAACTCAATTTTCCGTTAGATATATTCTTTTATTTATTTTTTTTTGATTTTCAAAAAACATGGCCTTGTGCCAGATTTGGTATATTCTGAGAAAAAGCTTAATTTATTTTTCACCACAGAGAAAAAGATGCTTCAGTCAGTGTCATATACCGATTTAGTGCTTGAAAGTGTTTCAATGAACAATGTTTATGAAATGCATCATTATTGTTTCAACTGCGAAACTTATTTCATTACTGATTTTTTTAAATTATTACAGATAATGAAACAAAATTGAGGTTATTTAGAAGTCCCTCCCTTCAAATCGGGTTAAGATTTCATATTTTAATTTTCCCTTTAAAACGCAGGAATGTATCGCAAATTTTAAATCGATGATCGTTGCTTGGTAAATAATAAGATTTAAACCCAAACCAAGCAACGATACTTTTTTGTGCTTTATTTTCAAACTTTAAATTAAAGCACAAAAGTAGAAAGCTGTGTAATAATGTTTTTGTTTTGTTTCATATTTCTTGAATAAAGAAAGTATCAAGAGGGGAAAAATGAACGTTTAAATTTGAAGGTGTACAAATAAATTATGCCACATGAAAAAAAAAATAACTACATTTATAAATTTTACATGATAAAGAATTGGTAACTGTGTTGCAAGATAGACATAAAACAAAAAGGCTCTAAAATTGATTAGTGTGAAATAACCCCAAAATTTATTTTGAAATGATTTTGTTGATATTTTTGATATCATTGATGTGGCTTATAGTTAAATTGGTCATAACCAAATATTATCAATATGGTGTATTTGGCTTTGATTATGCTCTCAAAAATTGACCTTGTGTCAGATTTGGATAGTATATTTACTTGGTGTTTCTGAGCAGTTTATGTAAAATTGTTTTGAAGAGCCATGATTCTCTATTGAATTTTGACTGCTTAAGAATACCAAGTGCTGTAAGTTTGGATGGTGCTGGTAGTGCAATGGATAACAGTTTGAAGTTTAAAATTTGGTGAGCCGAGTTCTAATTCCAGTCTGGTTCATTATGTTTACTTACATGCACATACCCATGGGAAAGGTATGAATCGATCTCTTCTACCCCTATCTCTGGGTTAATTAGTAGAACTTGTATCAGTAAAAATCATTACTAAAAAACAATTATTAAAATCTAAAAATATTTTCTGGCTTTAAATAACCTGCAATAGGTTGAGTAGCTGTAAAACGCAAATCGATCTATTGAATTTTTTTACATTTCTAATCATCACTTTATTTCTATTATTTTTCTGTTATGTTAAAAGGTAAATAATATTAAAGATTTTAAAATGGAAAAGTCTAATCTATGTTGAAGCTGTGAAGAATATCCAACTTTTAAGAGAAATGCATTTATGCATAAATGTATTTATTCTTTAAAAATCAAGAAGGGAAAATAAGAGGGTAGCTACAATGAAATAATTAAGATTCGGTTAACTAGAATAAAAGATTTTGGTAATAAAATTAATTTTCTTATGTGGTCTACTTTGTTCAAATATGACATAAAGTTCACTCAGAAAATTTATTTTTGAGACAAAATAATTTTAAAATGGGATCTAGTTGAATGGTCCTAAACAGGATGTCAGTTTCTGGTGTTAGTATAATTCCAAACTGGACCCTGAGATTGTGTTTGATTTATGACCACTTATATTCAATTTAATGTGTGAATTTAATGTAAAACCAAACCCTGATTTTATACTCGGTTACAAAAATATGGTTGTGAAAGAAAGGCAAAATCCAGTTGGAATAAAAGGACAAATAAAAACGGTAATAGCAGAAAAAAGACGAAACATAATGGAATAAGATTTAAATAAAAAATTAGAAAACATAACTGGCAAAAGATATAAGATCATGGACATTTTTATGCAAATGGGCGAAAAATCAGGCTCCAGTTTTACAACCAATTTATGTTAAATAGAATGTCGCCAGTCATCATAATTTTTCTTGAAAGTGGGAAGATTCAGAAGGAAATGAATACCATATCTAGACAAAACAAAGTACATAAAGAAAATGCATTTTCATACAAAAGTCTCTCATTTCAGATAACCAAATGTTGAATCTGAAAGTTAATTATTTTTGTCGTTACTATTACTATTATAATTATAATAAAAAATATTAAGTTTAAAGCATTATTTTTTTTTATTATCGTGAAGAACAGTTTGATTATCATAATGTTGTTCTGATTAATTTTAACCTTCAAATTTGTAGATATATTTAGCAAAATCAAATTGGATAAGATTTGCACGTATCTCAGAACAGTTTGCATCAGTATACAATAACTTTGAACAAATATGCCAGTGCATTATATAATTTCATAGAGAATTATGTCAATAACAGAAAAATTTGTTCAAGATCTTATCTTTTCTTGATGCTTAGATGATATTCCTTGACTTGCATCCTATTAACAACATGATCATATCTTTTAACAGTATAGATAGGTCAATATTGAACAATGGAAGCAATGTCATTTAACTCTGCCATTAATGTACTCATTTTTTTTGGCTGGCTTGGAAGTTACTTTTAGATTCTTGTGTATTAGTTTTAATGATCTTTTTAAAATACAAAGTGGTTAATAAAGTTTTATTTCACATGTTTTGGTTGTATATTTTTTACTGGATTTTTAATTTAAAAATGTATTTTATTTTTTTGTATTATTTTCCCCTAAATTTTAAAAGAATAAAACACCTTTTATTGAATACCATTTCTTGGTGGCTGTATTGATAATTACTTCCTATGTTAAATATAAAGTCATAAATATTAGGCATTTACTAAGGATTGAACTTACTAATCATGAGGTGGAAGTCAAGCTTGCTAACCATTACACCACAATGAACTGCCTTTGGCTGCATGACAAATATGTGCTTTTGTCTGCTTCAAAAGTTATAGTATGGTCATAATGACCTGTAAAGAATAAATTTTGGCAAACTTGGACCATTGTGTCCCCAAAAAAGTGGAGTGTAAAAAGAAAAGTTTTTCCATTGACACTGCTATTATTTTAACTACCTTCACTCCTTTGTAATGTTTATTGCTTTAAAAAAAGGATTAAAATTGTAATAAAACCTAAAGTTATAAAAGTGAATTTATTCATTTTCTTTGTATTTGAGAATTGACAACAAAAATAATAAACACTATTAGATTCTTTATTTACACTTTATTTATACTGGCTTAAAAGCTTCCCTATTGGGTGACATGTCAACTAGTTCCTGCGGAGGTCTCTTGATTGGGCCTTCATCACAATAGGTAGGGAGGAGTAGATGCAATATGCATCAATAAACTATAGAAAAACTCAGAACTGATCACTGCATTTAAGTATTACATTAATATTTAAGCTTACCTTTTAAAAGTTCAACAAGAATTTTTCTACCGCCACTTAATTTAAAGACAATTTGATGTACATAGGTCCTTACTTTCTGTACAAATGATTATTTTTATTTCATGGGTGATTTTCGCTGGATTTCGTAATTAATTTAGAATATTGCCAAATTTACTTTTAAGGTATGAAAATTGTTATTGTACAAAACATTTGTCACCAAAAATCATGTAAAAACATTGCTGAAAACATTTGCAGTAATGAAAACTTGTTAATCCAAAATTTCAGGGTTGTGGGATCAGATCTGGTTCAAAATGTTTTTAATTTGCTCACAGAGTCAGCCTGATTCCAAAATGGTATATGTTGGGTTACAGCCTCTAGGGAGTAGAGTTGAAAAAGTGTGACACGCTGACATTCGCATTTATTATATAGATTGTTTATTGGAATATTTGGCAAAATATTGGTTAATTGCCAAGTGATTCAAATTTTATAAAATGGTAAATAATGAGGACTTCCTCTGATAGTTCATTCATATAATTTAATAGTTAAGTAAATGTTTATAAATTTATGAATGAAAAATTGTTTTCATATTTATTTCTTTATAAATTGGTAAATGATAAATATTACACTAGTTTTAATTGTATTAGTTTTTAAAAATGTAAATATAAACTTATTCTTGTAAATGAACATTAATAAAATAGTGTCAGGTTTTATTACAATTCTAATCATTGCTTTTTAAAACAATAAACATTGTCGAGGATTGAAGGTAGTTAAAATAATAGCAGTGTCAAAGGAAAAACCATCCTGTTGACACTCCTTTTTTTGCTGGAACAAGTTTGCCTAAATTTCAATAAAATAGGAAATATTAACTCCAGATTAAAGTAGAATCTGATAAAACTTTCCTTTTCTACCCAATGAAAAAAATAAAAAACTTACTGCAAGTATGTATTTACTGGGAGTAAGTTTTTATTTTCTATTTTTTGTCAACAATGACAATGAGCTTAAAATTTTGATTAGAATCACAAGTAAAATGTTTATGTGTGTATGGGAATTTTAAGTTAAAATAAATGCTTATATTAAAAGCTAAAAAAAATATAGCATTTGTTCACAAAATGCTACATTGACAATACTGAATTGGGCTTATAAATTTTCATTTGCACAAGTTTGGTTAAAGATCAATGAATGTTTTTCGCTTAGGATTAAATTTTAAATTTATTTTTTTTTATATTTTGAACTGGTTACATATTTAAATTGTCTAATGTTTGAGTACTTTTGGTTTTCATATTTCATTATCAAAGAGATTTGTTTTTTGTGCTATGTCATTTTCATCATTTTCAAATATGTCTTCATGTGACAGTTTGGGCTATGTCTTTTTTATTTATGAAATGTATTTTGTATGTTTGTTCCTGATTTTGATTACATTATATTCATGTTGGGTTTCATTTGTAGTCATTTTTTACATTTTATGTAATATAATGTCATTGGTAAGGACTTGTTGGATTTGTTGGATTTTGTTGTTTTGGTTGGTGATAAGCAATTTAATTGAACTGTTATCTGATAAATGGCATGTTAATTTGTGTGATAGTGTAGTGGCTATGCAACCAATGTGTGTGTTGCTTGAATTATAATTATTATTATTAGAGAGATATTCCCCAAATGAGCAACTGAATTCATAGACTATTGGATACTGTTGTAGGTAATGCTAGTTTTTGGATTAATAGCAAGGTGTAATATGAAAAGTGTTTGCCATATGTGTTTTAAGTTTAAAATAAAATTTAAAAAACAATTAATTTAGTAAAAAATTAAAAGTTTGGAATTGTTTACAATCCTACATCTAAGAAATGTGTATAAATTTGCTTTGATTAGATCAGTAATATGTTGTATTATGAAAAATGCTCGCCAATAAGCGATTGATTATATAAATCCATAATTCCAGATTTCTTGTAGGGAAATTAGATTTCTGGACTCTCCATCACAAAAATAATTTTGGTCTATATTTCTGGCATGTGGAGTTCATTATTTACATTCAGACTATTGTCATCATTTTTGTTGTTGTTATCACATCATTTTGACTGTTGTGCCCTTTGACCTTTTCTGGGTGTCCTTTTTTTTAATTTCAGAGGGTAAATGGTTCTCGTTCTGCTCTCCGTGTCTAGGAATAGCTCATCTTTGTTTAGTACTGCTTGGTTATTGTTCTCCCTGTTTCCATAGCCTAGTGGATTAAAGCATTGGTTCAGGAATTTGGTGAGATAGTAATTGTGAGTTCAATCCCTGGGCCAGACAGTGGAGACTTAGACAATGGAAAAAGGGCTGAGCTATGCTAAATAAGATAGTAGGCATCCATTTATCTCCTGAGATAATGGCATCCCTTTGTTTAGTCTAAATTCAGTGCTTTGGTGGTAAGACTGAAGTAACATCTCCACAGTGCAGGGTTGAGTGATGTTATATAGAAGCTGTGCACTGCCCAGACCACATGGCCCTCGTCTTGACTGTACCGACAAGAACTAAAGGAATACAGAGCATTACATTTGGGGATGGCTTGGCTGCAGGAGTTGCTGAAGCATTTTCACTGTTGATAGTCAATTGTCTTTGGGGCTCCATTCCAGATTTTCTTTTAGGATTTACTTCCATAGTCTTTTCCATATTTGGTTATGACTACAAGGCAGCAGAAGTATAAAATTAAGGTTTTTCTTCCCTGAGATCAGGTGTTGACAACCCCTGACCTGATGAAGGATTTTTGTTCGACCTGTCAAATTTACAACTGGACATTAATTATCTAATTTAAGTGTCAGAAAAAAATATCAGTTGGAGTTAATTGACTTATATAGTGATGAATTTTTTAAATGAAAATTTAATTCTGAATATATTGTTGACTTTTACAAGAAATATGCTTTGCCTAGCAAAAAATGTAAAAGCCTACTGAATATGTGAAAATGATGGTATCTTCATTTGGTAGTACACTTGTGAACAAGATTTTTCAAAAATGAAATATGTTAAAAGTCATTTAAGTACAAGGTTGGGGATAACCACCTGGCTGATGTTTTGCTCGTCATCGACAAATATTTTACCTGAATAAGCAAAAATAAGTGTCTCATTAAATAATTTGCTAACTGTATATAATTTGTATTAGGTTGGTGCAAAAATAATGTCGTTTTTTGACTGAAGTTGAATGTCAAAAAACAACATTATTTTTGCACCAACCTAATAGTAAGGAATTTGCATGTTTTGTTGATTGTGTTATTCTGTTATTTCTGCAGTAAAATAAGGAAAACTTGTTTAAATAATATGACATTAACTTTGTTGTTTTTCTTTAAACTTTCAGACCAAGGGAGCCTTCTAGATGAAGTGGTCTGAGGTTGACACAATTTATTATAGTACATTTGATATCATGGCCCTCCTTTGAGATACTACAAAGCTGTCTAGTCTGCTCTCTCGAAAAGGTTGCCAACCCCTGTCTTAGATGGATTGCCTTTCTCAGCTGATGAGCTTCACTTACCTAAATAAGAACAAGATGAAATATCCTTAGACTTAGACAACAGAACACGAACAATTTACCTACTTCCTTAAATAAAAGGTTAAGTTTGAAAAATCCTGATGGTTACTTGTATAGACAAACATCTGAAGAAGGCTGCAGAGCAAAACAGCCAAAATATGATAATAACAAAGACTAGGACAACAGTCTGAATTTAAATAGTTTTCTTTTTTTTTTGCATTTCACCATGTGTTTGTTTTCAATGTTCTGAAACACTGAAAAATAAAAAATCTTTGCAAAATATTTAGACATCTCAAGTATTTATTTATCATTTAACGGCACTAATATTCTGTTGGCAAGAAGATATCTAGAGTGACCAGTACCCCCAGAAAATCATTTGTCACACCTCTGTGAAAATGATGTGAAGTAATTTTAGTGTGCAAATTCTTATTTGTTTACTCACTGACTTAAACCTCATCAAACCACTTTGGTGGTAGGTCTGCTAATATCCCAGAATACTTTGGAAACATCTGCTCCCATTTTAGAATCTAACTGCTTGAGGTTGTGTACAATTTCAGAAACTTTGTAGGTACCAAAATATCATAAGAGGACCACTCCCTTGATTCAATACTTTTTGGATTTCTTTCAGGGGAGGAGTTCTTTTGTGCTGTTGAAATATATTTCATTGTACATTTTGTAAATATTATTTTTTTTATCTGCTTACCTCACTTAAATATTCTTAAACATCATTTGTCATTGTTAGCTGTGATAATTTATTTTATTTCTTCCTCACAGGCCAATCAAGGTATGTTTGGAAAATATCATCGTGTGGCTTTGAAAGATGAATTCTTTAACATCATATATGAGATCCATACACAAGAAGGCAGCAGTAAACATCTTGGAATTAGGAGCACTATACAAGAGGCAAGTGTACAAAAAATAGTGTTCCCATCAAAAATACTGTCATCTATATATATATATATATATATATATATATATATATGGAGAGAGAGAGAGACAGAGAAACAGAGAGAGACAGAGAGAGAGAGAATACAAGGATGCATGGTTATATTTTATATTTAGAGTTTAATATTCGTAACTTATTTTTTAATTAACGTAATAAATTGGAGATTAATTATTTATCCTGATTTCCTATATAATCTAATAATAATTCTAAAGCATTAATAAATTGTATCTAGGGCCCATTGTTGTGTTATTTGAATCATCATATACTTGCAATTTGATTGGCTATTAATTCTTACATAAAAATATTCCCCCTTGTGTGGGGTAGTGGTTGGTTTTGAACACATTAAAAACTTTTTATTTTACAATTAACACCATCACTTGACAAGATACCAGATGTGTTGAAACAAAATGGCTATTTTTGTAGTGATGTTATAACATACTTATGTTATAATTTATATATATATATATATATATATCAATTATGTTGTGCGAATTCCTGATTATAACTGACATTACTCTATTTATTGAACAATTTAGTTCATGCCACCTTTACTAAAAAAACCTACTTCTACAAAAGAATTCTCATATTACTTTATTAGTACAAGAACGCACAATTTTAAAATTTTAAAAAAATCAACCTCAGCGTCGTGACTGCACACTCCAAAAGTATTTCTTACAGTTAACAATATCACATTTCTAAAAACACTTCTTTCGGATTAGACTTTATCTTTCGATGTCCTGTTATTACCTGGATGTAAAAACTTACCTATTTCCCTACCTGATGGTGATGGTATGAAACAATTGAAAGCTAGTAGTAAAAAAAAACCTGATAAAACCGGAATTTATAAACAAGGATCATACCATTCATTAACGGATTTGAGGTTAATGGTAATGTATTTTATTATTAAGAATTGTTTGTGAGAGTGATTCTTGCCATATCATTAACTTCATTATCTGCTTTTCGTATGAATGATTCACATAATATATATATATATATATATATATATATATATATATATATATATATATTTGTTAATTTTTAGTTTTGATTTTTAAGTAATGTATTATACTTATTTATTTATTTATTTTTTTGGGGGTTCATTTTTAGTTTTCGATTTTGAAGGAACATATACTTATTATCACTAGCAAAGCACATATTTTGCAGCAAAAAGAAAGAATTGTTCGCATAGAGTCAATGATCCTGACTATGGTCAACTTATTGATTATACTTATTTATTTATCTTTTATCTTATTTTATTCATTTTTTATTTTTTTCGCTTTTAGTTTTTGATTTTTAAATAATATGTTATACATATTTATATATTTTTATTTATTTATAATCAGTAAATAAGTAAAGCAATTAAGTAAATAATAAACAAATTAACAAACTATGAATACATGCATAAACATAAACACATAAACATAATAAAAATCAACAAGAAATAACAAAGCAATCAATAACAAATTTAACAAACAACAATATTTAAAAATAATAAAAATAATGCCAAATTAAAAAAAATCCATTCTCAATACATATATACATATATATATATCAAAATAAAAAGAAAGAACAGTCAGAATTATAATCCAGAGTTCTTTAGCATTTATTTTTAAAAACAGTGCTTGTTACACAACAGAGCATAACATTATTTATAATAATTATATAAAAATATGTATTTATCGCGACACAGAAATTACCATGTTTCGAAACCAAAACCTAAGTCTTAAATTAAACTTAAAATTTGAAGTTCAGTTTGAAAATGAAATTGAACTTCAAATTTTAAGTTTAATTAAAGATTTAGGTTTTGGTTTTGAAACATGGCAATTTCTGTGTCACGATGAATACATATTTTTATATAATTATTATAAAATATATATATATATATATATGAAAAAATATAGTCTTAAACTGTGCTATATTTATGGGATAAACTATGCAAACTCAACATCATTTACAAATAGTAAATATGCAAATGGCACAATGCTTTGTAAACATATATGGGAAATTAAAAACTGAAATGAAACCACACTAAAAATATCATGGAAAATGATCAAAACAACATCAGCCCACAACACTAAATCTAAAAAGTGTAAACTCTGTCTGAAGGAGAAACTAGCTATGATTACCTTCCTAGATCAACACAAACTACTAAATAAATAATCAGAACGCATATCAAAATGCGACACAAGAACAAATTTTTACTACATTACTTAAAAATTGAAAACTAAAAAGGAAAAAAAAAATTATAAATAACAGTAAATACAATAAAAATAAATAAGTAAAATAAATTAATCCAAATAAGTAAGTAATAAATTAATAAAGTAAATAATAAACAAATTAACAAACTCGGAATGACCACATAAACAGTTAATGTAATAATAACAATCAGCAACAAATAACAAAGCAATCAATAATAAAGTTAACAAACAACAATATAAAATAGCCACAAAACTGCATTTGGATCAACAATTAAGCCTCTAGAATAATTTGAAACATAACATGGACATCTGTGTCATGACAACAAACCCTAGACAACAGGAAAAAGTATAACTTGTCATGCCTGGCTCTCTGAAGTGATTTTTATGACTCCTTGAGTATTGTAACTGAAGTCATTTGCTAATAAATGTATTTTAAATGGACTAAATTCAATCCGTTTGCTATCAGGGAAGTGACACACAAACTAGTAATTTCTAATTTGCATATGCGTACCTACATCTTTGCAAGTTTTGTTAATAACACCATATCATGTTCTTGATTTCAGATAAATCGTCATCATGCACACATTCCTCGGGCACTGATATTAAACTTTATCAAGATGTGTCCTCTTTGCAGCCAGTCTTTTAATGAGCTGCATTTATTATCATCTGGGGATCTCTCCCAATCCTCAACTGAAAACAATGATAATCAATTTCCTGAAGAGTCTTTTGCGGATATCAAACCGAACATTCAACTCCTCTCAGAAGTTGTTTCCCCTAACCATTTTGCCAGTGGTCAAGATCAGTTTCCCACTTTCTCACCATCAGGTCAGCCATATGTGACACCACTGCAATACTCTCCAGCTCCACCACCATCAGCCACACAATGGAGCAATTCTCTTCATCAGGAAAACATGGATAGCACAGATCAGGAAATCATAGATGCTAACCATTTTATGGCTGTTGGTAAGGTAAGCATTTTGCTTTTCCAGCCAACTTTAATCTGCAAAGATTTACATACAACATCAATTGCTATCTACTGTCCTCCTGATTAATATTTTTTTCTTTCTGCTCATTCTTAATGTTTTTGTGCCTGTCTATATTTCTGAGATGAGGTATCATGTACAGTATTTACATTAGTCGGACTATTGTCCTCATCTTTGTCGCCATATTTGTCACAACGTTTCGGCCGTTGTACACTTCGGCCTTCATCAGGTGGTTGGAATTTCGAACTGAACCCTTTATTTCGATCACTGGGGTAGACTGTTCTAGTTCCACGAGCCATGTTTGATGGATGTCAGTTATCAGTTATCTCCTGCTAATTTTCCCTCTGAAAGTTCTCCACTGCCTTAACCGGGTATTGAACTCACACTCTTTTGGGTCTGTTGGTTAGATCCAGTGACAGACTCAAAAGAGTGTGAGTTCAATACCCGGTTAAGTCAGTGGAGAACTTTCAGAGGGAAAATTAGCAGGAGATAACTGATAACTGACATCCATCAAACATGGCTCATGGAACTAGAACAGTCTACCCCAGTGATCAAAATAAAGGGTTCAGTTCGAAATTCCAACCACCTGAAGAAGGCCGGAGCGTACAACGGCCGAAATGTTGTGACAAATATGGCGACAAAGATGAGGACAATATTCCGACTAATGTAAATACTGTAATGTTTTTGTTTCTAATTCTTCCACACCCTGTAACCCCTTGTGTTTTAGTGGCTTTACTGCCTTGCTTGGGATGATACTGATTGTTTTTTGAAAGTTCATAAATCAAATTTATTGGTAAGAAAATCGTTGTTGGCATCGGCACCACTTGTATCTGAGTTTGTTTCACACAGTGCCTCCCCGATGCCTGAAACCAACATGTCTCAAGAGGCCAAGTTAAGAATGGTAGGCTGGGGGATGGTCTTGGCTGGAGCTGCCAAGCCCTACATTGCCTTCTTCTTGCTTCTTCAGTTTTCTCAAAAGTGGAACAACTGAAATGAATTGCTCTTTGCCAGGGTGGACTTGTTGAAAAGTTGAATAATTTTAATGCATTCAACATTATAGATAAAAAAATAGTCAATTTTATATAGTGTTTTTTTTTTAGACTTAGTATGAGCAAAACAAATTCATGGATTTGGACAAAAAAAAAAACAGAATTACATCAAACTTTTCATCCTTTGATGTGCTAAGTTTAATTTTTAACATATATAAATGTAGTTAGAAAAAAGCATAGTGAGAGTCACAATGCATTGCCAGGGCGCCAATCATCCCCGCTCCTCCTGGTCAGGTAAGGTGTTTGTGGGTAGTATGAAGCACTGGTCCTGGACTTGGGCAATGGAGATGCCCAGACTACATAGTCCTCCTCTTGTACGTACTGACAAGATCCATAGGAATACAGGCTATTACATTTGGGGATGGCTTGGCTGCAGGACGTGTCATGAAGTTGCTAGTGTTGACAGCTAATCACATCTGGGGATCCATTCTAGGTTTTCTGCCTGGATTTACTTCCATAGTCTTTTCCATGTTTTGGATATGACTGCAAGGCAGTGGAGGTTTAATATCAAGATGGACTGCCTTTTTGGGCTGTTGAGCTCCATCTTTCCAAAGAAGCTGGTTATGGGCCACCAGTTGTCCAGCTTCTCTTGAATTTGAGCTTAATCTTTGGAGGCTATTTGAGACGAATGCCAAGGAAGCATTTTGTAGACAGTGGAAGTTTGTCCCCACTATTATCCTATGTCACGATGACAATCTTTGGAACATATATAATGGACGTATATAAACATATATTTTACTATAATATTTATACTGTAATGTATTAATGTTAAAATTGTCAAGTTTAAATTCAGAAATAACAATGCCTTTGATTAAATCGTAAATAATTATTTGCATTTTCATTTGTAGGTGAGCATCATTGATATTCAAGAACTATTGAACCTTTCATCCCCTCCGAGACGCTACACCTGCCTTGTCCACTACATTGACCTCTGGTCCAAATACAGTGTTTTGTGGCCCCTAAGACTGAGGGATGTTGAAGAACTGGCCTTTGGGATCGCAAAGAATGTATTTGCCTATTTTGGCTCCCCAAAACAGATTATTTATGATACAAACTTTGATGACGCCCAGCAGCTTGAGGAATCACTGAGGAAATGGTCAAAACAAGTGAAAGTGACCATTGGTCTGCAGGAACCATTAGCCTCCTCAGGGCCTGTCCACTGGAAGATTGTGGAAAAACTAAAAGAACTTCTTGTCGAATCCTGGGAAGTGAAGTTGTCCAAATTACAATGTAAGTATTACTTTCCTTTTCAGGGGAGAAGGGCATATATGTTTCAGTTTACAGAATCTAAACTTATAATGAAAGCAAAAAAATTCTTCTGTGTTCAGTTTTTGTTTTCTTTTTATTCTCACAGTTAAACAAACATCTTCATGTAAGTAATTTGAAGAAGAAAATGGATTTAACATTTCTCTACTGTGCTTTAAAATTATGCAACATGAAAATTGCAGAATGCCGATTTAAAATCAGGCCTTTTTATTTCTAAAAAGAAAAATTGAAATGTGATTGTATTTTAAATTTGTAATGTCTTTTGTTTCAAGCAGCCTTTGATTTTCTCTGCGTTAATGTTTCTCACTGACTAAAAGCAAAGCACTAGATTCAAAGTTATCTCAGAAACTGGAAAATCTAACAACAAAGATTTCTGAGAGAGACTTTCCTTAAAAATTAATTCTTACTTTATTTACTAATAATATTGATTTTATTAATTAATATTATTATTAATATTAATAATTATTAATTTATTTAATAATAATGTGGTTTAATTTAATTAATATAATTATTATTAATAATAAATTTAATAATGATTTATTTATTAAAAATTATTAATTTAATAATAATAATATTGATTATATTAATATTATTATTAATATTAACAATTATTAATTTACTTATTAAAATTATTTTTTAATTTATTTAATAATAATGTTGATTATATTAATATCATTATTAATATTAATAATAACTTGTTTTTTAATTTATTTAATAATAATGTCAATTAAATTAATTATTATTATTATTAATATAATTATTAATATATTAAAATGTATTTATTCATTTAATAATAATACTGATTATGTTAACATAATTATTATTAATATTAATGATAATTAATTTACTTATTAAAATTATTTCTTAATCTACTTAATAATAATATTGATTTTTATTATTTAATATTATTATTACTATTAATAATTATTAATTTATTAAAATTCTATTTATTTAGTAATAATCTTGGTAATATTAATTAATATAATTATTATTGATAATAATAATTATTAATCTGTTTATTAAAAATGAATCTATTTAACAATAATATTAATTAGAGTATTATTACTATTATTATTAATAATTTTTATTTAAAAATTAATTTATAAATCAAGATACATAAAACTAATTCAATGATTTATTTACTCTCTCACTGTCTTGCCGAATAATCTTGGACAAAGTGATGTCTAAGTGGGGTGAATTTGTACAAGACTAGTTCAATATATAAATAAAAAAGCCATATATGAAATGAGGTTATTCCTATAAGGAAAATTGACATGATCACTTCCTTTGCCAAAATCAGATTGAAAAAAACCACCCGTTTGTGTCAAATCATTCCAGATAATACATATTGGTTATATGAAAGGAATATTTTTAGTAAATAAATCATTTTTCTATAAATTATTTTCAAATTTAAAAAAATAATTGGTAAATTTCATGTTGAATAATGTTGTTGTTTTGCTCTTAGATTTTAAAAAGAAAGAACTTTAAAATAATTGTTGATTAAATACTAAAAATTCAAATTTTGGTTTTCTCTATTATTTAGTGTTGTTGAGTAGTATAGGTATAGATTTGATTATAATATAAATAGAATTTAAACATATATATATATATATATATATATATATATATATATATATATATATATATATATATATATATGTAATTATGTATTTGGGCAGCAGTCCCTCTTTTATACATGTTTCATTAAAGATGAATGACAAGGTACTGTGATTAAGCTTTTTATTTAATTTTTCTTGTGTTTTCTTTGTGTTTTTAAATAAGTGTTTTCTTTTCTGGATATAAAATGTGTAAAAATTGTCTAAATGTTCTGCATATCCAAGTGCTATTGGCTGTTTCTTTAGCCCTTGTTGAGGATAATTTTTTTTTTTTTTTTAAATCAATGTATAGATTTTTTTATGTATGTATTTAGAATTATAGGCATGCTTTATTTTCCAAACATGGTCAGCACTTTGTGATCATGTTCATAGTTGATGTTATCGAGTGTTGGCTTTTTTCTTTTTTATTATTAGCACTTCCATTAATTTTAGCAATTTTTCCATGTGGAGGAGTCCATTATCTTTGTATTTACTGCAAGTAGGTTGCAGATGAAGTTTGGTAGGATTCCATGTGTGTTTAATTGAGCTATGGTCAGAGAGGTGTAACACGAGTCTTTTTAATGATTTCACTCTAAGCAAAGCAAAACATCTACTAAGATGCAAAGGGGTTACTGAGTGTTAGAGAATATGAGAAGAAACACTATTAAGGAGAGAGAACAATAAAACAAGCAAGAAGCTGGAAGAGATTTTGACAACCGAGAAGTGCAAGAGAAGAAACTGTAAGCATAGAACTTCTGCTTACATCTATCCATTTCAACTGTAAAATGATGAGACCATGCTACCGATCTGGTACTGCACTTAATTTCATAAAGTCAAGGTACCATAGAGGAAAATTCATTAAAACAATTACTATGAAAGTATTTATAGAAAAGACGTAAGGAAGCTACATTGTGGTGATGGTAAAGTGACTGAAGCCAACATGGCAGGACAGGACCAAATAATGTTGTATATATATATATATATATATATATATATATATATATATATATACATGCTCACACAAGGAAAGATAACCAACGTATATATATATATATATATATATATATATATATATATATATGAAGAAATATAGTCTTAAAGTGTGCTATATTTATGGGATAAAGTGCTCAATATCAGAGATAGAGCGTGTGTAAATATAAAAGTAAACATAGAAGTCAACACTTAGAGGCGACAGTCTGTTTCATGCTAGATGCAATCATCAGGCCACAAGTGCTGTTATTTTTCTCATTGTGGGTAGTCTATTTTGGCCGTTATTTTACCAGAAGTCATTTATTTATTTATTTATTTGTGTCAAATTATTTTGCTTGTTTTTATTTAATTTAATTTTTATTTTTTATCTTATATATTTATTTATTTTTTATTCTTATTTTGATCAGTGTTTTTATTAACGTAATAAAAATTTGTTTATATAGCTTATTTAATAGTTTTGTTTTTGTTTGGGAAGATAATTAAAGCTATTTGTTGAATTTTGGGGTTGATTGTTGTGGTTTGTTCTGACTATTATTTTTGGCAGGAACAGTTTTTAATTTATTTATTTGGATTGATTATCTTTATTTGTTTTTTCTAAACGGCTAGTTTATCGGTATCGGTTGTTAGTTTATTTATATATTTGGATGTATTTAGATCAATTTATTATATGTGTTGTTATTTATTTGTTACACTGTATGTTTTTTTCTTTTTGGTTTTCGATTTACTTAAAAATTTTACTTATATATATATATATTGCACTTATATATATATATTGCACTGACGCTTGCACTAGCATGAACAGACTGTCGCCTCTAAGTGCTGACTTCCATGTCCACTTTTATATTTACACACGCTCTATCTCTGATATTGAGCACTTTATCCCATAAATATAGCACACTTTAAGACTATATTTCTTCATATATATATATATATATATATATATATATATATATATATATATATATATGTTCTTTATCTTTCCTTGTGTGAGAATGTATACAAATATCACATAAAACTAAAACTCCAAATAAATGCAATTTCATCATTTATATTTACTAGCATGTGTCTTATATCATACCCAACTTTGTGGATCTTGCTTAATGGTGATAACGAATTTGTATATTCAGATTTAAAAATCAAATTTTTAAAAGTGACCCTGTTTTGATATCCATCTTCACTTTTGTTGACTTTATAAAAAATGCATTTGATTTAATGATGGCTTTTATAATTCAATGTTATTCAAATAATGCTATTTTCTGCCTTGAAAGTGGCAACCACCTTTGCATTTAGATCACAGATTTTGAGTAAAAATCATGTGAAAATGTTTCAAGGGAAGTAAGCATTGTTTACATTTTTAATTTAATTTAATTAAAATATATTCTTGGGTGATGGAACAATCAAAAAAGATGAGGAATTCAAGGGAAATGAGGAATTCTTCATCATTCAGCAGATTCAGTAGACCCTGTGGCATTGGATTATCAATTTTTTCAATTAATGCATCTTTGTTTATTTGGTTAAAAGTTTTATGTCTTTGGTGTTCAAAATTTCTTTTTTACAACATTTTTTGTGTTGAAGCCAGATTCATTTTAATGAAGATAGAATTTGAAAACCCACAGAATGTTTGCGTAAGGTTGCAGAAAATCAAGGAACATATTTTGATGATTAATAAGTATATGTTTTAGTTATTATTAATTAATTTCAGTAAAAGAAAACACAAGCAACTTCAGCACATTCATCTAATATTACACTAACCATTAATGAATCAGAGGTTAGTGACAACCGCCAATGTTTTTTAGGCAAGGGTAAGAATATTACAAATGTTAATTATTCTTTTGTGTAGATAAATTAGCAAAAAAAACAAAATAATATAAAAAAAAAATAATTACGTAAAAATCAATAGCAACAACACCAACTCACTGTTGTTCAATTGGCTTAAAAACTATTTCTGAGCATCCTCCATATTTTAACTTAGCTTTTATTTTAGGCAGCAAGAGAGAGCTAGAGAGCTGGGTGGAGTGCACAGATACTACACTTATCCCAGGAAAATTTGCCAGTCTATTTATAAATAATCTTAGTATTATGCTAATTGTCTACCAGATGTAGAAACATAACAAGGGAAAAAAACAAATGATGAGTTAATACCATATGCCTAAAAAGCCTATTTAAAAAAAAAATACTTCAGTTATATATTTCCTGATCACTTTACATGTTTTCCTATTCATTAATATAATTCCTTTTTTTTTATTTTCTTTTGTCTCTTCAGATATTTCTAATACCAAACTCGTGACCACCCATGGACACATTTCTCCCTACAAAGCAGTAATTGGCAATGATCCCATGACAGAGGCTTTTTCAGAACTTGCTGACAAATACAATTTTTATCATGATTCTCTGCATCCTAATTTTTTATCTACATCCATGCACAACAGTGAGTATGCTTCTTGTCTGTGTTTTATTAGACGCAATGTGTTAAATTAATATCCATGGTTTTCTTTGGACTAATTTTCCGACCTTTGCTTGTTTGCTTTTCTTTTTTTTATAAAGAAATAGAATGAGGTCACATTAATAGAGAGAGAAAATCACGGATGAATATGATGATTAAAAATGTAGCTTTGACACAACGGATCCTGCTCGATGACTTAGAACATCCCCATAGTAAATGATTTTATCTGAAGTGCTGGCAGTTTTATGACAAACACAAGTAAAATCAAGATAGAGATTCAAAGAAATTGCCTGTTGTCCACAAGTAGGGAAAAATGAATAAATTAAAATTTTCAAGATCGAGTGCAAGTTGGTCAGAAGTTAAGGTATTCTGGTTGTGGCCATATATTTGGACTGCATTCTGACACGAGCCAATCAAAAGATGACCAGTTTAATATAGAGATTAGCAGAGAGGCAGCAAGAGAGAATTTCCACATAGAGGTGAGTCAAGAACCATCTATCAGAATTTCATAGAGAGTTTTAGTCAGAGATGGGTAGAGGGGCAGTCGGAGTTCTTGCTGGCTCAAGGGAAGATCTCCGCTGTTAGTCTGCCATGACAGAAGGCAGAAGTGTCACTTACCTAATCTCCAGACTGTGTCAGGTGGATCTATAAACAAAGATCTCAGTTTATTTAAAATAGGACTTGTATTTTCTTTTCATACAATGGTAATATTTCTGTTCTTTTGTTGAACATATACGAAGCCTTTCCGAGGGTTTGTTCAAAATGATGCAAATGGAAATTGAAACACATCACTGGCTGAAGCTGCCTAGTCAGTAAAAACTGATTGAGGGTGACCTCATTGTTGAAAAATCATGGATGGTGAAAAAACAGTTGAAGAAATCATTCTGGTTTAATCATGTGCTTCGTCAGCAAGATGGAATGGCTGGCTGCTACTATATTTTGGAAACAGGGGAGTGAAGAGTGTCAAATAGGATTGCTATTTCTAGCACTTGCCAAAGTGGACAAAGTAGCAAACTGAACTGTTCCTCTTTTATGTAGCTCCCAGCCTAGACTCGTCCCAGGTCAAAATATTTTGGTTGAGTCTAATCAGAGACAAATTAGAATATGCCCCACCAAGTGTTCTGAGCTTGACATGGCCAATTAAAGAATCATTCTTCTGCTTCCATTTAATGAGCATCATGACATGTAACTACAAAAACCTGCATACATTACTTGGATAAATTAATAAGCAAACCAAATATCAGCATTAATAGCTTGTGGGAGACACTAATATGGAGGGAGCTGGCAATAAACTTGGAAGTCCACTGGCATGAACACAGGCGAAGCGAAACAACAGCATGAAAGTTAGGGAAAGACATTCTTATGAAGACAGACATGCAGAAACTGGATGATTATGCAAAGGAATGTGTATGTTTTGTCAGAATCAGATTTGACAAAATACAAATTTCTACAAATATTTCCATGGCAATTGTTCTGATGGGCTGTTCTCCTGAGTGCTTCGACTGCATGAATTTAAGATACCTTTGTTTATCGAAGATAAAATTGCGACAATTTACCCATCGCACCCTGTATATTATATTGGCATAATCCTGGCCAGCTCTTTGTTGTAATATATACATCATGGTTGCTTTGTTGTTACACCAGTATTTATATCATTTACATTTGAGCTATTGTCTTTATCTTTGTTGTTATTATCACAACATTTTGGTTGTTGTGCTCTCTGGGCTTTATCAGGTGCTTGTCAATCTAGGTAATCTTCTTTTGTACCCACTTCTTAAAATAATACCGAGCATTCATATTTATGATTTTTATTGCAATATTTTGTTAAAGTTGTTAAGCTCAAATATTTAACGATGTGATAGGGGAATTTCTGTGAATATTTTATTGTCATAGAACTCACCATGAATCATTAACTGAAGAATTAAGATTCATCAGAAAATTCAAATCAGATAAAACCATGAAATTTTCATGGGTCTTTTTAGTTACTGATTATTACCTGAAACCTATTGCCCTCCTTCAATAGGAACTATTAATAGATGCAGTATTTGAAATCATAAAGGGATTATGTTTGCTAGCAGCTCCTGTAAAAATTTCATGGTTTTTCTATTTGAATTCTCTAACAAATCATAATTCTAAATGATAGAATAAGCTCATAACAATAATATGTATGAATGTAGGTTGTTATTTAAAGAAGTAGGAGGGTACAAATGAAAAAAAAAAATTGAAATTGAGAGTTTTCCATTTCACTGAAGCAGATGTTAAACATATGAGATGATTATTGCTTCCTCTATCTTCCCTATCTTTTTTCTAAAATATTTCCTTCTCCTCCAGTGTTTACCTTTTTTAGTAGCTTTGCTGTTTTTTGACCCCTTCCTGGTGCTTAGATGTTTATCTTCATGGGGACTTCAGTTTGGTGATCTAAAATGTTTACCATGTGTAACTTTAATTTGTTGGAGTCCCTATGGCTGACATCATTTTCTAATGTAGGTATATTTGTACTGTAAATCCCACTGCTGCCACTATGAAATAGTTAAGTACTCACTACAAGGCTTGTTTTTTTTATATCTTTATTTCTAGTAAAGCCTATTTCAATAAGGGTTAATGGTTGTACCCCAGAGTGAGGCTAACCAGAAATAAACAAAAGGGTTAGGAATTTACTCTATACACTACTACCAGGAATTTTTAAGGAGGGATCACGCAAGCTATTACAGGGGATAATGCATGCATCAACTAGAAAAATTATCTTATTAGTCATTTTGCCAATTACTTTAATTCTCTTATTTCATTTTCTCCTCAGATATACCAAATGAAACCAATTTAAATTCTGTTAATGAACTGGCTGGCTTTTCTGTATACCCACGCTCTACTCCTACCATATCCAATGTCTGCCACATTAACCTCACAAATAGTCCTGTGATATCATCATCCGGTGCTTCTGGCCACCAGATGGCGCCAACACAAACAGCATGCACAGTGGATGTATGTAATAGCACTACCAATATGACCAACCAGATGGCACCAACCATCATTGAACAGAAATTGTCACATAACTATGGTAAGTATCAGACCAACATCAGTTCTTTAGGATGTCGATATTTCCATGGCAAATGTTCAGATGAGATGTATACTTCTACTCTAGATAGATATATAAGAGTGGCAAGTAGATGGATTTTACCTGGATTTGAACATTTGAACTGGAGGTTGCCAGGCAGATGAAATATCCACTACACTGGCATTCTTTAGGTTGTCAATATTTCCATAGTAAATGATCAGATGAAATGTATATTTCTGTCAGTAATTGTAGAGGCCATGAGTAAATGTAATTAATTGGCAAAAATACCCAGCATATGAAACTGACATTTCCAATAAACAATAACAAAAGAAAGAAAATATCAGGGTAAAAATAATACTAAGCAGACAATATATTTATGCAAAATAAAACTAGGCAACACCACAGTAATCAGGCAAAAGTTCACAAATTAAGAATGATGTTAACATAAAAGAGATATAGTCAAGTGCTTGTAGCATTCTGTTTTCAAGACAAGAAAGAGCAACAATATGGAAGAGGAAACCAAGGAGTGGTCCATTTTATTGGTTAGGAAGAAATCCCAGCATGCATCTGTGCAATTTGTCTATAAATTTGTGGAGGGGATGTTTTTAGCAATCATTTGAATCTCTTTGCTGTAATAAGATAGATATATAAATTGGCAAGTGGATTCTACCCTAATTGTAACACTTGCCTTTAGCTATATCCACTACACCAGTATTCTCTTGCTTGAGCTGCATTTTGACTTGCAAATACTAAGTTAAGTGAAGCACGGGTATAACACTGATCTGAAGCATTGGGCCAGGGAGAGACATTTTGATCTTAGGCTGAGTGCACAGCTGAGAGGTGCATAAATACTTTTAGCCTAAGCAAAAGTGCCAATATGTAAATAAACTCATTTTTTACTGAAACTAAGTTATTAAGAACCAGAAATTTTTTTGTTAGAAACAAAGTAAAGAGTACTGAACTGTTACATAATATCAGTCCTCCTATATGGCAGTGATTGCTGCATAATCTCCTCACAGACGAAGAAGAGACTTGAAGCAACAGAAATGTGGTTCTACAGAAGGATGCTGAGAATAACATGAACTGAACATGTTAGCAACAATGAATTTTGTGAAAAAATGGAAACAGGAAGGACATTTATACTTAACATCAGAAAGAGACAATTGAAAATTCTAGGGCACATAATGAGGATAGAGAGCTCAGAAAATTTGACACTCACAGGACTGTTGATTTCAATCTTTAGGAATGACTGTAAAACACTTGCTCCTCTCCAATTTATAGGCAGAAGCATGCAAATACATGCTGGAATTTTTTCCTAGCCAATAAAATAGGCTGGTTCACAGTTTCATCTGACTCAGTCCCGATCTGTCTTGTCTTGAACTCAGAATGCTACGTTCACTTTCTTTTGTGTGTCAACCCCCAACTTTTTGCCACATTACTGTTGCATTGCATTTCATATATTGTTTTCTTGCTTTATATTAATTTGTACCCTGTTCTTGTGTTTTTCTTGTTATTGCTTATTGTAAATTTTGTCAATTCTGTTTGTTGTTCAGTTCTATTCCTTATTTTGCATGTGACTCACTCCACAATATTGATGGCATGAGTGGAAAAGGAAAACAACACATAACATACCTAACAAGCTTGTGTAAATGGATGGCAGAACAGAGTTTAGGGGACAAAATTTACTAACAAAGGACAAGAAATTTTGGAGAGTCATTCTGGTAAACCTTTATTATCTTCATATTTATGAGGAGTACTTAAAAGTTCTTAACTCAGCCCTCTTCCCAAAATTCTAACCAAATGTGACAGTATGAATAGGACATCCACATAGAAAAAAAAAGTGTGCTTTTATCTTGATTTCAAGGCTGGTTAACAAGTGGCATCCACTTGATCAAAAAGAAACAAATGAATAAATGAATAAATAAAAGAAGGTTCTTGGGGTCAAGTGACACCAACACTGGATGTTGCTGGTTTCCAGTTTATCATCTATATCAACAGTTGTGCTTAGGATTAAGGAAGTCAGTTTTGGTCTGACCTTGTTGGGGAACTGGCTGTCTCTCGAGTAGTTTTGATGCTGCCTGTTTGTGTTGCTAGCCACACATCATGATGTCAAGATGGATAAAAATTTTGGTCAAAAGACAAGTCGAAAGGAAGAGCTGTGCTGTTAGCTTGTCATGGCTAAAATAAACATAATAAGTCATTTACCAGTTGGTGGAAATCTGAGTGAGATACCTGTTGTATGTTTACAGAAATGACTGAACATCATAAGTTGTTTTTAATCCTTTTTTTTGTCAGGCAGAGAATTAAACTTTACCCTCTTCTTCAAATTTCAGATCTTTTCAGAATCCCTTTATACACACACATGCGCGCGCACACACACACACACACACACACACATACATACATACATATTCTTTTAGCCATATCTCAGTGATTTTTTTTATATATATAGGTCCCGTATCTTCCTCTATGGACCTGTATCCTTCTAGTGGGTCACAGGTTACTACAGTGGATGTACACTCACAGGACAGGACTAAAATGGTTGCTAATAATGGTGACCATGCTAATCACTTGATTTACATTGATGATGATGATGAAGATGATGATGATGGTAATGATACCAAAAACATTCCATTAATTGAAGGTTTCAGTTCAACTGCACAGTCTTCTGATACTGAAAATCCTACAGAAGAGCATCCTGTTGAAAGCAGTGGGCCTAAAAACATCTTACTGGGAGACTTTAGCTCGAATGTTCAACCATTGACCTCTCCAAATTTTACAACACAGCCTGAGATTGTCGACAATGATACTAAAAACATCCTGTTAATTGAAGATTTCAATTCAGCTGAGCAGCCCTCAACTTCTCAGAACTCTGCAGAGGTTGAAACAGATCAGTCTGGTGAGTAAAATAATTTATTGCTTCAGTATAATGTTTGAATTCATGTCACATTGTAAAAAAGCTTTCTTTATATGGTAAATTCTTTCCCTTCCTAATTTTGTAAAAAAAATAACAACTAACTTCTCTGGCTTTAACCTGAAATTAAATGGAGCTATGTCATAATGTATTTTAAATATTAAACTGTGACTTAATTTTATATTTGAAACCAGAAATTAAATCCTGCATCTAAAACTTTATAATTTATAAGGGGAATGTATTTTACTACCAACATGTCTATGGCATTATATGGCAAAAATAGATATATGTCTTTCCTTAATAAGTTGTTTGATGTTGGTTTGATTAGTGAAAAATCATTTAAATTATGTAGATTTCTCAACATATTAAGTCAGAAATTGGTGACAATGAAAAATCATTTAAATTGTGCAAGTTTCTCAATATATTAAGTCAGAGGTCAGTGACGCAATAAGTGACAAATCTAAATAATCTGTGATATGTACGACATTTTATTATGGCTTTAAAAACTTACCTTTTGAAAGAGTTTATGTTCATTTAAGATATAAAATATATTAAAACAAACAGATATTAGTAGCAAGGGTAAGAAAAAAAATACTACTTGCCATAAGGTGGTGAATCAAAAAATATAACAAAAAAAAAGAACCTAATTGTTTAGTATTCCTCACTCTTCAGAGTTCAAGTGATGACAAAACATATAAATATGTGTGACTAAAATTATTGAAGGACAAAGCAAACACTACTAGAGAATCAGTACCCTGAATCCTAGATGGACTACACCATAACCCAGGAACCATACCTTCTGCCTTACAGTAGGAAGGCTGCCAAGATTCGACATACAATATCCCCAAATTGCAATCTGCACATGCTTTGTCGACATTTGTGAAAAATCTGTGGTATAAGACGAGCCACAAACTACTTATTAAGTTCTTTGTAACCATGGAACTAGTTATATTAACAAGCGCTTGAATATTTTCATATCCCCTCTATAGATTTTTAGCCATTGTGCATATACTTATAAGTTTTGTCCTTGACTGAGCTCTGAACAGTAAGGAGCAATAACTAGTTAGCTTTTACCTTTTTCTTTATTTGTTATTTTTTTCGATTCACACTTTACTGTGGCTAATATTTTTTGTTTTATCCTTGCTCTTTTCCACCCCTTTGTTTTAATATATTTGTATGTATTAAGTGAATGTCGACTCTTTTAATATGTTTGTTAAAATGTGAAAAATCATTTAGATTGTGTTGATTTCCAGACATGTCAGAAGTTAATGACTCAATAAGAAATAATTTTGGAATTAAAACATTCATGACGATTGCTTTTAAGATTTTATTTTTCTCTTGGATTTCATGAAAATGCAACAAAGAATTTTTTTTTAATTTTTTGTTTTTTCAGACAGAATCTATCATGAAATTGTTGATTTCAAAAGCATCTCATTCATTATATTGTCACATTAAATTTGTTAACTATTTCACAAGAATTCAAGTAATAGCACAACAATGTTTTGTAGGTACATATAATTTATTATTACCAGAATATACAAAAACACACACACAATGGTTGTGACTGTGTGTACAAGAAGTTTTTTTATAGAATGATCTTAGATTGTCTAATATATTTATAAACTTAAATTTGTAATAGTCTTTTTGCTAAATGAACTTTTTAGGAACAGAAACAATTTTCATTTCTTAATCTGAATTAAAAAAATGCAGTTATACAGTGCTTGACTTATCAGATATTAATTGTACAAATCCTAGACATTTTCAGATATTTTTTATATTGTTGTTCACACACTAGAAGGCCCAAGAGGCACTCATTGTAGAGGGTTGCTGAATGATGTTATTTTATTGACACAAGAAGAGGAGGTAAGAAGTGCAAATTATGAGGATATGTAGGATAGATAGCAGTTGGCCATAGATTTGAAGATGTTAAGATTGTAGTGATTGGGGAAGCATCCTCTTGGATGTCTCTTTTACTTCAAAGAATATGAAATGCAATTCTTTGTCAGAGAATAAGAAATGCAGTTCTTTGCCAAACAATATGAAATTCAACTCTTTGTTGAATAATATGAAATTCATTTCTTTATCAAAAAATATGAAAAACAGTTTTTTACCAAACAATATGAAATCATTTCTTTATCACATAATATCACATAATATGCGATGTAGTTCTTTGTCAAAGAATATGAAATGCAAGACTTTGTCACAGAATATGGAATGCAGATTTTATTAAAGAATATAAAATGCAGTTCTTTGCTGAAGTATTTGTGCAGTTAGAAATTAGGACACTTCTTTTTCTGACATTGAAATGATCTCATAAATTTAATTTTTTTTTAATATAAATCATAAGATTTTGTTATCTCTCAAAAGAGTTTCAATACTAATTTCAGAAATTTATACCATAGGTCTACATTATTATTATTTCAAATTTGGTTACATAATTGTAATTCTTATTTGATATTCCAAAGTGTAGTATTCATACACTTTATGAAAAGAGTATATATATATATATATAATATATAATGTGTGTGCCTATTATATATATATATATATATATAAAACAAAATTAGCATTTTTCCCTAAAAAACATATATAACACTTCTAGCCTGTCAGTTCTTGATCAGTTCTTACAATGGTTAATTAATGCCACTGATCATTGAATTGGCTGTGCCGGTCTACATCCTGCCTCACCCATGTTGTGTTTATCGATTATGGAGCTGGCAAAGACTGAGTTGTCATCAGCAATCATAGTGCTAGTTCAAACCTTAGCAAAGCTGTATCACAAGGTAAAAAAAATAAACAAAGTTCTTTGCAGATGAAATAAAAGAAGACAAAATTCTTTGGGTCGGTTTTCTATGTGGTTTATATCGTTCTTTGTACAGAAATATTAACCCTTCTCACTTTGAATTCTATTGTGATACTTTGCTCATTTTATCTAAGTCTGGAACAAGGCTTAAGTTGAGAGTTCTCTTTGGTAGGAAGTCACATGGGCTTCGGCAGAGTGGTCATCTCTTTTCATCTGCTTTTCCAACTGCAACTGCTTGGTTGCTTCAGTCTTCTGCTTATATTGACTTTTACTCAAGATTGGCATGGTTATAGTATTTGGGGATTCCAGGCTTTCCAATAAGAGTTCTTTGTTCTCTGGTTGTGGAAAATTAATTATCTCTCCAAATTTGGGTTACCCCCTTCCATGGGCAGTGATCGTAGCTACTAACCTGCTCCATTAACTCCTCCTTTCTCTTATTTGTGTCTTGTACCATTACCTGCAAATGGGTTGAGGAAATCCCTCTGTCTCTCTTGTTATTTCACCTAAGTCTCTCACCTCAGTTGTCATCTGGACAAATTTTTTTTTCAAACTTCATGGGTGAACGGGTTGTTCTTACCTTTTGGTCATTAAATGTATTTATTACTTTAATTGTTGTCAGCACATTCTTCCCACTTTGGGGTCTTGTCTGTATAATCAGAAATTAACTGGCGGCTTCTCTTTTACCATAATCTTCATATCTTAATTTATTTTAGGCAAAGTATAAAATCCTTTCTCTGGGATTGTTTTTACAGTCTTCTAATTTTTGACAGCAAGCATAAATCAGTTTTTTTCCATTTGCCTTCTCTTTGAAATTACCAAATTTGATCTCTCAATTGGTGTTTTTGTAACTGGCACAAAAAAAAAAAATTAATTAATGACCATCTACAAAAAGTAGACGGTCATTAATTAATTTATTCCTTTCTGCTTCATTTCCAAAATTCTCAATTGTCTTTGAGTGTATTTTCTCTATTTCTCCCTTCAACCCATGTGGGTTTACATTTTCCAGATGGCTGTCTTTTTCTCAGCACAATCAATCCAGTCTTTGCTTGTCATCTGGATTTTAAGTCACATTTTAACTTAACCTTTTTTCGATGTGTTCCAAGTTCACATTTTAATTTAACCTTTATTTAGTTCTGTTCCAAGCTCATATTTGCAACTTAGCCTTTTTCTTCATTTACCAGTGCCACACTGTGTTACAATATGAAAAGGGTCATTCTGAGAGATAACATTTTTATGACAAGCAGTTTTTGCAATTACACTGCTCTGTATCCAGTGATAGATTATTGATAGTAATAAATAAAGTGTAAAACTTTTCAATCAGGTCTTCTGATTGATGGATGTATTCTCTCCATTTTCTTTACAATATATATATATATATATATATATATATATATATATATATATATATATATATATATAAATCTAAAAGTGGACATTGAATATATATATATATATATATATATATAAAGTATGTGGTGCAGTTAAATTTACATTACATGAATCATTCATAGAAAAAGTAGATAGTGAAGTTAATGATATAAATGGCAAGAATTCTTGCCATTTATATCATTAACTTCACTATCTACTTTTTCTATGAATGATTCATGTAATGTAAATTTAACTGCACCACATACTTTATATATATATATATATATATATATATATATTCAATGTCCACTTTTAGATTTATATATATATATATATATATATATATATATATATATATATATATCCAAGTGTGGGATTGGTATATACAGAGTAAATTCCAATAGCCAACAATTATTATTCTTTAAAGAGTGCTCAATACAGAGTAGAGCAGATATAATCATTTATTTATTTAAATATTATAACATAAATATGTTATAAAATCACTACAAAAATAGCCATTTTGTTTCAACACCTCTGGTGTCTTATCAAGTGATGATGTTGAATGTAGAATAAATCTATAAATTTATTCTACATTCGACATCATCACTTGATAAGACACCAGAGGTGTTGAAACAAAATGGCTATTTTTGTAGTGATTTTATAACATATTTATGTTATAATATTTAAATAAATAAATGATTATATATATATATATATATATATATATATATATATATATATATATATATATATATATAAAAGTGGACATTGAATATATATATATATATATATATATATATATATATATATATTCAATGTCCACTTTTATATTTATATATGCTCTATCCTTGATATTGAGCACTTTAACCAATAAATGTAGCATGCATTCAAACTTTATTTTATCATATATATATATATATATATATATATATATATATATATATATAGCACTTCAGCTTATAGGAAGCTGAATTGTTATAACCCAGTAAGCAGATTGAGAAGCCTCTCCAAGATCATCCTACAAGGAACAGTACAAGGAGGAAGTAGAAGGCAAGGCCAAAGATATTATTTTTGAAGTAATATTTTTTCTTGGAGTAACTTTATAAATCAAGTTAACAGATTAAAAAAAATAATTCACGAAATAAAAGAAATCTCTCAATGTATATTTTAAAGATTTTTCTTTAATTGTAAATAATGGACATCAAAATAATTAGTAGTAAGTAGCAAAAATAAATATTAATATTTTGAATATTTGAAATTTGTTTGAAAGTACTTTAAAAAGTTATCTCCATTTATATTCGACTTTTCAAATCCGTGCTTTAAATAAAAAGACTGTTAATTTTTCTTTATAATTTATTCGGACGTACCAAATAAAATAAAATGGTAGTAGGGACGTAATAAATTGTGAAGTTGGGAAAAATCAGACAAATTAATAAATATAACAATTCTATTTTATTGAGAAATGGTGGTGGATGGGCGAGCCAAGAAAGGTAACTGTTTATTTTTTATTTTGAATTACCTCCCTTATGTTATTGTGTCGCAACAACAGTCTGTAGCATTTTTAAGTGGATTTTAAAAACAGTAGATATTTTTACACAGATTAATTCAACAACACATATGCTGTGTTGTTTTCTTTTCTTTCCCCATCTTTGAGGCAGCTTCATGACCCTATCCTCCCAGAACTTGGTGACATCTTTTTAGATTAAGAACTCCTATTAGTGGTTTTTCCAGGCTTGCAAAGAATCAAAGTTTTTCCAATTAAGAGCATTTTGTAGGGATCACAGTAAATGGTAATCTGAATGTACAAGGTCAGGTGAGTACAGTAGGTATAGTAGGGTATCTCAGTCAAGATGTAACAAATTCTGTTTAGTCTGCTAAATGATGTGGGGTCTGGAGTTGGCTTGATGAGAGACAACACCCTTCCAATTGGCCAGTTTTGGATGCTTTTCATTGATTGCTGCCTTTAATCAGTACAATTGGGAACAGTACTTTTTGGAATTTTGTGGAAGAAGATTTTAATGCACAATGTCCTTTCGGTCACACTGAATATACAGTTGTCATCTACTTTAGATGCAGACCAGCTTTTGGCGTGGTTAACAGTGGCTCATTTAATTTTTCTCAGAAATTTCCTTTCTCCATTGTTAAAAACAAACCATTACTTATTGCCTATGATTCTTTCCAAAATCTAACTTAAAACATTATGTACATCTTGTCTTGATCATGAAAAAAAGTGTTCAACCTTAGTCATAATGCTTTTCAAAATGCTATCAACATTTGAGTTTTGAAGATGATTTTTTTCATTTTTTTTATTGCATTTGAGAAGAAAATTGCCAATGGTCTGCCAGAATGTTCTTGCTGTTCCAGATCAAACCCTGGATTAATTTTAATCATTGTTTTGATTTAGTCATCATCATTGACTGCAGGCCTGCCAGAATGTTCTTACTGTTCCAGATCTTCATAGTCAACACATTGTATGAAAATTTGCAGTAAGAGCCTAAGATAAAGTGTAGTCATTTTCAATATATTTTTTATTATACATACTTATCTCATTTATTTAAAAATATGTAATGGCAGCAAATCAACATGCATCTATTTATTTATTTACCATCAAGTCCTGTGACCCATATAGCCACTTCACCTTTCATTTAGTTTATTAAAATAACTTCTAATGTTGTGTAGTGTATTGTATAAATATATGTTGTGTTGTGCATATTTAAATTTATTTAATAATGTTATAATGTATTATGAATGTTTATGATTTTTCACACACATAATAGTCAGAATATAATATGCAAGTGCTTGTTTGTATATCAAAATCAAATATGGAATTTTCTTTTAAAAATGCCGTAAAGACAGAAAAAAATGCCCTAGCTCAAGAACTCCTTGTCTAGTTTTAATTAAATTTGGCACTGCACTTGACAAGGATTGAAGGTACAATTTACTGTTAACTCCCTTCCCTATTACTGTTTCCCTGACAAATACAATCTCCAAAGGTTTAAGTATATCGTCAATCGACATCTCCAGTTGCCTTGATCTATCCACTTCCCTTCTCCACATCCTTTCTTTTCTCATTCCTATCTGCTCTCGCTCCGGATCTTTTGTGGCCCCCTTGCCTTGATCGACCCACTGTCTTTCTCTTCTTCCTCATCCCCTCCATTGCCACTCCTATCTGCTCTTCCTCCAACCCTTCTTTAACCCCTTGCGCGATAGTGGCCTCTGGCCTTGCTTGGGGCAATATGATTAAAAAAAAAAAAAAGAAAAAAAAAGCTGTATCTTGGAAACACACATACATTTATACAAGATTATTGTATTAGTATTATATATATATATATATATATATATATATATATATATAGATAATAATAATAATAATAATAGTAGTAGTAGTAGTAGTAGTAGTAGTAAAAAAAGAAATAAATAAATGCCCTGATGCTGCACCAGGCATGGTTCCCATGGCTTCTGATCTTAATTGATTGAAAATGTTAACATGGACATGTTTTGTTTTGATGAATTAAAATGGGCCACAATAAATATCCTGTTCAGTACTACAGATTTGCTTGTCACTTGCCTGATCTGAAATGGTTAAGCATTTTTCTTGATGCACTGTGCATCTCTGTGCATGAGTGGGAGTTGTGGAGCATCATGATCTGCTGTTGAGATGCTTGTGTTTTTTTACATTTGAAGGATGGGGCCACCAACATGATTTTAGAGTGTTATATGAATACTTGGGGACACTCTTAATTGAAAACTGTCAGAGCAGACTGGGTTAACTGATCTGATGGAATTTATAACTGGGTCTCACATGCAAAGTTATGTCCCGTTTTTATCTGTCACCATATTATGCACATTTGGCTGTGAGGCATGTGTCTGGTATATAACCATTTCAGACTTTGTGTTGCAATAGGTATATTGGGCTTTGTATATTTTATACACACACACCACTTTGTGGGGGTGCTGCTCTCCAATGTAACAGCAATGACGACGATGATGATGGTATACTTGTTGAGTTTGCATGTGAATTGTGCTGTTAGTTCTTGTACAACAGATCTTGTTACTATAAGAGCACACTCCTGAATATTCAGGCTGATTTTAGTGATGCTGTCATTTGGATGGTTTAACTTATATCCAGACATTAAAAGTGTATCTGCTACTTACGTTTTTTTTCGTTGTGAATCTTTAACCTTTCACTATTTTTTTTCCATTTTGAGGTTTTTACTTCTCTCTTTTATATAAAAACAAATAATTTTTTTATTCTCATTAATATTGACCCCATTTAAAAATAAATAAATATTTTTTAAAAATGAGATCTTTTTAACATGCAGATTTCCAGAGGTCAATTACAAAGTCTTACTTCAAATGCCAACTTTATAATAGCTAACTTCCAATCTCTCTCTCACAGGTGGGATGTAGCAAGTCTCTTGTTGCTCTATTGCTACTTCCACGGAAAGTGCTCAGATGAACTATATTCCCTGGTTCTGCTAGTTCAGACCTTCACAGCAAGGACACACCATGACACTAACATAGTAGCAAACCACCTGCATTCTCTCTGTATTCTGTCAGTGAGAAGTAAGTTCCACTCGAACAGCTTCTTTCCATGAACCACTACTCTCTGGAACCAACTCCCAAGAAGATGTTACCTTAATCACTATTATCTTAACCTGTTCAAGTCTAGAGTTAACTGTTATCTTAACCTCCTATCTGCATGAATTGCCACTTAATGTAACCCTCTGATTGAGTGGTGCCCAGGCATTGTACAGGGTGGACCTTACTGTAAAAAATGTAGGCAATAAAAAGAAATCGAGTTGATTTATAGTTTCAACTGAAGTCTTAACATTGTTTTCACACTAAAGCATTTCTAATTAGTTGCCAGTGTGATTTTTCATTCCTGACTTAGATACGCGTTATTTGCTTTAAAACCACCAAAAAAGAACCTTGTAGTTGTAGCCTTAATAGCAAGGCCACAAAGACGAGATAATGTCGTCAGCTTCATAATGAAAATTGCCAACCACAAGCTAAGCAAGGCAATAAAGCCATTAAGACACAAGGAATTATTAAGTGAATATGAGAAAAAGAAAACATTATTAAGGAGAGAGAGACAATAAAAGAACAGGAGGAATTAAGAAAACAGAAGATAATGATTGATATGGCATTTAAATTTTTGATGATCAAAGTTGACTGGAAAGCAGGAAGCTGCAACAGAGTTCCACATGTGAGAAGTGTGAGAACTTGTAGTTACATCTAACTATTTCAAGTGTAAAATGATTGCCACCTATCTAATACTGCACTTAAATTCATAAAGTCAAGGTACCATAGAGAAAAGTTCATCAGAACAGTTACCATGAAAGTGTTTTTAAAAAAGGCAGAGGGAAGTTATGTTACAGGAAGTGGGAAAGTGACTGAATCTGAGATGACAGGTCAGGACCAATAATATTGCAGATTCTTCTTTGGATTTTATCAAGAGTATCTAAATAGCACACATAGCAAAAGCACCAGACCAGATGGGGTGCAATATTCAATGCATGGACAGCTGATAGACTTATAAATGTACAAGATAGATTCTGGTAAGAAGAATTGTCTTACACTACACAGTGAACCAACTTTCCTAGCAGCAGACCTAGCAATTGATTCAATATAATCTTTCCACTTCATGTCAGCAGAAAAGGTTAGTCCGAGAAGGCGCAATGTGTCACTCTCCCGGAGATTAGCATTAGCCATGCTGATGGAAGGCAAAATAGATTTTCTAAGATGATTAAAAGAGAGGATGTTGGTTTTTGGAAGTGTTAAAATTAACAAGACATTCCTTGTCCCAGTTAACAACAGATTGTTAAGCATTTTTCAGATCAGCTGCCAATTTGACCTTTTTGAACTGATCAGACTTACTATTAAGACAGGAGTAAATAATTGTGTCATCATAAATACTGAGTTGAGAACTGATGACATCAGGAAGGCCATTGGTGAAAATTAGGAACAACATAGGTCCAAGCATAGAGCCCTGGGGAGACACCTATATTAATGTAAAAAAGATCTAGAAGAGTGGGTGTTCAAGACAAATTTTATTTCACGATTTGATAAGAAAGATTGAAAAACTTAAAAAATTTGTCGAGAAACACCATAACACTATTTACATTATTTGGACTTTATGCTTTGTGCCATGTGTCCTCAAGGACACATGGTACCGTGGATAAAGGTGTTAGTTAGATCCATTGACAGGATCCAAAGAGTGTGAGTTCAATACCTGGTTAAGGCAGTGGAGAACTTGGAGAGGGGAATTAACAGGAGATAACTGATAACTGACATCCATTAGACATGACACGTGGAACTAAAACAGTCTACCTCAGTGTGCGAAATAAAGGGTTCAGTTTGACATTCCAAGCAACTGAAGAAGGCTGGAGCATACAACGGTCGAAATGTTGTAATAAATATGGTAACAAAGATGAGGACAATAGTCTGAATAATGTATCTAGTGTAAATAACACCTCATCTCAGAAATATAGACAGGCACTAAAATACCATACCGTTGTGAAGAAGACCAGCATGCCAAACCCTGTTAAATACTTTTGAGATATCCAAAGTAACAGCCTGAGCTTCACCATTCTTATCTAAATCTTGAGAGACTCTTTCATTGATAATAGTTAATACATTAGCAGTTCACCTAGAAAAGTAAAAGTTATATTGTTATTTGAAAGAAGACCCTTCGAAACAAGATGCTTAACCAGTTTGGAGATGATTAGAACCTCTAGTACATTGCCAAAAAGCAATAGAAGGTTAACAGACTGATAAAAGGATCAGGCGATTCACCTGAGTTCTTAAAGACTGGAACTACAGAATATAATTTTCAACAAACAGGAAAGAAAGAAGCAGTAAGACGTTTATTGTAGAGCTTAGAGAAAACGAACCAGTTCAGGAGCATATTTCTTAAAGACTATTGCATGGATACCATGAAGTCTACATGCTTTGTGGAGATCTAGTTTAGAGATAATAGCAGAAAACATGTAAGGAGTTATATGGATATCACTCAATAGGGATTCATTTCTAAGTGGAAAGTCAGGCAGAAATATCCAAGATGAGTCAAGAGTAGAATTTGAAGGGAATTCGCAAGCAAAATATTCTGCGTCATCAGAAATTTTTTATTTATTTTTAAGTCAGAAACATTTAAATGGAAGTTCGTTTAGTCTTGGACTGTATTTTTAATCGCTATTTTGACTGCAAAATTATATATATTTATATATATTTTTTTAATGTAACATTTCTGGAATTGCAAATTATCTTTACCTGCTGACTTTCTTCCCTTGAATTTATTTGACTGATTTGAAGAGTAAAGAATTGTTTCCAGGGGACATAACTCTTCGTTTTATTTAAATCCTATATGCGTTTGAACGGTCGTAAGGGGGATATAACTCCCCATATTTTATCTTCGCTCTCAGACAGAATATCTTGAATAGAAATTAAAATAGGTACCTCAACAAAATCGCTAAAAAATTAGCATACCGTCATGAAAAAATTCTCCAAACATAATGAAAACATTAAATTTTAAAATCTTGTTTTTCTTGCATCAGCAGATAGACTATAAATTAGCTTAGCAAATTGTAGCGTCTTTTTTACGTTGAAAGACACATAAATCTGGAAATTCTTGCAAAAATCAAATAACTTGGATTTTAATGAGACGTTCAGGATTTATTCACAATTGAATGAAATTATTTTAGAAATGTTTGCTCTTTAGAAAATCGTGATAAAAATATATTTTTTTACATGTGTTTCACTGCACTTAATTTTATGAAAAGTCGAGAAATTTAATGAGATAAGTTTTAGTGACTATATCAGTTAAAAGCAGAACTTTTTGGAGAATTTAAATCAGTCATTTTTTTTTTGTAATAAATGTCTTACCGAAAATCTGCTCTGAATCATAAAATAAAAAGAGCAATAAAACCGTTATTTAATTTGAAAAGCTTTTAATTGCTTTTATGAATAATATATATTAAAGGCAGAAAAAACTTTTTAATGAATAATGAATTTTTACAAGATTTGTTTTCATTTTTTTACAGTTTTAATAAGAATAATTTTAAAAGTTTTTAAATCTTTTAAAATTCAATTTCAGTGGTAAGTTTTAGGCAATATTGCTATTAAATAAAACTATATTGACTTATCATATATCGTAAAGCATATTACAATCTGATAACCCTGAGTATTTTTAAAAAGAATTTTGAATTGTTTATGTTTTTGTATAAACATGCCAATTTTTGTAGATACGGTTACCCATACATGACGTTATCAGAAAATAAGTGCGATAATGCTAGTAAATTTAAAACCCCCAAATTATCTAAAATTCAGTAAAACATTATATTACGGAGAATATTTTCTTAAATTTTGAAGATTACTGAGGTATTCATGTTATATTCTCCAATTATTTTTCATAGGTAAAGTCCCTGTAGAACAACATTAGATAAAATCTATCTGTCATTGGTCTGTCCTGAAGCTGTTAACATGAATAAACAGCTACCACCATATTAAAAAAATGCATTCCTATATTATTTAGAGTAAATAATAGTTGTTTCAAATCAGATTAATTATACTTTAAATCAGCTAATATTCCTCAAATGAAGTTTGAGAAAAGTACATTTTATTTTTGGTAGAAAAAAAAAAATTTACATTTTTGTAACAGTTTGCTAAAAATGCTGCAAAATTCAAAAAGTTCAGAAATACAGCATAGTATTTTGCTTATTGGAAATATTAAACTTAATCTCTCAGCTTGAAATTAAAACTAAAATAAAAGCTTCAAGAAAGATCTTTCATTTTTAAGAATTCACCTTAAACCTTAGGTATCACATTTTATGGAGGTACCTAAATTTAAATATTAGAATCTGAAGTTTCTAATCTCATGTGCTTCCCTTGGAAGTTATTTCTTAAAATCTCTCTCCTTAGTTTTTTTTAAAAAGTTTGAAGTTCTCTCTTAGAAAAAAGTTTTCCTGCAAGACTAGCCATTTTCCTTTAGATTGGTTTGCTAGTTTTTTATGGCTTATCAATCTTTTGAAGGTTATTTAAAGCCAGAAAATATTTTTTGTAGATTTACTGGTACAGGTCCTACTAATTAAACCCATACTGAGGTGGATTCTTACTTTTCCCAATGTTATTTGTGTGTAAGTGAATATAACAAAACCAACTTTAATTGGAACCCGGCTATCTGATTTCCAATTCCAAGCTATTATACCACCTGCACATTCAATTTTACAGCACCTGGTATTCCCAAGTGGTCACCCATCTAGATATTGACAAGGCTTGACATTGCTTAACTATGGTGATTGTTCAAGAAACAGTGTTTCAACGTGATGTGGTCATAAGTCATTTTTCTTTAGAAGTCATTAAATGTCCACATGATGCTAGTTAATTATCTTTCATAAACGTGTGATTAATTAAAATTTAAATTCTCCTCTTAATTTTATCAGCAATGGAATTTATCTGATGAGTTTTTTGAAGTTTATTCCTGCCTCACAAATAAATAAGGGTGTGTAGGTCCATTAAAATGTTGTAAATTAAGAGACCCCATTCCCACTTGATGCACTTTATTTGAACCTAGCATTTATTAAAATTTTGTGATATCAAGAATTGCACGTTAATATTTACTGATCTTGATTATGTATTAGCAGTATATTTTATTACATTAGAAATCTCAACATATTTCATCTGGCTTTATGCAAGCCAACCTGACATTTTGTCATTATTAGCACCTCTCATGAACCAAGTTCCTATATGCATTTTATAATTATTTTTCTATCTTTGGAAAAAGTATGAAACTCCCAATTATTAAGGCTTACGGCCACATCATATTGAGACACTGATTCCCATATGATCACTGAAGTTAAGCAACATCAAGCCTGGTCAGTACCTAGGTAGGTAACGGCTTGGGAATATCAGCTTGGATGTGCAGGTGGTGTAATTGATAATGGTTCGGAATTGTTAATCAGAGAGCCAAATTTCAATTCCAGTTTCATTCGTTATATTCACTTACATGCAAATACTGTTGGGAAAGGTGTGAATCCACCTCTTCTCCCTGCATCTATGGGTTAATTATCTCAAAAAACAAAAATATTCTTACAGTCTGAAAATATTTTCTGGCTTTAAATAACCGGCAAAGGGTTGATAAGCCGTAGAAAACGAATCAATGAATCGGTCAATTTGGCTGTTTGGAAAAGAATGCAAAATAGAAGATATCCTGAAGTCAATTGATAAGATAAATCTTTTTAAATCAAAGCATGTAGAAAAGCATAAAGCAAAAGGCAACAAAACTGCCAAAAGGAGAACTTGAAACCACAACGCCATGTTTATTAAAAAGAATCAATAAAATGCCTAGTTATTAAATTTTTGAAAATTGAAAGATATCTCTCTATTTGGTTTCTTTTAAAAACAATAGTAATGTTATTTTAGCCACAGTACCTGTAAAGTTTAATGGAGTTTAGTATATTTGTCTTCCTCTAAAATATCTGGTTTTCTATCCTGAAATATTAACTGTTTTATCTTTTGTCATTGTCTCCTTCTTTTAGTTTTATCATTAGTTTCTCTTATAATTTGTCTTATGCGACAAACCCTGAACCACGCAGATACTTATTTCTCTTTTGAAACATATATATTGTATGAGAATCTCTTAATCCTCACCTGAATGGTTAAAGATGCATTTATTTACATATACTTGTCCGCATTTGTTAATATACACCGATAAAGGTTTATGACTGTTTTGCTAGAAGAAATGCTGGAAATTAGAATAAGGGGCAAACATGGATAAATGTGCTTGCAATAAGGCGGGGTGTCAAAAGGACGGCTTTTCCATGGACACTCCTATTCTTTTAATTCCCATCACTCCTCGCCAATGTTTATTCTTTTAATCATCCTGGGTATGATGATAAACTGCATCTGGCAGTAAGGCCTCTGATCAGGAGATTGGATGTTTTGAAGAGCATTGAACCATCTCTTAACTGCTGTTGTTCTCAGGTCGATCCTAACCTGGAGTGGTAGCACCTGTTAGGGTCCCAACTATGGGCAAATAGTGAACCTCCAAACAAAAATCTACAGTACATTTTTATAATGAAATGAGCAACGATACATTTTTATAGTAAAATGATAATAAATGCAACAATAAAAAAATATTAAAAACATATAAAATACATTTTTCTAGGAAAATTACTAATAATATAGTTTATTATCTACAAACTATATATCTAAAAAACATACCTTTACTCTGAAAGTATAAAATTATGTACAAAATATTTAGATTTTGTCATGGAGGTTGATATGCCACTAAACAAAATCAACCAACCAATTATTCTTTTAAAAAGTGATGATTAGAATTGTAATAGAACCAAAATGTATGAAAATGAGTTTATAAATTTTCTTTGTTCTTGAGAATTTACCACAAAAATAATAAACACTATTTATTTATTCTCAGTATGGCTGAGGCTAACCTTCAGAAAAGAAGACTCATTGCACCTTCTCGAGCTAACATTCTCAGCTGACTTAAAGTGGAAAGATTATATAGAATCCATTGCTAGGTCTGCTGCTATGAAAATTGCTTAGCTGTGTTGCACTAGACAAATTTTCTCTCTGGAATCTATTTTACACATCTTTAAGTCTACCATGCTTCAAATATTGCTACCACATATGGTCGGTGCCCCTGCTATATATTTAGAGTTTCTTGATAAAATCCAAAGAAGAATCAACAATATTATTGGTTCTGACCTGGCATCTCAGCTTCATCACTTTCCCACCACTGTAATGTAGCTTCCCTGTGACTTTTCTGTAAATACTTTCATAGTAATTGTTCAGATGAACTCTTTGCCATGGTACCTAAACTTGAGAAATTTAAGCACAGTATGCAATTGGCAACATGGCCTCATCAATTCACAGTTGAATTGGTGAGATGTAACTGTAAGTTCTTTGCTAACAGTTTCTTCTCCTGCACTTCTCGCTTGAGGAACTCTCTTCTGGCTCCATGCTTTCCAGCTAATTTTGATCTTTAAAAATTTAAATGCAATGTCAATTGTTATCTACTGTCTTCTTCTAATATTTCTGTTTCCTAATTCTTTCACACCTATTAACCCCTTATGGCTTTACTGCCTTGCATGGGTTGAAATGATTAAAAACAATAAGATTGTTTATTTACACTATTTATTATATTATTTATTTGAATGGTTGGTAAAAGTAATTGCCAGTTTATTCAAACTTTATAAATGGGGAATAATAAAGATTTCCTTATAGTTTGTTCATATATTTTAATAATTTAGTAAATGTTTATATATTTATGAATAAAAAATTATTTTCAGATTTATTTCTTTATAAATTGCATTGCATTATTTCTAATTGTATTAGTTTTTAGAATGTTGCATAAACAATATAATATTTAAATAGTGTTTAATATTTTTGTTGTAAATTCTCAAGAACAAAAAATGTATAAATTCAATTTCATCATTTGATGAGGTTTATTCCAATTCTAAAATTTTGCTTTTTAAAACAATAAACATTGCCAAAGAGTGAAAGTAGTTACAAAAAGTAGTGTCATGGGAAAAACTATCCTTTTAATGCTACATCTTATTGTGGGCACGTTTATCCATGTTTGTCGAATAATGTTATAAAAAACACAAACAAAGAATGAGAAGGATAAAGGGATCTATTTAAATTGAGTGTTCCACTTGTAAAAAATAGGGACAAAACTTTTGGGGAATAATTTTTGAAGATTCACATTCATTAGACCTTCCTCTACAAACAACATTTGTCAGAATAAAAAAAATATTGAGTTTTTTTATAATTTTAGAAGTGATGTCCTTTTCATAATATAAATACAGTGACAAATCGATCCCCGAAGTTTTAAAGAGTTATCTGTACTTTATTTTTATTTACAAATATAAAGATTAAAATTGCATGCCATTAATAAGTATTCTTATGAATTAGGAAAACGGGCATCAGTAGTATGTAGTTATCAGTAATATAAAGACAGTTTTAATCTTGACATTTGTAAATGAAAATGAAGTACAGATTCTTTAATCTATATTGTTGCTTCTCATAGCAGTGCTTAGGTAGTGCTTTGGTTGCATTCTTTGACTGTGAAAACAGTACTTGTTTCCAACGAGACTGAGATACCTAAGTATTGAAATAATTTAATTAACAAAAACACAAGAAACTCTTAATATTTTCCTCATCAATTCAAGATTATAATATCGACAAACTCAAATCTTTTCAAAGGATGTATATTATGTGTTTCATGAAGCCTAAAAAGGTATTAAATTCAGAGTTTCTTGTCTCCTAGACTGGCTTCCAACCATGGTTATAGAGCCCAATCTTTCCTGCTACTTATCTGAAAGTTTTAAGGATAATAAATGTACACATTCCTTTTCCAATCTATTTGTGAGAAAATGATTGCAATGAAATTTATCGGAGTTCCAATATGACTTTACAAATTCAGAGATCAATTTGATACTGTACTTATAATCTGAAAAAGAGCCCACTTTCAGTATGATAGAAATCAATATTTTTTTAATTCTAAAAAATGTTGTAGGTAAAGTAAGGTGAATTCTGATCTACAAAAATTATTCCCCTGCCACTAAATATTCCCCAGCTTTTATGACAAGTCAACTTTAAGGTAAAATCAGTATAAATAAAAGTTGATCGTCTTTTTCCCTTCCAGAAACTTAATACATTATTTACAAAGTAAAGTTAATTATTTTTATTAAGCGAAAATAACTGTTTGTTAAGAGAAAATAAACGAAATAACTTTGCTTAATTCTTACACGTGATCTTGTTTCTCATTTCTAAAACTGAATTCTCTAATTTGGTCTTCTTGTCTAGTTGAATGTCCACCCTCTCAGCCATATGTGAGCCCTCTTCTGACTGAACCTTGTTTAAATCTTTTGTAGTGTCTGTACTAGACAAGTTACCCAGGCTAGCCCAAAGCTTCAGCTTTCCATCTTCGTTTGATAATCAGGAAGAAGAAGCGAGTTTTCCCAACCCTACTGACCTGGAAACGTCCCTGGCAACATCCTTAGCAGATGGTGGCATGCCATTCCTCACTAAGTCTGCACAGAATGTGATTGACAAGTACCGACTGAGAGCAAAAATTCTCAATGCCACACAGATGAAAGCTGCCCGCCGTGGAGTTACGGAAGGAAGACAAAACCATGCAAGGTCAAAGGTTGGTTCGCAACACCAACAGCAGCAGCAGCAGTCATCTTCAATGGCAATGTCGTCCATTCCAAACTTGCAGCCCAAACAAAAACTTCTTTATAGCATCACTTCTGTGAATGCCGGTAAAGGTTATCAGTCTGTGGTATCATCAGCTCACAGGCTAAAATCTCGATCAGCGCCAACGAGCAGTTCTGACTTGGAGGAGAAACGCAAGGAGTATTGGCGTCGGATGAAGCAGCGAGCGCGAGCACGGCTGTCGCAGGAGGAGAGAGAAATAATCAACAAGCGTAGGCGGCAAAAATATGCAGAACGGAAAAGGTCATACGGAAATGAACTGGACTATAACCCTACAGTTTTGCGCGCCTCTGCATTACAGGCTCCTTTTGGAATGCGGCCGTAAAAAGTAACACCTTGAGAGGCGCATAGAAACTTTGCATGAAGTATTTTCTGAAATGCTGGTTTTTCTAACTGTGGCCAGTGCAAACCAACATTCCTTATTCTATCATGTTTTTTTTTAGTCACAAAATGCTTGTAATCACATCTATTTATTATACTGTACAGTAACTTGGTAATCGCATATTCATTCAAGTGGAAAACAATAATATATGTGAAAGAAACTTTATACACATGCTGGATATAACTTTTAGTTTGCATTGGATGCCAAGTCAATGACTGAGGTGTAATCTGCTTTGGCAGTTATCCTGTTTTGAAAAAAAGATGGACAATGAAAAGACAAATGACTTACTACAAAAATAAAGCACAAAAAGAATCATACAAAATTAGGTTCAACAAAGGAAGAAATTAATGAACTTGTTGAAAGACTATCAAAATATAAATGTAATTATTGGATGCATTCATTCATTTTTTTACTGTTTGAAATTTTCACTCTAAACATAAAACATCTGTTTCACTGTCATTATCTTTCGTACTTTCATCTTCAGACTGAAAATTCATCATTTAAATTAATCCTAAAAACTCCAAATCTCATATCAAATTCCCTAACTTTGTAAATATATAGGCAGTTAAATAAATGGTTAATATAATAAATAATAAGTTTGTTAGTTGTATTATAAACTATTACTATGATATGACCTTGTTATCTGTTTTGTGTCATTACTTATATGTACCATTTTGAGGTTATCATCTCTCTTATTTAACTTAGAAAATAATTTCAGATTCAAGAATCCAAAATTCCATTGTTTTTTTCTATCTTGTTATAAATTTAAAAAAATTATTGAACATTTATGTCTATTTATAGTTAGTATGTTACATAAACTATGGGAGGAGAAAGATGCATACTTTTCCCAAAGGTATTTGTGCTTCAGTGAATGTAATGAAACCAGACTGGAATTCGAACTCATGATTGATTGAAATAAAAGTTTTCATTTTTAACCCAGAATGACATCTTGTTGCTCCAGAATGTAGATTAAATGTCTAAAGATTTATGAAGTGTTAACTTTATGCGTTGGAAAAGCAAGCAGCATGGGCTTTAGTTTTCAATGAATCTTTATGCTGGATTAAAATTTATATTTCAAGATAAAAGCCTAAAATCCAGATGGTTTATTTGCTTTATAACATTTCAGTACTACCAGACTCAGATTATCAGCTTTCTCTTGTAGTATCTTAAGTCACGTATTGACGTCTGCCAAATCCAGAATAGGGCCTTTCTTTTCATCATGGCTTTAGCTTAACATTTTTCATCATGTTCCTGGAACCTTCCACCAAAATAACTTTGATTATCTCCCCCAAATTTTCAAAATCTCCTGAAATCAGAATATTGTTATTTGAATTTTGTTACCATTTGTAGCCGTTAGTTGGAGGATAATAAAAACATCATCAAACTGTTTAGGAAATAAATATTTTGATCTATTCAATCTTTAATTATTTATTTAGTTTTTAAAGGCATCTAGTTAAAAACAGGGTAAGATGTATCGAAAATTTAAAAAAAATTAAAATACTTAAGTTTTAAAAACAAATAAAAACAAAAAATTGTTCAATATTAGAGTAATTTTTATCAAAACCACAGCTTTCTTTTTATTTAAACATTTTGATTAAACCACCTTCAGGAATTTTACGCAGAAATGTTTTTATTAATTAATTTACATGCTCAGAGTAACTTTAATTTAAGAATTGTATTTTCTGCATTCATTTTCTATGAAAAAATAATTAGTGCATTCCAACTATTCTCAATTATCTGCTTTTCATCATGACTAAATTTTCAAGAAACTTGGACCTTTGTGCCTGCAAACAAACTGTGTCAAGAGGATGATTTTTCCATTGAGATCGCTTTTATTTTAATTACCTTCACTCCTTGGCAATGTTTATTCTTTTAAAAAGCAATGATTGAAATTGTAATAAAACATAAATTTATGAAAGTGACTTTATACATTTTCTTTCTTCTTGAGTATTGAAAACAAAAATAATAAACACTATTTATTTATTAGATTGTTCATTGGAATAGTGGGCAAAACATCAGCTAATTGCCAATTGATTTGAACTTATAAAATGGTAAATAATAAAGATTTCATTTTAGTTGTTTCACTTTTTAATAATTTAGGAAATGTTTATAAATTTATGAATAAAAATTGTTTTCATATTTATTTCTTCATAAATTGGTAAATAATAAGTATTGTATTGCATTAGTTTTAATTGTATTAGTTTTTAGAATGTCATAAATATAAAATTATTCGTGTAAATGAATAATCTAAAAAATAGATATTAAACAGTATTTAATATTTTTGTTGTAAATTCTCAAGAACAAAGAAAATGTATAAATTCACTTTCATCATATATTTAGGTTTTATTACAATTCTAATCATTGTTTTTTAAAACAACAAACATTGCCGAGGAATGAAGGCACTTAAAATAATAGCGGTGATGATGGAAAAAACTGTCCTTTTGACATTTTGTTTTTTGCAAGTATGAAAGGCCAAGTTTATGAAATTTTCTATGTTTAATTTTCAATTTTTAAAATTTCCCTTGTATTTTCAATTTAGTTTATAATAAGCAGAAAAAATGACATATAAATGTTGTTTGTTAATTTTTCATTCAAGTTTTTTAACCAAAATTTGACAGAAAACTATAATTTTTTTTGCTTTGATTATTAAAGCTGTTCTAAAGTATAATTTCTTTCATATTTTCTCAGACTGGGAGTTGTAGTTAATCTTGTGTATCATATTCTACCTCTCCACCTTACTGCTTGGGCACTTATATAGTCTCTATGTCTTATCTATGCTAATTAGGCAGTCGTTTACATATCACTACAAAACAAAATTAATTCTTACCGTTATATCCAAATGTTTTTGACATTAAGAGATAAGTAATACAAAAATCTAAATTTAAGTCCTTAAACCTCAATTTTTCATTTGTGTTTAAAAAGAAGCACTTAAGTTTTGTTATTTAGTTTGTTTGTGTGTCTGTGCATGCTGCATTTATTAAAAGCCACCCACTATTCATGAGAAGAAAAAAAAAATATTTTAAGAAATTACTTGCTTTTAAAATAAATATAACAGAATTTTAATTAAAAGTTTTCTATCATCCTGGCATTATCTCAAGAAGCTTAACCAGTCAACCCAGACTAATGTTCCCCTCATCTCTGGGTCAACGTTAGTCATAAGCCTTTGTTTTCATTGTAATACTAAATCAATAAAAATTTAATCTTAGTTAAAGAAAATGGCAAAGAAAATCATCACTGCTTGCACAGATTCCAGCAACACTCTATCGCCATCCAATTCTTTTGTTCATCATATTCAGCAGGTGGGAGGGAATGTAGTTCATGTCCCAAATCTGCTTGATATAAGTCTTGGCTTGTTGTCCTCTGCTAGCTCTTCCTTGGGTCAGCTGAACACAAAAAACTTTGCTAACAATTTTGTATTTAGCTTTCCAGCAATACCCTGCAAATCTAACTTTGTGCTCTTTGATGATGTCTGATACTGGATGATGGTTCCCATACAGTTGCTCATTGGTCAGACGATTCCTTCACGTGGCATTCAAAGTAAAAAACAATGCTTTGTATTTGATGTTAAAAAAGACAATTATGTTTTAAATATAAACTTATTCAACTAAATTCAGTTAGGTAGGGGTGCTCATGAATTTGACAAAAAAATGGCATACTATGATGTAAAAATACCATGAAGACTAAGTTTTGTTATCAAAAGTTTTTTTTAATTATTTTAGTAAATTTTTTAATCCTTTTTAGAACATTCGAAATTTTGATTAAAAATCTTGTTTTTCTTGCATCAGCAGATGGACTATAAAATAACATAGCAAAATTTAGCGTCTTTTTTGCAGCGAAAGATACATTAATTTGGAAATTCTTGCAAAAATCAAATAATTGTCAGATTTTAATGAAACTTTCAAGACTTATTCACATCTAAGTTATAAAATACAAAACCTGATAAAACTAAGACATTATTTAGAAAAGCTTTTAATTGCTTTTATGAATAATATATGTTAAGGACAATATTGTCTGAAGCAAAAAAAATTTCCAGTGAAAAATTAATTCTTATAAGAATTGTTTTCTTTTTTTTTTACTTTTTTAATTACAATAATTAATAAAGATGTTAAATCTTTTAAAATTCAGTTTCAGTCTTTTAACTGTTTGGAAATGCTATTATTAATTAAAACTTTTTACTTATCATAAATCTACAAGCTTATTACAATCTGCAATCTAGCAGTATTTAAAAAAAGAATTTTAATTTGTTTCTGTATATGTATAAGCATGTCTTTTTTTATATATGGATGTACATACATGAAATTATTAAAAAGTCATGTGTTTTAAGAGTAGTTTAAAATTTCATAACTAAGATAATGTAAAAATTAATAATAAATAAAATACCATAAAATTTCATAAGAGATGTATGTTAAAAATTATAGGTACCTCTCTGAATTTATGACATTTTATGTTATTAATTTTTATATTATCTCAGTTAAGAAATTTTAAATTTATTTTATTGTTATTTTAAATTGTATTATTATTTTTTCAGAAAGCATCTTCAATTGTAAGGCTATAGCTAATGTACCTAAAACCAATAAAATACCAGATTACTTGAAATATTTGTTAATTTGTAAAAAATTACTGGGTAGTTAAATAAGTTCACTTAAAATTTATGTCACTTCTGTTCATATGTCATAACTTCTCCTGACCTCAGCTGTCAATATCATCAATCAACACCTGATAAACAAGGTACTATGGTTAAGAAATGCTTTTCTTATTTTCTACAGTGTTTTATTATGCTAAAAAGTAAGTAATGTTTATTTCAAATTAGATAAAGTAAACTATAAATTTCCTAATTTTCTTCAAAAAACCTTTGAAAAAAGTATATTTTATTTTTGCAAGATTTTTGTAATGGAGAATGAACTTTTGTTTACAAATGTCTAAAAAGTGATGGGCATCTTTGATTCTACTGAAAACAAAAAAAGAAAAGAAAAGAAGTCTATTCCAATCAATAGGAATTTGGGTTTTAAATACAACAAAGTATTTTGCTTACCAGTTATAGTAAATTTATTCTTTTACCTTCTAATTAAAGCTAAAAAAAAAGCATTAAGAAAAATTTTGCATTTTTACAAATACATTTTAAACCTTCAGCATTACGAATCTGTGAACATCCATAAATTAAAGATAGTTATAATGTGAACATTTCAAAGGTAAGTTAGAAAGCACGGAAAATGAACAAGTTAATACTTTTTGATCATTTCAGTAGTCATAAATTCATTCATTCCTAGAATAAAGTTGATTGACTGTATGTTTGATTTTAGTCTTCATTTCATGATTTACTTTTCTCTTTTTTTAATAATTTCACCCAAAGTAAGGCAATAAAGTCACAAATGACTATTCAGTGTAAAAGAATATGAAAGAAAAAGCATTATGAAAGAGAGAGAACAAAAAAAGAACAGGAATTATTACAATAATAATTGACAAAGGGTTTCTGAGAGAGAAAGAAACAGAGAGGACAATGAAAGTACAGGATTTGAAGAGAGAGATGACAATTGACATTGCATTTAAATTTCTGAAGATTAAAATTGGCTAGAAAGCCAGAAGCAAGTTCCACACAGATGCAAAGGGTTTCTGAGAGAGAAAGAAACAGAGAGGACAATGAAAGTACAGGAGAGATGACAATTGACATTGCATTTAAATTTCTGAAGATCATAGTTTACATGAAAGAGAGTTTGACAAGCGAGAAGCAGGAGAGAAGAAACCATTGGCATAGAACTTATGGTTAGAACCAGCAATTTCAACAGTAAAATGATGAGACCTAGCTGCCAATCTAGTGCTGCACTTAAATTTGTGAAGTTGAGCTATCCATGAGGATAGGTCATGACAGTTACAGTGAAAATATTTATAAGAGAGTCGAAGGGAAACTACATCATGGTGGTGGGAAAGTGACTGAAGTTGAGATGCTAAGTCAGGAGCAATAGCATCGGTCATTCTTCTTTGGATTCTATCAAGAATCTCTCGGTACATACCAGAAGCACTAGGCCAGATGTAGCAGCAATATTCAATACACGGACGAACAGTAAACATATAAAAGTGCATGCTAGATTCAGGCATGAACAATTGTCTAGAATGGCGTAGTGAACTGACTTGCCTGGCAGCAGACTTAATTCAATCTAATCTTTCTACTTCATGTCAGTGGAGAACACGAGAGCACATAGGTGCAGTTCAGGAGGCACATTACTTAAGGACAATTGCAGGGATACTATCAAGCCAACATGCATTGCGTGGGATCATGTTTGGAGATAATTTGGAAAAAAGGATAGAGTTATATGCATATCACATCGTGGAAAGCCCGATGTCAAGGGTAGAATTAAAAGAGAATTTGTGGTGAAGGTATTCTGCTTTGTCAGCAAATAACAGCATTTCAAATTGATTAAAGAGAGGAGGGACTGATGACTTACCCTTATTTAAGAAACTCTTACAGAGCTGCTAGTCGGCACAAAAACCAAACTTGTGAGAGGTTATACAGTGCTTCACTATGTCAGTGAACAATGACTTGGCCTCCCTTAGAACACGTCTGCAATTATTATGAGAAGACAGAAAGAGGAGTCTGTTGTGATCAGAACGATGATGTTGATATAACTGAAAAAAAAAAAAGCAATTCCTGAGCATGCTGGCATGTGAAACAAAGAGAAGTCTGATTTTATTTGGTATTGACAAGGAGGCATAGAAGTCTTGTGCTGGATTTAACCCAAGAAGACAGAGGCATAATTCTCAGTAGAGAGACTAAAGACTTTAAGTGGCTTCACAAAGAAAATCTCAATCACTATGTTGGTATTAGAAAAAAAGTCTTGGTGAATTGCAGGTTCATGTCTAATAAATGAAAGAGTAAATATCAACTGACACTACAGTGTGATCCAAATTGCTAAGCAAGACAAGAGCCAAGAGTGGAGGTAAGGAACAAATCGATTAAGGAGGCATGTTGGTCAGCGTTATGTGGAAAACAAGTAGGGAAGTCAACTATTTAACTGAGAGAATAAGCAACAGAAAAATTAAATGTCTGATTACTGGCAACATCAGTAGTATTAAAATGATGCAGCCACTTGGCATGGAGAGCATTATAATGTTTGCGGCTGAATGTCGAAAGAAAGCCATTTCTATACTGTCAGATATTTCGTTGTTCACACTATTGTAAGGTAAGTAGAAGGGGACTGATAAAAGAAAAACATAGCTAACAGAACATAATATTGAGTCTTGAACGCACAATTCCCATTTCACTGGAATATAAAAGTCTCAACCCATTTTCCCAAATATAAACTCCAAGATCATGCATATATACTCTAGAATCATTTTGGCAAAGAGAAAGATATCCTGGAACAGAGAATTCAGTAGTAGAGATTGAGGTGTTTAAATTAGTTTTGCAGAGCGTTAAGACATCTGCAGAATGTTTGAAAAGAAGAGATTCGACTCTACAGAGATTGGTACAAATATGAATGTTGGAGAAAAAAAGTTTGTGAGGTTTCAGTGACTTTTTTGAAAACTATTAATTCTATTTAGTCATCCTTTTCTTGCACAGGTTACACACCTGAAGAAGACCAAAAATCACTTTGGCTGAAACATTGTGATAACAGCATAAAAAAAAAATATTTCATTTTGTTTGTTTGTTTTAGTTTTACAGCATATCAACCTTAATGGGTCATTTAATGCTGACAAAAATTTTTATTGTTGGTAATATTATCTTTTTTTTAAAAATCTATTTCTGGGAATATTTTTCCTTCAAAAAATCTATTTCTGGTAAAATTTTTCCTTCAAAAAATTCATTTCAGGTAATGATTTTCTTTTAAATATGTATCACTGGTAATATTTTCTTTTTTTTCCAAAAATGTTTAGCTGGTAATATATATATATATATATATATTTTTTTCTTTTCTTTTTTTCAAAAATATAATGCCTATTTTTCAAAACAAACATGTAGCTGGTAATAATATTTTTTTTAAAAACATATAGCTGGTAATATTTTTTTTTTTAAACATATAGCTGGCAATATTATTTTTTCAAAAATGTATAGCTGGTAATATTATTTTTTCAAAAACGTATAGCTGGTAATATTATTTTTCAAAAACGTATAGCTGGTAATATTATTCTTTTCAAAAACGTATAGCTGGTAATATTATTCTTTTCAAAAACGTATAGCTGGTAATATTATTCTTTTCAAAAACGTATAGCTGGTAATATTATTTTTCAAAAACGTATAGCTGTTAATATTATTCTTTTCAAAAATGTATAGCTGGTAATATTATTCTTTTCAAAAATGTATAGCTGTTAATATTATTCTTTTCAAAAACGTATAGCTGGTAATATTATTCTTTTCAAAAACGTATAGCTGGTAATATTATTTTTCAAAAAAGTATAGCTGTTAATATTATTCTTTTCAAAAATGTATAGCTGGTAATATTATTCTTTTCAAAAATGTATAGCTGGTAATATTATTCTTTTCAAAAACGTATAGCTGGTAATATTATTCTTTTCAAAAACGTATAGCTGGTAATATTATTTTTCAAAAAAGTATAGCTGTTAATATTATTCTTTTCAAAAATGTATAGCTGGTAATATTATTCTTTTCAAAAATGTATAGCTGGTAATATTATTCTTTTCAAAAATGTATAGCTGGTAATATTATTCTTTTCAAAAATGTATAGCTGGTAATATTATTCTTTTCAAAAATGTATAGCTGGTAATATTATTCTTTTCAAAAATGTATAGCTGGTAATATTATTCTTTTCAAAAACGTATAGCTGGTAATATTATCCTTTTCAAAAGCGTATAGCTGGTAATATTATTTTTCAAAAAAGTATAGCTGGTAATATTATTCTTTTCAAAAATGTATAGCTGGTAATATTATTCTTTTCAAAAATGTATAGCTGGTAATATTATTCTTTTCAAAAATGTATAGCTGGTAATATTATTCTTTTCAAAAATGTATAGCTGGTAATATTATTTTTCCAAAAACGCACCGCTGGCAACATTATTCTTTCAAAAACGTATAGCTGGTAATACTATTTTTCCAAAAACGTATAGCCAGCAACATTATTTTTTCAAAAACGGCCTTTCTGTTGGACATAGTTTATCTCCATACCCAGGACGTGCATATAATCTGGGAGTTAACTATTTGCCCATAGCTGGGACCCTAACAGGTGCTACCACCCCAGGTCAGGGTGGACCTGGGGACAGAAGCAATTAAGAGGTGGTTCCACACTCCTCAAAACCTCCTGATCAGAGGCCTTGCTGTTGGATGCAGTTTAACACCATACCCCGGACGAAAAAATATTTGCCATGTTAATGAATCCTTATAGATTATTATATTTACCAATGTTGAGATGAAAAACTCTATGATGTTCACTGACAACAAATAAAACCCTTTGCTAAAATTTCACCTGGATTATTATCTGGTGTCGATATCAGAGTCGTTCTAATCTTCTGAGCTTTGCTCCTTGGAAGAATTCTCAGGTGAAGTATTGTCTGTACTATGAGTGGGGATCCTTCATGGAAAGAGATTTATGCTGCATCAGCCTGTAGGAGTCATGCCCAACTGATTATGGTCAGGAAACTGACAAGCTAAGATGCTTACTGTTGCCCATTTTAATTCACCAGGGCAAAACATTTCCATTTTAACATTTCCGGTCAATTAAGATTGAAAGCCAGGTCATAAGAGAAGTAGGAGGGAAAGTACAAGGAGTTATTCTTTAGAATTACAGATGTACAAGGTAACCAAAAATGTTCTCTCCGTTTTTTGATTAGTCATTGAATGAAGTTGAAATATATACGAAATGCGTGTAGCAATTGTTTTCAAATTCGGACAGCCGGAAGTAGGAACATCACACGTTATAAAAAAAACGCGCACCGTGCCCGGCCATCAGTTATAAGCCGGACAGCTGTGAGAAGGATGGAAGTGTCTAGAGATCTCGTTCGGGGCTGTTTGCTTTACGACTTCAACGTGGGCTTATCAGCAGCTGCATCAAGTCGCCGCATATGTCAAGCGTTTGGGGATAGTGCTATGGATGAACGTACTGCAAGGCGTTGGTTTCGAAAATTCAAGTCGCGAGATTTATCTCCATGATGAGCCTCGCAGTGGACGACCACAGGTCTTGAATGACGGTGTCCTGAAGGCGGCCATTGAAGAGGACAGTAGTCTAACGTATGGTGAACTTGCAAGACAGTTCAACGTTTGCGATGAAACAGACTTCACCTGCACCGCCTAGGTAAGACGTACAAACTGAGCAAGTGGGTTCCGCAAACGCTGTTGGAGGTCCACAAGGGACAACGAGTGGCAGCCTGCGTATCGCTGCTTTCTTGCCACCGTACCGCATCCTTATTCAATCGAGTGCTTACCAGTGATGAAAAGTGGGTTCTGTACGAAACTCCCAAGCGTTCCAGACATTGGTTGTCTCCTCAGGATGCTGTCCCTCACACCGCAAGACCGCCTATGCACCAACGCAAGATTATGCTTTGTGTCTGGTGGTTCATTATGAACTGCTACCAACGGACCAAACGGTCACTGGAGACCTATACTCGCAGCAATTGAAACGTGTGCAACAGGCATTGCGCCAGAAGGTGCCAGCACTGGTGAATCGCAAAGGTGTGCTTTTCCTCCATGATAACGCCATGCCGCATGTCGCGCGAGTGGTCAGGGATACCATACAGCAACTTGGGTGGGAGACTTTGTGCCATCCACCTTATTCACCTGACCTTGCACCATCCGATTACCACCTCTTCCACTCCCTGGATAATCATCTTCGTCGGAAATCCTTCACCAATGAAGCAGACTTGCGCAAAGCCCTCACGGACTTCTTTGCACCCCCCCCCCCGATTTCTAACGCAAGGGCATTGAGCAGCTGGAGACACGTTGGCAGAAGGTGCTGGATGCCGATGGCGATTACTTTGAAGACTAAATATAAGTTACACATACTGTGAAGCGTTTTCTTTTTTTCCTTTAAAAACGGACAGAACTTTTTTGGTTACCTTGTATTTTTTAAAGTCGTAATGCATTTTTATTTTTATTGATTAATCCGACAGATTTTATGACTTTAAACGTTATTTTTAGGGGATACTCGTCAAGCCGGTAGACGAAAATTAATAAATATACTGTTTAATAAATAAACCGATTGTCTTCTCAAAAACAAGTATCCACTAAAAATAACGTTTAAGTGATAAAATTACAAATACAAAAATCATGACGTTTTAAGATCCACGATAAAAATCTCCAAGGGGAACAACTCTTAAAAATCATTTTTATAGGTTCTTTCCCTTATCGGCTGGCTGTTCCTTTATTCTGAATTCATGCATTTTATTGTAAAATATTAAAACGGTTTGCTACTAACGAAAAACATGGCAAAATATGGCACAAGTAAATAAATAGAAAAGAAATAATAATAATAATAATATAAATGAATCCTTCAATTGTTGAGTAAAAAAAATAATTAAATATTTAATAATAATTAATATTTAATAATCATGACAATGTTTCCATATATTTTGAACAAGATATTGTTTGCTGTACTGGGATGGAAGCCATTAATAATTAACTGAAATCACCACCAAATTTCACTGAAATGAATAGAGTGAAAACATACCCTGTTTCCTGCTGCAATAGCTGAAAGGACAGGGTAATTTCTAGAAGATAATGTTACATTCAGTCATATACCCTATAAAAAACACTTACCTTTGTGAAGTGATAAACAAATATTAAAGTATATTAGTAAAATTGTCTAATAAACTGACTTTAGGATTGTTAAAAAAGATTGCCATTGTACTGAAATTAATTCTTTCTTTTGATGAGTGACATTAAATCAACCTAAGAACTGAACAAAGATTTTTTCAACTTCAAACCATTATCTATGGATTTTTAGAAGAAGTGATAACTTGAATGGAATTCATGTATATATATCGATTTATTGGGATCACATACAGATTAAATATGCCTCGGGGTCTGACAGAATAATAGGATAAAGAACAACACGCAAAAAAGCCATACAACATAATTTTTACTAGACACACACACATATGCACACACATTTGCAAATATACATTATCATCTGAATTGTACATAGACAAATAAGAATTATTATACGCTTATATTAATAAAGCAATATTTACAGTTTTTCAGTTAAGTTTGGAATGTGTTCATTTCTTGAGACTTCGAAAGGATGTGTTTTCTCTCCTTGAATTCAGGATGCCATAAATTATATAATAACATTTGATGAACAAGTCAGATGCATGTCAAACCTGAATAACCAATGAAAATCAACATAAAATTAAAAATACTGCAATTTCTTTCTTCTTTTTCACCATGTCTCATTCTGTGATGAAGCTTGAATAAAAGTGAAATATATTAGATTGATAAATGTTGCCTATTTGTCATTTATCTTACCAAATCTATCTATCTATCTATCTATCTGGTGGACTCTACCATTGTATTTGATGTATCAGAGTCAAGCAGCTCATTTCCTAGGAACTGACAGCCAGATTCCAGCACATATGATTTGATTATAATGGTGAAGGCTTTGTGCAGAACCAACCACACTTTTTGAAGTGCCGATTACAGAAAACTGGCGCACTACATGCCACAAGATCCCCAAACGACCCTCTGCAGGTTTTGAATTCTGAGTTGTCCTTCTCCTAGACCAATTGCCGTCCAAGGCTATAGAACTGTCTGTCCTGCTATTTACTCAAAGCTGGTGGGAGAAGAAGAAGATTAGTACCTTTCCTAAGAGTATTAGCATGTAAGTGAACAGAATGGATTCAATTGGAATTCAAACTCGGCTCTCTGATTCCTCAATCCGAGCCACTATCCACTACTCCACCATGCCTCCTTTATATATATCAGGGCTGTGGAGTCGGGCACAAAATCTTCAACTCTGGCTCCTCTATTTTTCGCACCTCCAACTTTGACTCCTCTTTATGTAAGTGATTATGGCCTACAAATCTCATAAATCCTATGTATATGCTCCTAATTTGAGTAGGCCTATATCATTATAAGTGGTTTTGATCTTTGGATCTTTGAAAGGATATAGAAGAAATAACAATAAAAATAAAAATTCTATAATGTAAGACTTTTTACATAAGTGTAAATTCAACTGGTGTCAGAGTTGGTATAGTTTTACTGACTCCAGTGACCCCTTAACATGTACACATATACAATACACCAATGCCCAACATTTTCATAAGTAAACTTTAATATATATATATATATATATATATATATATAGATATATATGTGTATATATATATATATATATATATATATATATATATATATATATATATATATGTAGAGAGAGAGAGAGAGAGAGAGAGAGAGAGAGAGAGAGAGAGCTCCCTGGATCTATGTCGTCCTGGACATAGATCCAGGGAGAGCTCTATGTCAAAAGACAGAGCAAAATTATTATTAATTAAAGAATTGCTTCTGACTCTGACACTGACTCTATGACTCTAACTCCACAGCCCTGATATAAACTCTATGTATATATATATATATATATATTAATCAGATTATGGTACAAATCCAAATTTTTCCTTTAAAAGGCTCATTAACAACAACTGTTGAGACAAACATACTTTTCTCTCTACTCAATCTTAGAAGTGGATTATTTAGTTATTTAGAAATCTAGGAGCCGAAAGATGAAACTCAAACACAATTTACTGCTGTATGAAGACATGTATGAACTGTATTGATAAATGAACAGAAGGGAAAAAGTATTTACTGTGTAAGGCATATAGATTTACTCATTATTCATTTTACCATAAAATAAATTTTTTTAGGTTTTGGTTAATGAACGTTTACTGGTTGATTGTTATATTTATTGTCAATATTTTACAAATATTTACTATTCAAAATGACCACCCTTTGCTTTCACCATAGCCCTTAATCTCTTCTCAACAGAAGTGCATGATTTCTTCCCTATCTCTTCATTCAAATTGTGCAATGACGTCATAGGAGCTTTCAGGTCTGACACACTTGAGTATGAATTATAGGAAACATTGCTCTCCAATATGTGACAAATCGCAAAGTCCATAGAATTATTGTCACAGCTTGATGGAGACCAAAAAGTTCATGGAACTGTCTCTTGCACCAGTTCTCTGTCAAATTGGCTGTGTGTGGAGGAAATCTGTCTTGAGTAAAGATATAGTGACTTCCAAATGTGGCTGGCAACCAGAGAAACATGTCTCTCTTCAAATTTTGTTGGTAAACTCTGCTATTCATTTTCATTCTTTCTTCAATGGAAATTTTAAACAATCAGAAGCATCAACAGCCCAAACCTTGACACCAGTTTGTTTCTATCCCTTGAAATATGTTCTGACACATTTGGGAATGTTTCCTGGTGAAGTGCCATAAACCTTATCATTTTGGTAAGCAGATCCCTGCCTCCACAGTCAAAAACTTCTTGTTCAACCAAATATAGACTTTGTGTGCAGCACACTGCTTCACATCCAACACTTTCTTTCCTTTGACAAGCTGTTTTTGCTTGGAGGCACTTAAGAGCAGATTGTCAGCATTGAATCTTGTATGGTTTTAGCCCTAAATCTCTTTTCACAATACTCGGTAGTGAACTATTCGAAGTATCCAGCTCTTTTGCTATCTTCTTCATGCTTCTTCTTGGATTTCTTTTCACGTTCTTCTTGATGGCTTCAATGACTCTCCTGGTATGAGCTGAATGGTTTCTTCCTCGAACTGGATTTGATGAGGTTGTTTTCTCCTCTTGAAACATTTCCACACATTATAAATAGTTTGCCTGCAAACATCCAAATGTTTTATCATCTCATAATTCTTTATACTAGCCATTTTCAATGTGACAATTTGATCATATTTTATTTGAGTCACCATGTTTAATTAAAATGTGAACAATAAAACAAAAGAATGTTAGTTAATGGATTTATTTTTAATCATACAGTTTTAATATTTAAAACATTATTATAATGGTTACTCCTATTTGAATAGATGCCCCATTTTTACTTTTATTTTAAACAGCTTGTATTATGCTTGTTAACTGACCTGTTATTCAAAAATAATACTCTTTAAAATAAAATATAAAATGGAGTCTCTATTTTAAATACAAGTATCCACTATAATAGCATTTAAAGTATATATATATATATATATATATATATATATATATATATATACTTTAAATATATATATATATACTTTATATATATATATATATATATATATATATATATATATACATATATATATATATACTTTATATATATATATATATACTTTAAATATATATATATATATATATATATATATATATGATTTGATTAACAACCAAGATTGCACTTCTGAATATGTTGATGGAGCATTCAGTGTGATGCACAGGGCTTGTTTGGTTAAACATTTACAGTTTTTAGAAGTTGTTTACATCAGGCTTCATTGATTGACTTTGTACGGGCAGAAGGAGAATTTTCTTCATTCTCTGTGTTTCATGGGTGGGTCATGAGTAATATCTTTTTATGTTTTATACTCACTAGGAGTTTATTTACACTGATTTGTTCATTTTTAGCAATAAATTTATTTTAGTTGTAACTCCTTATTTAGCTCCCAGTGTTTACCTTCTTCAGTTTTGTTGTTTTGATTATTGTTATTGCAATGAATCTTTCTGAAGAAGTGTTGGATGAAAAAGGTCCCTTTAAAAGAATGTGTGTTCTGTCATTTTCAAAGCCATATATATATATATATACATATATATATATATATATATATATATATATATATATATATATATATATATATGTGTATGTATATATTATTAATTAAAGAATATCAATCACTTAAAATCCCATAATAATAGGTAATAATTTTTATTTCATGAGAGCTTTAAAAAAAGCAGCTCTCAATTGTTTGTAGGTCATGAAGATTGAGAGCTGCTTTTTTTAAAGCTCTCATGAAATAAAAATTATTACCTATGGGATTTTAAGTGTTTGATTTTCTTTAATTAATAATAATTTTGCTCTGTCTTTTGACATAGAGCTCTCCCTGGCTCTCTCTCTCTCTCTCTCTCTCTCTCTCTCTCTCTCTCTATATATATATATATATATATATATATATATATATATATATATATATATATATTTATATATATTAAATTTTACTTATGAAATTTAAAATGTTGGGCATTGGTGTATTGTATATGTGTACATGTTAACATATGAATGATTAATGTAGAAGCAACAAAAACTTGGGTTTCGACTATAGAGTTCTCAGAATCTCTGGGGAATGTCCATTTTCTTTTTCTGATCCAGAAATAAATTAGGAAAAGCAAAGATAAGAATGGTTATAATGATTGGGCTCAAATCATCTTTGCACTGAGTTAGAATGACCAAATTACTTATTTTGTGAGTTAGGCTGCAGAACATATCCAAACACCTTTCATTGAAAAATGGTAAGAGAGTGATCCTGTCCTTTACAAAAGTGCAGTCATAAAATTGTGCAGAAAGCCTTTACAAAAACCCTTTACAATTTCTTTATTACTAGTACAATGGGAAAAAAAAAAAATTTTTATTCCTTATTATTAATTTATTTATTGATTTTATTTAATTTTTCCATAAACTCTGTGGTCATGAAGAGTCTCAAATGGGTGTGTTTAGGTCTTAGGCTTGTACTGATAATCTCTACTCTTGGTCCTATGAATGCCCAACAATTGGGGTATGAGATGAAGAGTGATATTTGAGAAGTATTTTTTTAAAATCTGTTCCTCATTTAACAGAGTACATGCTATCTTTTTATATCTTATCATTTATTTTCTTTCTTCTACCCATTTTTCTCTTTTATATTTTTTGTAGTAACCTCCTGGATACGCCATCATGAAACTAGATATTTCAACAGTGGTCAACACCAACTCACATCACCAAAGACAAAATGTTCAAAAAAGCAATCATCTACAGAAAGAATGCGACTCTATCGGGCACGGTTAAAACAGAACCCTGAGCTGTACGCTCAGTACAAAGCAAAGGAATGTCAGCGAATGAGGGTTGTTCGAGCCCGTAGCCGGGAGAAAAAGAAACGTGCTTTAATGGAGAAATTTGCATCAAGGCACCCCAAATATTATGTGCAGAAGTATTCCAAGCGTCCGGATGTTTCTGATTTAGCTCAGCAGGAAGAAACAACATCTTTTCATAAATTGGAGAGAAATCGCATTCATGTTAACTCAGGAAATCAGATGCTTTCGAACCAGTCATTTTCCCCGATTGGAGGAATTGGTGAGACGTTCACACTGAATCATGACATCACGAACAATGACTTCCTTCAGCCAAAGAATTCCTCACAGATTTCTGGAAATATGGCTCACACTGAAGAAGACCTGTTTCATTTACCATTATCACATGAACCTACTAGATACATGAAAAAAGTATGAAATAGATTATTATTATTATTACCATCATCTTTTTTTTAATCATTTCACTTCAAGCAAGGCAATAAAGCCCCTAAGATCCAAAAAGACATAAGTTGGTGGTTGATGTTGCCTTTAAATTTTTGAAAGCAAGAAACTGGAAGGGACTTCCACCAGTGAGAAGAAGTTGCTAGCATAGAGCTTATTGTTACATCTAACAATTTCCCAAATGATAAAACCTAACTTCCAATCTAGTACTTTCATTTAAATTTGCTGAAATTAAGGTACCAAGGAAGAAAGCTCATCAGAGCAATTACAATGAAAATATTGATGAAAAGGTACACGGAAGCTAGATTATGGTGATGGGAAAGTGACTGATGCCAAGATGCCAGTTCAGGACCAATAATATTGCAGACTCTTCTTGTAGCTTTGCAGCTCTGACCAGACACCAGGTTTGTTCTCATGGCTTAAAAAAATAACTCTTTGGCCAGATTGTTATCTGTGAAATAAAACCATGAAACTAGATTGTAGCAGTAGACAAATTTTATTCTGGTTATAATCTTCTGTTGCAGATGAGCGAAGCAGAGGTGAGGGGTCAAACTGTTTAATGGGTGTGTCTTCTTTTTTACACTGTGGCGAGTGGTCTCTTGGTCCTTTCTGTCTGCTCTCTGTGGGTCTCTCTGTCATTCAGTTTTCAGCTGCTAGTGACCACTTTCGTATAGAGAACAGCATTCTTTATCTTGTCATCTTTATCAAGAATCCAGGGTCTTGTTCCAATCAGAGACCTCCTTTGTCAGGATTGTTTGACATGAATCATGTGAGGTTCACTTCACTTCACTTAGCTGATAATCATCAAGACAATAACTGTGTGAAACAATTCCTGTGACATCTTTCAGATATCGGCTGACATTGATATCACTACAATGTCAAGAATCTGTAGATGCATAACAGACATACCAGACCAAATGTGGTAGCAATATTCAAAGCACCAAACCAGATGTGGCAGAAATATTCAATGTATTCAATAATTATTTACACTATATTTGGGCTATTGTCTTCATCTTTGTTGTTGTTATCACAATCTTTTGGCTGTTGTGCCCTTCAGCTTTCCTCAGTGTATATCAATCTGGGTAACCTATAGTGAATTCTGAACTGAAATCCATGGGGCGGGGTGCAGACTGTTCTCATTATTCCACTGCTCATGTCTAGGGATATCATATAGATCTTATTTTTATTTAGTACTATTTAGTTATTGCTTTGGGGATAATGACTTGCAGGATAAAAGTGTTGTTTGTGAATTTGGTGACATAGTGGTTGTGAGTTCAATCCCTGGGTCAGGTTGTGTTTACTTGCACTCTGTGGAAACAGGCAAGTAATAACTGAATCGTAGTTCCTCATCCCAGAAATTCAGACAAAAAATCATCTCATTATTATTATTATTATTATCATTATTGTTCACAGAACAGTTTTTCCAATTTATTAAATTTGGGGGACTCAAATTGAGCCATCCTAATGTTGGGGGATGATTTCTTGGAGGCAGCCAGGAAATCCCAAACCTTCAGTTTGTGGCCAGAGTTACTTATTAGAGTGATAACTCCTGGAGCTTTTGGGAAATTCTTGGGGTCTTCTGTTGACTTTCCGTCGATGGAGGCAAACTTGAATAAAGGCCCTAAGTGAGGCTTCCTCTGGGAGGAAAGGTCCCTCTAATGGGCCAGTCTGTGAATGAAACAAATGTCATCCTCCTTAGGGAATAAGCTATTTTTATGTTTAGGATGGGTTGTGTGGGTGGAGGAAGAGGAAGCTAGTGGAGCCCTAATGGGTGGAAGTGGGGAGGCTCCTAAACATACCTTTGTTCGCGTCTTCTTTTCTGGGTGGTGAAATGGGTGGATTGAGACTTGGCATGTTCCATGGCTCATTCTGCCCTGCTTAAACCTTTTTCCTTCTCCGTCGTCCTCTGCTTCTGTTGATGCTGCTGTTTCTTGGTCCCCTCCTCACAACCTCCTTCCAATCATTGGGGCCTTAGGATGTCTTGCCAGATTTCTCTCTCCTCACTACTTCTATTGGTAATTTTGGCTTCAGTTTTGATGTCATTTTCTTCCTGTGGCATGCCATAGACAAGCGCCACACTGCACCACAGGCCCAGCTGTGGGGTTGCTGGCCTTCTACAATTGCCAATATCTTGTGTTCTCATACGCCAGTGTGTCAGGGATGTTCAAGAAAGATTTTTAGTTCATTGTCACCTGCAACACAAAATCCATGGTGGCAATGTCTGCCTTGTCCATTATCGGAGAGATATCCTCTACAAGTCCAAATTTTGAGATATATGTGCTCAGCTGGTCTTCAGTAATGTTGGCTGGCACCCTGTGAACAGTCACCCTTGTCCTTCAGGTACCCATGTATTCTGTCTGAAATCAGACGGATTTGGATATGAGTAAACTACCAGCCAGCTGTTTGGCCTCCTCTTCTATTGCCAGCAGAATGTTCCTAATGCTATTAAACCGCTTGGCCAGCATTTTTGGCCCTATTCAGAGCCTTCTTCATTGTATCCATGCTGACCCTAATCAATTTCCATGTTCTCACATTGGTGGTCAGCAGGGAAATTGTCCTGGTTGCTACAGCATCTAAAACTATGGGAATTAAAATCTTATTCACATATTGTTTGTATTTTGAACTTTCTGCATCATTTTTTGGCTTATTGATGGCCCAAGCTGAATTTTTTGGGGGGTGGAAGTTGTTCCACCTGTTCCTTCGGTGGTTGAGGAGAATTTTCTGCCATGGTGGTCGGAGAAAAAAAAATACAATCTATAATGTATAAAAGGAAAGAAATGTGTGTAGACTTTTGTAGAAAATGTTAATGTATTTTTTTATATGTTTGAAAAATATAATTGAATGTTGATTATAATTAAAGTTTGAGAGAAAATGCTGATGATGCAAAGATGATTAAATGTTCATTTTAAATTTCTGGCATCCGATGTGTCCAGATGTACAGCCTAGCTGATTTCAGTCAGCTTCTTACTACTTTTGTTTTTGTTTTTGTTTTTTTGCTGTTGTTTTTAGATATCTTGCATTGTAATAGCCCTAATTTTCCATTTTGTCTTTGAATTACCCATCTTTAGCCTTATGTATAGAATTTATATATCATTCTTGCATACAAAATTTTATCACTTTAAACATTATTGGATACTCAAATTTTGTGTAGATGCTCTGTTTATTTATTAAACTGTATATTTATTTATTTTCATCTACTGGTTTCAGTATTCAGTTTTATTAAAAAAAAAATATGGGTCCTCTGGCAGGATTCCAACAAGCGTACCCCTGTGCAGATTGAATGAACATTTAAAGTGACAAACGTGCCCACAATAAGATGGAGTGTCAAAAGGACGTTTTTTCTCATGACTTTGCTTTTTTTAATTTCTATTTCTCTTTGGCAATGTTTATTGTTTAAAAAGTGATGATTTATAAAACATAAACATATGAAAGTGTATTTGTACATTTTCTTTGAGAACTGACAACAAGAATAATAAATGCTATTTATTAATTAGATTGGAATGATTTAGAAAACATTGTCGATTGATTCAAATTTTATAAAAGGATAAGTAATAAGTATTTCATTATAGTTGGGGCACATATTTTAATAATTTAGTAAATGTTTATATATTTATGAATAAAAAATTGTTGTTACATTTATTTCTTTATAAATTTGTGAATGATAAATATTGCATTGCTTTAATTCTAATTGTATTATTTTTTAGAAAGTTGTAAATATAAAATTATTCTGGTAAATAAACAATCTAATAAATAGTGTTTAATATTTTTATTGTAACTTCTCAAGAACAAAAACAAAGTTTAAATTCACTTTCATTATGTGTTTGTTTTATTCCAATTCTAATCATCGCTTTTTAAAACGATGAACATTGCTAAAGAGTAAAGGTAATTTAAAATGTGGTGTCATCCTTTAGACACTATGTCTTATTGCGGGGCACGTTTGTTTACGGAAATAAATAATTCTGATAAAAAATATTGCTTGACTACTGTTTACTGGGTCAAGGAGAAGACATTGATTTGATTAAAACAGTTGACTATAGGGAATTGATAAACCCGCAGACAAGGCTGGTAATTACAATGATAAAGAATGAATTCCAAGAACAAGTAATAATTTCTAGCAATTATACTCAACCTAATTACAATTGATGGTAGATAAAGTAGTAACAATAATTAGTTTACGATGATCCAATTGTTCAATGAGGTTCGAGGTGTACTTGTTGAAATATTATGATGAGATTGCATCACTATAATGTAAATTAGGTTTATTCAATTTAGTTAACTGTTTTATTTAGGATGTTTTCAATCTCTAGGATCATGTAATTGGTAAACAGAAGTCAAGCCAACGATTATTTCTTAAAAACAGAAAGGATTAAAATTTAAAAAAGGCTTTTTTTTATTTATATTTTACTGTAAGTTACAACAAGTTTATTTTGGTATACAATCTCTGTACCTTGTACATGTGGCCATAGCGGGGGGGGGCACTGTTAGGGTAAGGGAGATAACTAAGATTAGTAATGCCCGGATGCAGTGTCGAAATTATGACGATGGAGTATTGCTGTCATATCTGCACTGCTGCTGCTCATTGCTTACTCTCCAGCCTTTAGAATTCAAAATCGTTCACACCGTCATGTGGGAGAAGATTTATTCTCCACTCAGCAGCCTCTCCTCCACAGACATGATATTGCAAGCCCGTCGCTACTCTATCACATTTTCCATGTCAAATATTCAGATGAACTTCATTGTTCATTTTTACCAGTTCAGCCCCCCTTTAAAGCTACGTCAGGCCCGGCCGCTCGCAGTCGGTACTGATCGTTCGTTTCTCGGCTTCAAGGCTAAGATCACGGTGTAGTATCTGTTCTCAGATTACTTGCTGGACGATCGCCTATGGGGCTGAGATTCGATCTCTGATACAGGCCGGTCGCAAGGATTCGTTCCTGCGCTGGTAGTATTGCAGCTATGTCTAGCTATGACCAGCTAAGACCAGCTAAAGACCAGCTAAGACTAGCTATGACCAGCTAAAGACCAGCTTGGACAAGCTAAGACCAGCTAAAGCCAAAGCACTGAGGCCCGGGTGAAAACTCGGGTCCATTCCCCCTCCCTTCCCACGTTAAACCCCGACCTTGTGTCACAACCTGGACCTGTGGGAGGTCAAGAAAAATGACATATAGATTTATTAACTTTAAAAATCAGAAGGTCAGTTGACCACAGGCGATTTTTATCAAATGACCTCTCAATGCTTAATTTAAAAAAAAAAACAAAAAACTAATGAATGCTACATTATTGTTTTTAAAAAACTAGCATTTATTCATTTTCTTTTTAAAATAAAGCGTTAAGAGATATTTAATTAAAATTGCCTGTGGATACTATAAGGTTGAAACCAAGGTAACAGATTCAACTGACCTGATATTTAAAGTTATATATATATATATATATATATATATATATATATATATATATATATATATATATATATATATATATATATAAATATTCTGCTTTGCTTCTCATTGGCTCATTATTAGTGACCTTATATCCTAGTTCTATAATGTTCATATCCTGGCCAAGATAGTTTCTTATTGGTTGGTTGAAATATGGCTTCATGACCTAGTGATTCTGATTCTACAGCTATTTTTAGGGATGATGTAATTTTGGTACTCTTGTTATCTTTTATTTATATTTCTATCACTACACTATCAATAGATTAAATTTATATGTAAATAAAGGGCTCAGATCAACATTCTAGTCACCTGAAGACGACCGGAGCGTACAACGGCTGAAATGTTTTGAATAAGCCAACAAAACTAAGGATAACAGAATACCTGTATATCCTCATATGTAGATAACAGTTTGAACAATGTAAATAATGTAGATAATTACAATACCTCATCTCAGAAATATAGACTTTCTGGTTGTGTCAAGAAAATAATTATTTTAACTGTTTATCATATTCTATTGTTGATTGGCTAGTAATTATGAATATCAGAATTGTTGGTCATGTATAAACTGTGAACTGTACTTTGCACACATCTAACATCTACCTTTATAAGAGCCAGATCAGGCTGAAAATGAAGTATTGTTGCCATATTTGCCCAGGAGTTGCCCAGGCCGAAATTTCCAATCATGATATAGTTCAAAAGAGTCTCCTAATCCAGGTTGGAGAAGAATTATTTTCCAGCTTCCAACCTTTCTCTCACAAGTGGGATGTGGTGAGTCTCTCAATGATAGTAGCGATAACGCAATGAGAGTCTCATTGCTCTATCGCTACTATCATGGAAATTGCTCGGACAAACTACATTAATTGGTTCTGTCAGGTCTAGCATTCACTGCGAGGACTCACCATGCTACTCCGTATTCCATCGGTGAGAAGTAATTTCCACTCAAACAGCTTCTTTCTCTGAACCACTGCCGTATTGACCAGAATCCCAAGATGATGTTTCCCAGATCACTACAAAGCATACCTGTTCAAGTCTAGAGTTTACTGTTATCTTCCCCTTCTATCCATATAAACTACTCCTTATTGGAACCCTCTACCTCGAGTGGCCCCTGGGTCTTGTACAGGGTGAACCTTAATGTAAAAAAAACAAAATGTTCGAGTAAATATAGCATAAAATTCTCTTCGACAAAAAGGATGTAACTTTCCTCCAAGGGACATAACTGCATCTAAAAACTTTTTTTTTCAGGGGAAGTAACTGAGATCAACCAAATTAGCTGTTACTTCCCTTAAGAATTTACTGTACTCTTATGATGCATAACTAAACTTGCCGGTTCATTTTAAAGATACTGTCTGACCATAGTCTGGCACAAGAGCACTAATGCGGAGCACTCTGTGAAGATTTATTACATCATCGAAACTTTCATGCTCTACAAACTTTGTTGAAGGCTACAGGTCGCCATAAGTAATTTTAAAATTCCAATCTCATAGATTAATTTTTTACGGCTTATCAGCCCCAAGTACTGTAAGCAACCTCCCATAATTTGAAATATCTTTCGGCTTTAAATAAGTCACAAAAGGTTGATAAGCCGTAAAAAATAAATAAGATAACCTCCACCACCCAGCATAATACTTTTGTGCCAATTCCAAACTTGACTTTAATATTAACAGTCACATTAAAACAGAACTTTCTATTATTTGAAGTAAATTTTATGCTGTTTGAGGAATCAATTCTTTGATGATGTTGTAACAAATGTTTATTGTCGTCAATTCTTATTTACTGAAACTGTTCCCATTTATGTGCTGGCAGGGTGTCATGTTGCTTAACTTCGATGATCGAACGGGGACTGGCATTTTCAGCGAGGTTTGACTGTAGGGCAAATCTCAGGTAAATGAGATATTTTTGTCTTTTGATGTCTGATACACTAATAAAATTTACAAAAATAATCGTAAATAAGAGTTTCAGATAAAACAATATTATTAGCAATATTATTGAACATCAGTAGATTAGTCGCTCTGTGAGAGTTGGGTTTCGATCCTAATGTGACACCCGTTGTCCTGGTCAGGGCACCATTTGTGACACCCGACATCTTTTTCAGTCACGACGCCAATATGTGACGTCGGTCCTTTGTGACGGGCTAACCCTGGGACATCGGTTGAAGTCTTGTTGGGTTCTAGTACCAACTTGTCGTACTCGGCTCGCTTCCAACGCCTGGTCACCGAAGCAACTGCTTTGATCTCGATTCAACCTACCCACGTTGTGATTTGATCTTAGGTTGACGAGATCAATCAGACGTCGGGCCGTAGTGCCAGCCGAATCCGGGTCAAGGTGATACTGCATAATAATTGTAGACAAAAAAAAAACAAAATCACAAACAACAACTTCAAGGCGAGCGACTGGTTAGGAATAGTGATTAATTTTATGTCGGTTTGTTGAGTTACAGGAGTGCGTCTCTCTCTTTCTCTCCCAGCCCGAAGAAAAAAAAATGTGGATTGTAACACTTTTGCGTTCCTTAACTAGTTCTGGATATCTGTATGGAGAATATAAGTCAGACTTCTATAATTTGTTCTTGGTTAGAAGTCTAATTCGGAAACTTGTTTTGGTGGGAAATCTAAAGTCGGACTTCAACAAATTTGTTCTTGGTTAGAAGTCTAAGTCGGAAGGCATGGAATCGTGCGGTCACCTGTGCGAGGCGCGTCTCTCTGCGAACTGCACTGCACTGCACTGCTCTCTCTTACTGTACTGGCTGTACTCTTCTCACTGACTGGACTGTCTAAAACACCCGAAGACGTTTGCTTATATGGACGCCGATCAAAACCTGGCGTGGGGTCGGACGTGGTGTGGCCACCACGTTGATTTCAAATCCCCAATAAGGATTTTCTTTGTTTTCGGCCAAAAATAATTATCATTTTCCATATTTGGAAATCTTATTCCACTCCCACCCTCTTCTGCTCTCATATGGGTATCTCACCATACTTTAGAGGGCGTCAACGGTTTTCCCACTTCCTCGCAGTAACATCTCATACCTATCCTCTCAATGGGCGGTGGCAGGCCTCCTCTCTGTGTCACATGATCATCTCCGCCTGGCTATTCGGCCAATAGGCGTCAACTGATAATCTCAATTTTTATCCAACTTCACGGGATATGGTTTTTCTCAAACAAGTTTTTCCGCCAACATTAAGTGGACGAATTTTTTGGCGAAATTGGGTTAATTAAAATAAATACAATAACATGGCCTTCGTTATCACAAACGATTTTAAACAGAACACAGATGTTCTGTCCAGTCGACATTTCCTCTCAATCCAGGGCCGAGTTCCGTGTGCGGTCGGCAAACGACCCATCAACTACTGATAACACAAGTTCGTCATCCTGACACAGCCAATGTTTTATCTGCCCAGAAGCTCTGGTATCCCTCAACTAATTTTTTACGACAATGACCATCAGAATTTTCGCCATTCCATTACCCAAAAACAACATCGCTTTTGTGGGTGGCCTTTTTCCTTCTCTTATCATCTAAGTTGTTAAGTCTTGTCCCTCTGTTTCCTTCTTCTCTTTCTCTTTTTCCTTCCTTTGTTTTCGCAGAGAATTTGGCATATCTCAGCATCACACTTTCGTAAAGTGGTTATCTTGAATCGCACTTGAAAATAACAAAACAAAAAATCTTCTTCACCGATCCCCTGTTTTTGGGAAAATAACAAAACAAAAAGAATATCGCTCAGTATGTCTTTCGTTATATCTATCGGTTTAAGTATCGCTCAGTATGTCTTTCGTTATATCTATCGGTTTAAGTAATCCCCGTAATTAACTTCTGTGGTTAATTAATTGGTTAATTAACCTGCCGTTTCTAAATAGTGTTACACTAAGTTTCGTTCGCCCTGGGTATGACGATAGTCTACATTCTGCAACGAGGCCTCTGATCGGGTTGTTTTGAGGAGTGTGGAACTACCTCTTAATTTCTGTCGCTCCCAGGTCCAACCTGGCCCGATCTGGTAGCACCTGTTAGGGCCCCAGCTATACATTTTTGAAAAAAAAATTCCAGCAATACATTAAAAAAAACAAAAACAATACTAGCAATATATTTTTGAAAAAAAAATACCAGCAATACATTTTTGAAAAAGAACATATATTACCAACAATACATGTAAAAAATAACAGCAATACGTTTGACTCTCGACAAAAACCCTCTTTCCAAAAATACTTCAATGAAACCTAATTTACAAACTGATTTCTTACAAAGAATGCATATTCTAGTCATGAAAACCTATTCTAAAAACCTTGTCGGTATTAAATAACCCATTGATATTTATATGCCGTAAAATAAACCAAAACAAACCTTTACGTTATGAGCGCGAAAAGTGCAATTGGTAAGTCGTGCCCACATTATAACAGAGCCTGTTGTGTTCCCTTCGCACTACTGCCCTCGGAAAAGGCATGAATCAATTTCTTTTCTCCTCAGCTATGGATTAAACAGTAGAGTACGTTGGGCTCCCTAGGATTGGGTGGAAGACCGCTCTGAGTACAAAACATTGAAGTAGGCAACAGAAAATCACTTCACTATCTTTCACAAGAGGTCACGGCAATTAACAGATAACAAAAGCAATGCATCTATGGATAAATAGGATAACTTACGTCCTGTAGAGATATGGCATTAAAAAAAATAATACAACAGATTTTGTACACTTATCCTTCGAAGTAACTCTCAAATGGTAAAATAGTCTATAAACAATATTGGTAAAATCGTAATTTCAGTGATTTGCAATTTTAATAATTAAAAATGACAGTCTGAAGATGATTTTATTTCGAGATGTAGTAATTAAAATTAACAAAGTTTTATAATAGTATTAAAATGTTGGAATAATATAAAATTAATGAACGGCTAACTTAATCATACGTTGGTAGATTCATTTCCAACACTTTTGCAGATTATTTAAAACCAGAAAATATTTTTTAGATGTAAGAATTTATTTTAGATAACAATGATTTAATGATACAATATTACTAATTAACCCATAGGCTGGAGGAGAAGAGGTGGATCCATGGCTTTCCCAAGAGTATTTTCGCGTAAGTGAATATAACTGCAAACAGAACTCATCACTCAGGTTAACAATTCTAAAACATTGCACATTACACCACCCGCACATCCAAGCTGGCATTCCTAAGCAGTCACCCAGATAGGTTCTGACATGGTTCAACGTTGCTTAACTTCGGTGATCGTACGGGAACCGGTGTTTCAACGTGATATGGCATTAAGCCGCATTAATATAATATAAAAATAATTGTAATTCTGCTTGTTTCTCTGTTAATAAATTAGTTAATAGGTACGTTACGCCCTGTAGTAGTTTGTTTGTTCCTTGCTCACAGAATCTTGGTATAGCAGCAGCGGACAAAATATATCTCTTTTGTTTATTCCAGGCTAACTTTCCTCAAGGGAATTGTCATTAAACCACATCGAAACTTTATATATATGTTGTTCGAAATAAAGTTAGAATACAAGTGAGTACTGATTACAACAGGCCTTACCTCAGATAAATAATGGACTATTCCGTTTTGAGTGTAAAGGAAGATGGAAGAAAAAGATATATAAGTGACGCCGTTTTATTTTAGTTAACAAAATATAGTTTACAAAAAGAAAGAAAGAAAGAAAGAAAGAAAGATTGATTGGTTCGTTTTCTTACGGATTATCCGTATGCAGGCGGTTTACTGCCAGTGTAGGTTCTTTATTATTCTAATAGCCTTCTCGCATATGTCATGGTTACCTGGCAGTTCCAGCAGTCTAATTGTGACGTACAGTTAAATTAAAATAATGGTCAGTATCTAAAAATATATATCAGTAGACCTATGAGAAGTAGAAGATAACGAGAAAACATGGATCCAATAATAGGAAGACAGAGAACTCTGAACAGTTATGAAATTACATCGAGGGCAATTGCTTATGAAATGGGCGTAATTGCGAAGGGAAATTCACAGAGAGAAAATTAATCGCTGCTAATGAAGGCCAGAAAAACGAAACTAAACGGACACTCAAAATCAGAAAGAGGCAACTAAAAATTCTTGAATGCACTATGAGGAAGGTGGACATATTTAAGGCAAAGGGGCAGGTGGAGATAGCAGGCTACCTTACTGACATGTTTGCGTTAATGGATGGTGGAACAGGGGTTAAATAATGGTAAAAAGTCAAAGGATAGGAAATTGTGGTATAGCATGGCCGCTCACTTCCTGAAGATACACGGCACATTTACGAAGAATGCACGTCATTAGTATATGTAGCAAAATAGTACTCCACCTTTCCGCAAATGTAAACACAAATGACAGGGTTTGAACACAAGATCATCGGGAATCGTGCAAATCGGTACAATTTGACGATGCAAATACGTCATGAGTTGGAAAGAAATTCATGCAGCATTTGAAGATGGTCGGAAAACAAATGTCTTTTTCGTATTAATTGATATACTTACTCATTATATTTCCCTTCGTTATCGATATTATAGCCCCATCTGTTTGGTAAACTGATGACCCCTCATGATCTTCATGCTTCGATGCAAAGAACACTCGATATCCGTTTTAGCCTCTTCAAAAATGACAAAATCTTTTTATAGAAATGTGGTCCCACAGATGGACGCTGAGAATAAAAGGAACCGAAGATGTAACCAGGAAATGACGAAGTTTTAGAGAAAATGGCAAGGAAAAGGACACTTATACAGAAAGGCACAATTAAAATTTCTAGGACATATAATGAGGAAAGAGTGCTTGGAAAGCTTGACACTTGCAGGACATAAACAAAGGCAAGGGGGAGAGATTAAAACAGTGAATATCCAATCTAAATATCTTGTGTAAATGGATGACAGAACAGAGTTTAGGGTCGATAGCAAAAAGGCAGCATTTACTTTAGAACTACAAAGAACAGAAAATTGTGGAGAGCCATGATCGCCAAAGTCCTGAAGAAAAAATATATAAGCATTTATTTGGTTCAAATAAAGGAAATTATTGGCCGTAGACTTATTAGTATGGCCAAGGACGCATTCCAAATGCTGGGCAGAGTATTGCGAGACAGGAGGATTTCTTTGGTAACAAAGAAAAGAATACTGAGCTGTTACGTGACATCTATCCTTCTTTCCGGTAGTAAATATTGGACGATTTCCTTAAAGATGAAGAAGAGATTCGAAGCGACGGAGATGTGGTTCTACTGAAGGATGCTGAGGATATCATGGACCGAGTGTGTGAGCAACGATGAAGTTTAAGGGAGTAGGCAAACAAGGAGGAGGCTTATACTTAACATCAGGAAAAGGCAGCTGAAGTTCCTGGGACACATAATGAGGAAGGAGGGCCTGGAGAATCTGATATTCACTGGTCGAATAAAAGGAGACAAGGGAAAACAACGCATGACACACCTAGCGGCTTTAAACAAGTGGATGACAGAACGTGGTCTGGGGGAGATGGCAGAGGGAAGGAACTTGCTGAGAGCTGCAAGGGATAAAGGGAGGTGGAGAGCCATGATCGCCTACGTTCTGAAAAGACATGGAAAATAAAAAGAAAAGAAGCATTTACTTGGTTCGTCCATAGGTAATTTTTTTCCTTTGATCGTTTTACCTGAAATAAGGCGATAATGCCACTAGGACGCAGGGAGTTACAGGAAGTAAAAGAGAAGAAATTGAGGAAAAGGACAATACAGTTACAAAGGTAAGAGTGTCAAACAATAGCGACTGACGTTGGATTTATACTTTTAAGATTGTAGTTAATAGAGAAGAAAGAAATCGGAAGGGAGTTGCACAGTGCGAAAAAAGAAGCTAACAGAATAGAACCGGCAGTTGCATCTAGCTATTTTAACAGTTAAACAGTAAAACCTAGTTGCCAATCTAGTAGCACGCTTAAATTTATGCAGTCGAGTCACTAAGAACAGTTCATCAGCACAATTGCAATATTAGTCATTTATATTTTAGTCTATATTCATTTACTCGTTTTGGGGGAGGGAAAATACAGGCCGTTTATATATAAGTCAGTAAATGTTTATTTGGTTTATATATAGGTAAATATTGACTGTTTTCATTTGAGTCTAAAAGAATTTGGTTAACAGGTAACTTTTGGTCGTATTTATTTGATATTATAAGCATTTTCTCCGGGAATAGATAAATATTGGTCGTTTTTATTTGAGATTATAAGCATTTACTTGGCTCGTGGATAGGTAAGTATTGGTCATTTATATTTGAATCTGTAAGCATTGACAGGAAACTCTTTTTTGGTCTTACTCATATGAAGGGGATGCTAGGCTCCATTGACAGGACATCGAATATGGATGTGATGCCATAAAAGAACCATAAGCCTATAAGATTTCCTCCTAATTTTAGTAGTGACTATTAAGGAAAGAAAATATTGCATTTACGAGTACAGATTTAATGTTATAGAAATATACAGCTTTAATATTGCGGGGAAAATACTTGGACATAATATGCAAATAGGATGGGAAAAAATATTATAATGCAGATCTAATTTACAAGACAAAGAAGAAAACATTTTATAAACTCCAGCAGCTCATCGAGATGAAAATACCAGTAGATCAGGCAAGAAGAACAGTAAAAAAATATTATAGATGAATGCAGTATTGAAAAGAACGGTTAGATAAAGAAACTATAGAGAAAAGCACTTTAGATAGAGCAGAAAACATTCTGTGCAAATCGAGTTACCAGTGCGGTTGAACATAGAGTAAGAAATCCGACAAGCGCATTTACAAAGGAACTGGTATCAGCTTAGCAACAGTAGAAAATCTTATTAATAAGCAAACTAGTAGCAAAGTTATCATAAATAAAATCATAAGAACAGCAATGCACAACAATAAAATATTATGGAACTAGATTCAACTCAAGGAAGTCTACGGTATCTATTTTTATACTAGTGCTCACCTACTATGAGGCTCAAGAAACACTCAATGTAGAGGATTGCTGAATAGGGTTCTTCTAATGCCGTAAAGGGGGGTGCAAGAGGTGCATATTATGAGAATATGTAGGATATATAACAGTTGAGACTAGAGTTGAAGAGGATAAAATCGTAATGATAGAAAAAGCATGCTCTTGGGAGTCTCTTCTACAAAGTTACAGTTCTGACGAAGAAGCTGACCGAGTAGAACTTCCGCCTTACCAATGGAATACGATTGATTGATTTACTACTGCTTATCAACTCTTTGCATGTTATTTAAAGCCAGAAAATATTTCTAGATTGTAAGAATTTTTTATAGATAATAATAGGTTAGTGATACAAGTCTTACTAATTAACCCATAGCTAGAGAGAGAAGAGGTGGATTCATACCTTTCCCAATGGTATTTGAGTGTAAGTGAATATAACGAACCGAACTGGAATTGAAACTCGGCTCTCCGATTAACAATACCGAGCCATTATCCCGTGCACATTCAAGCTTACACCACCTGATATTCCCAAGCAGTCACCCATCTAGGTACTGACATGGCTCGACGTTGTTTAACTTCGTTGATAGTACGGCAACCGGTGTTTCAGCGTGATGTGGCCGTAAGCCGAAGTGAATGAGAATGATTCGACCCTGTGTACGTGGCATGGCGGGTCCTAGCCGTGAATGTTTTGAACTGGTGGAACTAATGATTGTCGCTCGTCTGAACATTTGTCATGAAAATAGCGACACTGTAGCAAGAGGCTGGTAATGTGAAGGGGGTGTAGGATGGAAAATAATGCATTACCCATAAAGCTGCGCAAAGCGTTTGAACTCTGGAAAATGAAGGATTTGGCAGCTCCAGCCCAGATATGGCAGCAATACTCCATTGTTTTGTTCTGCTCAGACTCTTGTAAAGAGAAAAGCATGCCAGAAAGAGCCAGGTAATTTTTAAAGCGGTACAAGGAAGCGACCCTTTCCCAGCATCTTTATTGAGGACTGGAGTGAACATACATATATTAGGGACCTCCACAAAAAACGCGATACGTAAAGTTTAAAATCAATTTAAAAAAATGAAAAATGTTTCTTGAAACATTTATTTTAGTTTGAATTTCAAGCTAATAGATTACATTTATTATTTCCAACAACCAATATACTTTGTTGTATTTCAAAAACCAATTTAATTTAACTAGAAAGAGATTTTTTCTAAAATAGCTGATTAGCGCCAATCATTTTTCATCGCAATGTACTTCTCTTCATTAAAACATCTTCCAAAAATAAAATATACATTTTTGAAACTTTGAAGAATATTAGCTGATTTAAAGTATAATTTATCTGATTTGAAACAAATATTCTTTATTTTAAGTTTGAAATATCGTAGAAAATAATTTTTCCCCCGACAGTAGCTGTCTTGATGTTTTGACACCGTAATGAGAAGTCTAATGTTGTTCTACGGTGTCTTTATCTGTAAAATATAATTCAAGAAAATGACGTGAGTATCTTTTTTTATATAATTTTAAAGTACTCAGTAATCTTAAAAAATTAGGAAAATACTCTCTGCAATCTAATGTTCTATTGAATTTTAGAAATGCTAACTTTAAATTTACTGTAGTTATCACTCTTATTTTCTGATAATGTCATGTATGGTCGCCCGTACTTACAAAAAACGGCACGTTTATATACATATATTGATGTTTTGTATTAAGCTATTCCATTTCAGGGTGATGCCATGCATTTCAAAATCACTGCATCTTCTGTTGTATTCTTCTATTCAGTCAGTTACGTGCCATGCGTGATACATGATTAGAGGATCATGTATCATTCGGTACGTTACTGAACAGGCAGATTTGTTTCTCACAGTAGGTTGCCATTTGTTTCTGCGGTAGACCTGTTACCATCCAAGGCTATAGAACCCGGTTCTGAAACTTACCCATAGTTGCGGGAGAAGAAGAGGATTGGCACGTAAGTGAATGTAAGGGATTCGACTGGAATTCGAACTCGGCTCTCCGATTCCTCAATCCGAGCCACCATCCATTACTCCACCATACCTCTTCTAAAACTGATTGACATTCCTGAAAAGATTCATAGATATTCTCTTCACTTTCACTCCTTACTTTTGACAAGTAGGGAAAGTGTTCTGAATGTTTTGACTAAGCAAGAAAGGACTTGAAAAATAACAGCTTCTTTCTAAATGAAATAATTTTTTTGCCACATATATTGATTTATTTCTGCCCTGTAAAGAAATATTTAACTCATTTTACTTTGTCATTACAATCACATACAAATGGAACATCGCTGTAAAATTTTGAATCTGATAATTCATAAAAATAATTGTTTTCTTTGAAAAAAGTAAATTATTTGCTCTCATAAAATTTTGACCAATATGTGTCCTTGCGATAACCAACGTAGTTTTGAGTGATAGTAAAAATCTACATTAATTACCTTATCATCTATCATCAATATGTCTCGAAACTGACGATGCCTCATGGCATTTGCTCGAGATGTTGCTGGTGCATAATGCAATGAAAAGAAATCAGTTCTGTTGTAGCTGTTTCTCTTTTTAGATGTGTATTGAATCCTTCATTTTTAGCCAACATGGCTGAAGCACCATTAGTACACCTACTTACTCAGTCCGACCTTATATTTCTTTAAGTTATTAAAAATATCTATTCCTCGTGTCTTTCCTTTAAGGATGCCTAAAGCAAGTAATTCTTCAAATAATTGAAAACCGTCAGTTATTACACAAATGAAATGCAGTACTTGTGCCGAATCAGTTGAATCTGAGGAGAAATATACATTGTCTTTTTTATTATATTTTGGAGCTGCTCTCTTACATTACGAGGCAATTAATGCTGTTGTTCTGCATCAGTCCTTCTTAAAAGAGGCACATTTTTATATTTATTAACTTTATCTGGATACAAACATTTTACGACTTCTGCAATGCATTCCTTTATGAGCTCTGCACCGTTGAATGTTTTACCTCTTTTTCCAAGCAAATATGCAACTTTATAGCTTACTTCTGTTGCAGCATTTCCTGAATTTAATGCAGAATGGAATAATTGCTTCTGCTTTTGCTTTCCATCCTTTAGTTTCTGCAATGCAATCTTTTGAGCTTCACCCTCCAATTTATCAGATTTATTGTCTTTCTGAACGACATAATATTGACGCGCATTGCATTTTTGAACTGTTGGAATTGCAGTATCACAAAACAAGCAAACCATTTTTTCCTTCTGTTAAACACTAAAAATATTGCAATTCCCATCCATCATTGAAGATCTTATTTTCTTCTTTGAAAGTTCCTTTTAATTTTTTGGACATAATAGATTAAAATTAATGGAGAAATGATTTTATTCTGAAAAGATAAATACATGAATAAATATTAGCAAAAATATAAATAAATACAGTGTAACCCGGATATAAGAGACCCGGATATAAGATAAATTTTATCTGGTCCCAAATTAGAGCCTGTGTTAATGTATATATAATAGACCAAACCCTGATATAAGAGAAACCCGGATATAAGATATTTATCCGGTTCCGACAACTCTCTTATATCCGGGTTACACTGTATAAGCAAACACAAAGAACTAGTTTTATATATTCATTGTTGTTATTGAAAATCATGCTAATTATCTACATCAGAGACCAGTATACTTAATCAACATTAGTAAAGATACTACGAGCAGTTAAAATATGTGGACATCGTCATTATTAAAATTGTATTATAGCCTCAAATAAGAAATGGGCATTTTATCTTGAAAAGAGAAATATTGATGGCTTGCCTATGGAAAAATAGTTGTGGGAACCTGACAACGCTGCTCAAAATCAGGGTTCTGGAGCTGACATCTAAATCTTCAGCTCTAACTCCGGCTACATCTCTAACATTTTGAAATTTCCAGCTCCAGCCCCAGTTCAAGCTAGTCTCACAGTAATGATTAATATATACCTTACTGAAATTAGACTTTGCTATTTATAGGCCTTAATAAACGGCCATTAATCTAAATTCTAATGAATATACCTCGGACTTTGTTAATCTCTTATTATTGAGTATAATATGCTCAATAATTTATTATTGATTACAATACAAAATTAGCAACAGATTTTCGTACAACACAATTATCCTTTGTTAACTATAAGTTCAATGTTTCAGTGAAAAAGAAAGATAATGTTAAAGAATGTGAAGTTCGTTTTTTAATGAAGTGGTCTGAGATTAGTATTTGAAAGGTGATAAATGAAAAGAGTCAATGTTGAAAATATTTACTTACTCAGGTTGAGAAGCAGTAATTAGGCTGGTAGCAAGATGGCGTATAATCTCACCAAGGAGCATTTTTCGCATTAATCGAAGGGAAAGGATTTCGATATTTTATATCACAACATTCCTTCGTTCGGTTAGAGTTCTTCTTGTGTAGTAGAAGTTTTTATTTGTAAGTTGAGTCTTAGAAAGTATTTGTCATCAATGTTCTGAAAGGCCAACTGTTGAATTACATTTGCATCCTTGTATATCCAAGTCTCTCCTCTTTTTCTACTGTCTTCTGTCTGTTGTCAATACTTTGTATTTGTTTATATGCCAGTTTATTTTCTCGCATCAGCTCATGAATTTCCTTCTTTTCTTTTTCTCTTCCCCCCCCCAAAAAAAACGATGCTTTTCAGTGGTTGAATATTTATTTCTAACATAAGCTCGAGAATTTCTTTGTTTCTCTAGTTTCACGAAAGCGAGACTTTTCGTTAGCTGGATATTTGCCTCAAATCTAGTTACGAATTTCATTTCTTGAATTGGCAATTTCGCTAGCCAAACTAGGGAAGTTTTATTTTTTGATCTCTATAATTGTCATACTTACGGTATGAGAAATAAATAAATATAAACACTGATAAAGATGGTTTGAATTTTGTCTTCTTCCTAGTTAAAAATAATCTAATTTTTTTCATAAAGTATGTACGATTTTTTTTTTTGTTTAAAATAAAATAATTTCATCGAGTTTTCTTATCATAAGAGAAAGAAAAAGAAGACGACGAAGACACCAACTGAAACTGTTAGTGAAGGCGAAAAGTTAGCCAAGGCGTAACCAAAAGACACATCACAAAGTCACTAACGAAGACTGTTGTTTCAAGCAGACTTAAAGTGATGATATATATAATTTTGCTATAAAGATCTTAATGGCTCCAAGGTAATACCAGAGAAGAAACCAACTCAAGCCACACTAGTAATGTATTTTTGATCACTAGTAACACAAGCTCAGAATGAGGAAAATTTATTGTGAACTTTTAGTTTAGGGAGCTGAAGCTTGAGCTTGTACAATTTTTGCTGGCTTCAGCCCCGGCTCCATTTTTAAAAATTTATCTGGCTCCGCAGCCGTGCTCAAAATTTGCAGAAGGCCGCACTTGAAGACTCAGAGGTCCACAGGTTCCCCAGCCCTGATCTAGACACTCAGACCAAGAATAGAGGATTCCTGCCATATCTGGGCTCGTGTTGCCCGGCACACTGTCCATTTTTGACATTTCAAAAGCATTTACAGAACTTTGCAGGTGATTAATTATTTTCCACCATGCATAATTTTCCCACTCACTAATTTAAAAAAAAATATAACTTACTAAGGCAAATGTCATATTCCTTAGTCCCACCAGATCAGACCATAACAGCTAGGACACAAACAGTGAAACAGCGTCCCGAGCCGATTCTTCCTTGACCAATACAATCTTATCTTCTTTAAGTCCAGTGTAAATCGATATCTATCCAACCTATCCTCATAATATTCACTTGCTTTCTCTTCCCCACTCCCTTACAACAATCTCCCCCAGTAACCCTCTACTTTGAGGGGTCCTTGGACCTTGTATTGGAGGAATTAAAGTAAACGAAACAAAACAGATTTTAACAATCGCTATCTGTAGTTGGTGTACAAATCTGTACCCAAAAGAGCGCAGCTCACAAGAATAATTGCACTTCGACAGTTATCTCTTTTAAAGTATCAAAGACGAAATCAGCCTTTCCAATCGATAAGCATCTTTCAGTCCCTTGTTGTGGCCTCAGTTAAAAACGCACAAATACATAAAACTTTGTAAAAATTCACAGCCTCCTGTTTAGCCTTCCTAAGAGAGTGTATTTTGGGACATATTACAATTTTGTTCTTCACCGCAAAATCTATCTGTCATGCAAATCTTAAACCCTCGAACCATATTTCAGTCACGGGGCTTTTTCATACTAGGTCAGTTTTTCAGCTGCTGATATGTATATCAAACCGGTACACACACACATTTAAGTAATGATATCACCCATGGCATGAGGTTGACAAATGTAGCATTCGGTGACACATTTAATCGTTTCACCCATTGCAAGGCGATAATGCAACTAAGACGCAATATTACTGGGAAAGAAAGAAACTTTGAAGACTTAAGTGAGACGAAAGTACAACAAAAGAACACACATATACACAATCCCATCTATTTGCAAAGTTTGTCATTTCTTGAGTATAAAATGTTTCATCTTTGGATAGCAATAAACAATATCACATTTAAACTTTTCACTATTAATACACGTCACAAAAAGATACTAGTTAGATGGAGCAATTTCAGGCGAGTCAGGAGGACGAGGCAACAATTCCATATTTAGTGCCGTAATCTTTTCCTGTGTGACGCATGATATCAACGTTTTACGATTAAACAATGATGAGTGCTTTTTCTGCAAGTTTTTGTGTAACGCTTTGAACAGACGACAACACTTCCCATTAAATGTTTCGTTAGAAAAAGATAGCAAATAGACAAATCTTACAAAAACTACAAGGGATAGGAAGTAAGTGAGAGTCACAATTGTCAACGTCTATAAGGCACGAATAATAATAATAATAATAATAATAATAATAATAATAATAATAATAATAATAATAATAATAATATAATGATTTGTTTGATTAGGGGCACATCAATTCCTTATGGGTCATTTAATGCCGAAATTTAATTTCTTGGGAGGTTTGAAGTAAGAAAAATATGATATATGTTATTCTGCTTTCACAATTGAATACATGGCAGATGATACCCAGCTTTTGTGCATATAGATGTTTGTGTTGTCATGGTAACTAGAGGCGGTGGTATGTGTGCTGCATGTTGTACTTTTATTGAAGTTATATTTTGGAATACAGTTTGATTTCGTTAAGAAACTGTAGGATATTATATGAATTTTGAATATGAATATTTTGAATATGAATATCATAAAGTGTTCTTTCATGTTGGTTGGTTGATTTTGTTTAGCGGCATATCAACCTCTATGGGTTGTTTAATGCTGGAATCTAATTATTTTGAACTCACTTTTATGGATTCGATTAAATATATTTTGAACGAAATTGTATTGTTGGTAAATCTTTTAATATGTAGAGTTGGTAATTTTTTTATTATAAATATGTATTACTGGAATTTTTACTATAAAAATGTATTTTAATACTTTCATAGTGCTTTGTTTTTGTTTTGGGATTCACTCTTTGTCCATAGCTAGGACCCTAGCAGGCGCTATCACCCCGGGTCTGGGCTGAACTCGGAAGAACAGCAATTAAGAGGTTGTTCCACGCTCCTCAAAACCTCCACCTCCCGATCAGTGGCCTCATTGCTGGATGTAGTTTAGAGTCATATCCAAGACTACTACTACTACTACTACTACTACTACTACTAATAATAATAATAATAATAAGATGGAGATGAAGAAAATGATGAAGAAGAAGAAGAAGAAGAAGATACTGAAGAAGATGCTGAAGAAGAAGAAGAAGAAGAAGATGAAGAAGAAGATGATGAAGAAGAAGATGAAGAAGATGAAGAAGAAGAAGAAGATGATGAAAAAGATGATGAAGAGGAAGATGATGATGAAGAAGAAGATGATGAAGAAGATGAAGAAGAAGATGATGATGAAGAAGATGATGTTGATGATGAAGGAGAAGAAGATGCTGTAGATGAAGAAGACGATGAAGAAGAAAATGATGATGTTGAAGATGAAGAAGATGAAGAAGAAGATGAAGAAGAAGAAGACTTGAAAATATAGCCTGAAAGTTCTTATGTTAAAAATGTGTCAATCTAATAATAATAACCGTGGCTGATTTGTCGTCATCAAAAGGGACAGCCCAGCATACGAATTAGGAATTGCAGATACCAAAATCAAGCAAGTACTAAAAACTAAATACCTGGGAAGTGTTTTAACAGTGGACCGAAATTGTCACACCGAAATCGGAAATTTGGATAGCGAAATATCCCTTCCAAAACTGGAGATAAGTATAAGCAAACAGGAAAGTTTCGTTAGAAACAAAGAAAAGAGTACTGAAATTTAGAACTTCATAATAGACAATAGCCTTCATATCCCACCAGATACAAAGAACACACCTTTTCTCTTATAGTCCTTGTTTAGGGATGGATTTTACTTTTTCAGTTGGTGCTTGTCATTGTCGCTTTCGTTGGATATGGTGATAGAAAACATACTTTTTATTATGGTAATTTACCCACGCACGCATGGACTCTCCCAGTTATAAATAAGAGCAGGTACTGCTTTTTTAGAGAGGGAAGTTTCCAACAGTCTGCTCTGACAGTCGGACCGAACATTCTTGCTGTAACACTCTCGCTTGTATATGTTTGTATTACTATTTCTGTTAATATATTTGTTTAACTTAATTCCTCTCTTTGTGCCTTTATTTCTGGCCCTAACAAGGCTACAACAATTTTTAATCACAGGTGATGATTTTATCCAGGAAATATCCGGCAGTAAATCTACTCTTCATTAACGAGCAGAGAGCATTTCTTTGACGAAGCTGAGGAGCAGTGAGATGGGGAGACACATTTCTGAGTTAACGAAAGATAAAGAGTGGCTTGTGTTGAATTGTGTTGCTAATTCTCGTACGACTTTGCTCAACAACGTTTTGCTTAGAAGCTCAATACTGACAGGACATTGTCGTCCAGATAGAGAGGCATCTTCGGGAAGAAATGTTTCCGATCAAAACTTGCTAAACAATTGTTGGAATATCTGGACATTGTACCTTCATTTCTATAGACAGAATGTATGAATTCATACAACATACAGGGAATGATATTTTTTTAAATCACTTCACCCCAAGCAAGGGAATAAAGCCACTAAGAAGAAAGAGGCTACTGAACGTTAGAGAGTGTGAAGAAAACTACTATTAAAGAGAGAGAGAGAGTACTATATAAAAAAAATTAATTGACATTGCATTTAAATTTTTGAAAATGAAAGTTGACTCTGAAGCAAGAATCCGAAAGAAATTTCTACAAGCGAGAATTTCGATAGAAAAAAATATTAGTATAAAATGTATGGTTATATCGATCCATTTCAACTACAAAATAATGAGATCTTTTCTCCAATCTAGTACTACGCTTAAATTCATAAAGTCTAGGTTATCATAGTGGAAAGCTCCTCAGAGAAATTACCATGAAATTATTTATAGAAAAGACACAGGGAAGCTACGTTACTGCAGTGGGAAAGAGACTGAAGTCGAGATGACAAGTAAGACTAATAACATTGCAAATTCTTCTTTGTACTTTATCAAGAGCCCCTAAATACACAGCAGGAGCACCAAACCAGACGTGCCAGCGATATTCAAAGCAAGAACGAATGGTAGACAGATTCTGAAGAGAAGAATTTCCTAACAAGACATAGTGAATCAAAACTCTTAGCTGCAGACTGAACAAATGATACACTATACTCTTTCTACTTCATGTCAGCTGAAAACGTTAACCCGAGAGGGTGCAATGTGTCACTTTCTTGGAGGTTAGCCTCAGTCATATTGATGAGAGGTAAAAATGGTTCATCCAAATGATTCAAAGAAAGCAGTTTCGGTTTTGAGGCGTTAAAATTAACAAGCCACTCCTTGCCCCATTTAACAACAGATTGTTGGTAATTTTTTTCGGTCAGCTGCCAATTTGACTTTATCGAGCCAATCGGACTTACTATTAAATCAGTTTATCATATAGCTGTGCCATCAACATAGATACAGAGTTGAGAACTGATGACAAATGGAAGTTCATTTATGAAAATTATAAATAACGTAGATCCAAAGACAGACCCTGGGGAACATCTGCATTTATTCAAAAAGATATAGAGGAGTGGCATATTCAAGACAACTTTCATATCGCGATTTTATAAGAAAGACTGAATCAGTTCAAAAATATGGTAACGGTAATAGCAATTTTTGTCGTTTTCTTATATGGAAACATTAAGCATTCATTGACTGAACAGCTAGTGCTATTGGTGGATGAAATTAATAAGATCTTTTCATTAAAACACATTTCAGGTGATTGATATCGCTTTTTTCGGTATTGATGGGGGGCTTCCAACTTAACTATTTGTTCGCATTAGTGTGGCACATCAACATACCATTATTTTCTTTTCAACTCACATTGATACACATTTTAGTTGCTGCTTTCGTTGGAAGTTTTCGTGTATTGAGGTTTTTGTTATTATTGAGGGGTCTCCCATTTTTACACAAATGGACTCACCCAGAGTATACATATACTACTGCCAGTGAATACCCGAACAGTAGTAGTCAAGTCAGTACGTTAAGTCAAGTCGGGTAGTAGTAGTAGTAGAAACGTTGAGTCGGTCGGTAGAATAACGTAGCGGCAAGAGTCACAGTAACAAGCACTTAGACTCAGTAAGAAGTCATACAGCGATACGTCGATATCAAAGACTTTATATATATTTGTCTACTAACCCCGCATTCCTGGAACTACTAACCTGTATTACCAGTTTGTATTATTACGTTATTACATTTAATTCCTATCTTCATTTTTGGCGTTTGTTATTATTTGATACCGGATTTCATCCTGGGATCCACAACAGTTATTTGGTACAGTTCTTTTAAAAATAAATAAATTGATTGTCGTGGACTGAGCATCAGTCTGAAGAAAACCAAAGTGATGAGTCAAGGCGTCGGACAGTCTCCCGCCATCAAAAACAATAACTACGACCTGGAGGTGGTTCATGAATTCATATACCTCGGTTCCGCCGTTTCGAAAACATTCTCCTAGATGAAGTCAACAGACGAATCGGACGAGCTGCCACCACGTTCGCCAGGCTGGCCTCGAGAGTCTGGGAGAACAGAAACCTTCGAACACCAAAATTACAGTCTATAGAGGATGCCTCGGTAGCGTGTTGCTCTACGGCAGCGAGACTTGGAGCCTTTACACCAGACAGGAGTGATGCCTTTCATCTTTGTAGTCAGAGACGAATTCTGGGCATCAATTTGGTACGACCGGGTCACCAATGACGTAATTCTCACTCGTCCCCAGCTACACAGCCTATACGCTCTTCTCCAACAACGCCAACTTTTCTGGTATGGACACGTACACCGTATGCTGGATTGGAGGATTCCGAAAATCTTTCTGTACGGGGATCTGGCCACCGGCAAGAGAGCCTGAGGGCGACATCACCTTCGCCTCAAAGACGTCTGCAAAAGGGACATGAGGGCGATGGATATTGACATCGAGAGGAGCGAAGTCGACAACACTAATATAATAGCATCATCCACTTGCAAAAAAAGGCTAAAAATAATGGAAGCCTTACTAATAAAAATAAACAAACCAACACTTAATAATATTAACTTTGAACATGGACATAATATCTTGACCGTGTTTTGAAACAAAAAAATGAATCACTTTATAAACATACATATAACAAACTATTTCTATTTCTAATTCTAACAGTTGAAATATAATCCTTGAAAATGGCTAAATGTATAGCCGAAAGCGCTCGGATAAAAAGAACATTCGGACAGTTTTTATATAATTTATCCTCTGAAAAGAAAAACTTTATTAGATCGCACGAGAAATTATATAAAAAACTAAATAAAAGCACCTTGTCAGTCGTTTTTAATGAAATGTGCTTAAAAGAAGGATTGCTGCCTAAATACACAAATATATATATATGTATATGTGTGTGTGTATGTATGTATGTATATTTCATTGTGATTCTGTAGCACCAGTTCATGAGGTTCAAAGGACGGTTCTCTCTATGGATCTAAAACTTATGTAAATGGGTGAAATCAATACAACACTTCCCCAATCTCATACTGAGAAATATGCAAAGAATGAAAAAAAAACAAAAAAACAGCATATTGGTTATTTTACTGTAAGTAAAAATAGAAAAGAACACAAGACAAGATGTCTTCTCGCCAGATTTCTACAGCCTTTACAGTGAGGCGATTCTGAGCAAATTAGAAGTCCTCTCTGGATTCATTTTTGGTGTTCACAGTCTTAACAGTAGATATGCAGGTGACACATCGTTGATAGCAAACACAGAATGGAAACTACAGAAAGTCCTCAACTGAAGGCCGTCCCGGGTAAGACGACGATAAACTGCATCTGCCTACTGAGTAAGAGAATAAACTACATCTAACAGCAAGGCCTCTGATCAGTATGTTTTGAGGAGCATGGAATCACCTCCTAATTGCGAGTGTTCCCAGGTCCACCCTGACTCGGGGTAGTAGCACCTGTCACCGTCCCAGCTATGGGCAAATAGTCAACACCCAAACTGAGGTGAAAACACCATGTGTGTAAAAAATTAATTTTAATACCAGCAATAGATTTTTGTAAAAGTTTTTTTTAATTTTTTTTTTTTTTACCAGCAATGAATTATTGAAGAAAAACCAGTAATAGAAATCATGTCGGTATTAAATAACCCACTGAGATTGACATGCCGTAAAACAAACCAAACCAAACCTACTGAAGTTATTAAAGGAAAGTAAGAAGAAACGATTAAGCATCTATTGTCAGAAGACATCATTTATGATTGTCCGCAAATACTACAGTTCAAGATGTGAACTGCGAATTCAAAACAGCAAAATAAATCAAGTACAAAAATCTAATTCTCCGGGAAGGGTTTTAACAGAGGAAAGAACATGTGACACCAAAATTCGAAGACATTAAAAAAAAGATGCCTTCCAAAAAGTTAAGCAAAGTATTAAGAAACATAGACATTTCGTTAGACACAAAGAAAGGTGTGCTGAACTGTTATGTAATATAAATCCTCATGTAAAGCAGTGGATGCTGGAAAATTTTCTCCGAGATGAAGAACAGACTTGAAGTAACAGAAATATCGTTCTACAGATGGACGGAACATGTGAATAAAAAGCAATTTTTAAGCAAAATAGAAACAAAAATAACACTTATACTTGCAACAAGAAGAAACAATGAGAATTTCTAGGACACATAATGAGGAAAGAAGTCTTGGAGAATTTATCACTAACAAGACATGTTGAAGGCAAGTGGATCAGAGGAAAACAGTGAATAGGCTACTTAAAGAGCTTGTGTAGGAATAATGGTTAGCGGCTCGGATTGAGGAATCGGAGAGACGAGTTCGAATCCATTACATTCACTTACGTGCTAATGCGCTTGGGAAAGGTATGAATTCTCTTCTTGTCCCCCCAGCTATGGGTAAATACCGCGTTCTATAACCTTGGATAACATCTGATCTACCGCTGAAAGAAATGGCAAGCTACTGCTGGAAAAATGTTTCCTCTTCAGTCATGTATCAAAAGATACATGATCGCCTACGCGTGTATCACGCATGGCACATAATTGACTGAAAGAGCTTGTGTAAATGGATAGATGAACAGTGACTTGGACAGCAAAAAGACAAATCTTACAAAGAACTACAAGAATTTGTTGAGAGCCATGGTCGCCAATGTTCTGTATGGACGCAGCACAATGATGAAGAAGAAGAAGATGAAGAAGAAGTAGAAGAATACGAAGAATTGAAAAAGTACCCTGAAAATGATCATGTTAAATATCCGACAGCAATTCCATTCCATCCTCATAATAATAAGGATGACTCTTTTGTCATCGCCTAATAAAAGTTTTACCGCATTCATAAATGCTATTTTTTTTGGTCTTTAACAGTTATGGAGTCAATACAAAATAAATATGAACATTGAATCATTGCTCGCAATTTTTGTTTATTAAGTAATAAATTGAAATTCTCATTGGCTCCGACACAAGAGTATCAATATAAAAATAGTGTCGTCTTTACGTTACGTATCTAATCTGTCAAATAGTTTTGATCTAGATATCACTGAGTGAAACTATGTCTTTATTTTCTGCTGATATATATCGGAAAATGAGAAGTCGACCTCTTGCGATCGCGAATCTCTACAGGACGTGCGGGAACAAGCGGCAACAAGTCCAATATAAAGGTTAACACCATTCAATATAAACAATACTGCGAAGGAAACAGACGACAACGCTCAAAGACGACAAAGTTCATGGAAATCAGAAAGACAAATCTTTATTTTGCAATAAAAATCACGAAAGTGAATAATACATGAACAATTGCACCAATAATGGTTTTTATAGTGCTATGGGAATTTTCCCAGTCATTTAACAGGAAATATTTTTAAAAAACTGATTTTTGTATTTACATTACAAACATTTACAAGCAACGGAAAAGAAAAAATGATAATTACTCAGTTATTTTCATATTCTTAACTGTTACGATTGTAATTAATAACAGTTCCAAACGACCTCTGGAGGGTCTTAAAATGGGCTTTATAAATTTGATTTAACCCTTTAAAATTTTCGACACACTCTGTCGGAGATATGAAAAGATATATTTATGCTTACAACAAATGTATTTTTCTTGAACGGATCACCGTTTCGCCTTTTGTTGCAACTCGGATGTCATGACGACGTTCGCTCTCTCCCTGTTTGAGGTATAAGTGAGCTGAAGGAGGAAGGAATGATGACGTCAGTCCCATTCTGTCTATTAGGCAAGCTTCCCAAGTCTCTGTCGAACTGTATCTCCCCGAAAACGCGCGAATTCATCCTTTTATGCATGTCTAAGGCGTGACTAAGTCCAGACGAGTGACGAGAGGTCCATATACAGGCAAAGTAAACAAATAAGTCACGCATTCTTTTCTTTCCCGCAAAATCAAATAAAAAAAAACAAACAAACAAAAAACAGACGGTAATTAAACGTCTGAGAAATTTTGAGATTTGTATACATTATTTTTTTTACTTTTAAAGTAAAATAGAATTTATTGTCGTGCCTCTTACATTTTTCTACACAAACCATATGTTGACTGCATGACGACCCAAAGCAGACAGCGTAAATACGTTTTCTGCGCATAGGTTCCACGCATACACCCGCTTTAACCAAAATAAAAGGAACAATTTATTGACCAGTCAGAGCCACTTTCGCTCCCAAACCCAAAACTTTAATTCGGAACCGAATGTCGGCTATATATTCTCTAAATCAAACAGACCTGATAGAGATCAGCTTCGACGTCAACACCGGCAAACTGAGAGAGAGAAACACGACTCAGACCAGCGTTCATGTCAACATCGCTGCGCTAAGAGAGAAACAAGGACAGCCATCAGCAATGTTTTTTTTTCACGTCTAATTTCACCATTCTCTTTTCCCGTTGCCTTAGCAACAGCAACAGCTAAACGTTACTAGTTTTGTATACATGCAAATAAATTATACGGTTATTTACCCATACTCAATACTGAATTAACATTTGCCCAGGCGGAGAAGGAATTAACCCCCACGGCAGTAAGAACAACAAGAAGGTTATGTCTTCCGTGTTACTCATTTCCGCCCCGCAACAGTATCAATAAAATAAATGTACATACATAAATACTAAAAATGTTTATTTTTATTATTTTTATTTTAGTTTCCAACATATATGGTAATGGTATGATAAAATTAGATAGTCACTGGTATGATAAAATTAGATAGTCACTGGTCGAACAGTTCCTGTTATTGTTTTTCATTTTTGTTTTCAATCGGTATCACCCCATGCAAGGCAGTAAAGCCACTAAAACACAAAGGGTTACAGGGTGTGGAAGAATTAGGATAAAAAACATTAATAATGAGTGCAAAGAGAAAAGAGTAAGCAGGAAAACAGTAGATTGACGTTTCGCTGACATTTATGCAGATTAAAGTTGGCTGGAAAGCATAGAGACGGAAGGGAGTTCCACAGTACGAGAAAAGAAACTTCTAGCATAGAACTTACGGCTACAACTAGCCAGCTCAGCTGTCAATTGATGACATCTTGACGCCAATCTATTAATGCGCTTAAATTCATGAAAACTAGAAACCATAGCGAAGAGCTCATTCAAAACAATTACTATGGAAATATTTATAGAAAAGGCACAATTGATTGAAATTTATAAAATAATTTTATTAAAGCAGTTTTTGGAAAATTAGACTCCTAATGTCAACTAAATGTTATAACTCTTTCTAATATTGAAAGGAGTTTCCTTCCAAACCTTTTGTTTTTGTCGACAGTTAAGAGATTGATTACATTAGTATTTTCTCGTCTATTTTTATGCATTTCCGTTTTTTGCTGCTGCTGGAAGTATACAAGCGATACGCTTTTATTTATTTAATTATTTACTTAAGTCTTTCTTATGCCAGGTCACTCTACGTGTGCTACTAGTATCATGCCGCATTGTCCGATCATTGTCGACCTGTATTTTCTGAGGTGATAAGTGGCTAGACATCTAGCAATACCTTTCAAAGGGGCGAATAAACCTTCTTGGAGAGTCAACGGCCATCTAGTATATTAGAGTATTGTGGCGTTGCAGTTTAGACCAGACACCAGGTTCATTCTCAATTTCTTCCTGTCAAGCGCTTGTGGCTTAAAAACAACCCATCGGCCAGATCGTTACTCACGAAATATGAGCACGAGTCGACTGCACCAGTAAGCACAATTTTATTCTCATGTTGTAACCTACTTCTATAGGTGAGTGAAGCCAAGATGTGGCGTAGGCGAGGAGAGAGGTGAACAGTCTAACGGGCGTCTTCTCGCGTCGTTCTCACGAGGGTCGCCACCGTCTCTCTGGCTTTTCGTGAGCAGTGGTCACTGCCTTATAGAGCCGACTGTAGCAGTAAGTAAAATTTTATTCCTGTGTTTGAACATACTGCTATAGACGAGGGAAGCCAAGATGAGGCGTAGGTGAGGGGAGAGGTGAATAGTCTAACGGGAGTCTTCTCACGTCGTTTTCATGGGGTCATCGCCGTCTCTCTGGATTTTCGCGGGCAGTGGTGACTGTCTTATAGAGAATATTATTTTCTGTCTTCATTCAGTGACTCTCTTTGCCCCAGTCACTTGCTCCTTGCTCGTGAAGTCCACTTCACTTACTGATAAACATCGGGGAAAATAAATGTCCGAATCCATTTCTGTGACAGGTCAGCTGATTTCCATTTGATAATATATCCGTTGATTGATATCGCTACACTAGACATGGTTTCATAGTTATGTATGCATAATGTATGAGATGACACCGCGAGTCGGGAGGCTTTCTAATGAAGTCAATGGCCAGAGGTGTGTTTACCCGGTGGAATCAACGGCCATGTGTGCGTGACCAAGGTGTGCCTTCAAGTTAGAAGACATCGGCTGAGGAGGGAGGAACTCATCTAAATCTACTTGTCCAAGGCACGCTACATTATTAATGAATACCCTCCTAGCTTTCAACCTAGATATATGGCGGTAACTGTTCAGGCCCTTAAGCTACACAGCGAGCCTACGACCACACTCGGTTATGGAAATGTTGTTGATCATGATGATAATGATCATGATGAAGATGACGATGAATGATGATGATGAACCTTTTTTGTTTGTAATTTTTTGTTGCGATTCTGTAGAGTGTTCTTTATGCCATCTGAAAACAGCACATTATCTGAACTATTTCTAACCAGTGACTCAGCAACTGTTGTTTACGAGAACTTCTTGCACTGCAAGCAAAAAAGTCTAAAATATTCAATCCAGTCTATTTATTTTACCAACACCTGTCTTCGAAGTTATTTTTTGAGATCAAGATAAGACATGAATATTTGGAATTTCAACTGAACAAAATACATTCTAATTTTGATCGATCTAATCGGTTTCAGAAATTGAGTAAAAGTCGTCTTCTTTTATGGGTCATGACCCTTCAGAAAGTGAACGATCATGTCTCTCCACATCTTCCTATAATTTCAGAATTTTTTGGCCTCACGTTTTCCATGAAGTGGACCGACTATATCGAATCAATAGCTGCATTTACTGCAAGGAAAGTTGGATAACTGTGTCGTGCCAGGAAATTGTTATCGTTAGAATTCATCTTGCACCTTTATAAATCTACCATTCGTCCATGCATTGAATACTGTTGCCACATCTGGTATGGTGCTCCTGCTGTAGATTTAGAGATTCTTGCGAAAATCCACAAGAAGATCTGTAATGTAATCGATCCTGACCAGGCTTCTCTGCTTCAGTCAATTTCTCACCGGCGTGACGTAGCTTTCATCTGTCTTTTCTACAAGTACATTCATGACAACTGCTCTGACGAGTTTTTTTTCCTGGTACCTTGAATTCCTGAATGTAGCTGTGCTACTAGATTGGCATCTAGGTCCAATGCTTTTACTGTTGGAATAGCTAAATGCAACCGCCACTTCTAGTGCATCAGTTTCTTTGCTAGCACTTTCCATCTTTGCAACTCTCTTCCGTTTCCTTTCTTCCCTGATCATTACAATCTTCAAAAATTTAAACGCAACGCAACGTCAGTCGCTATCTTCTGTCGTCTTGAACAACGTTCATATTTTGTTCTGTCCGTAAGACTCACTATTATTAGTCGTTCATTCACACTCTTTCATTTACACTCCCTGTAACTTCATGCGTATAAGTGACATTCCCGGCTTGCTTGGGGTGAAATGAGTAACCTCCCCCCTTCCATTCCTCCCAGCTCATATTCAGCTCTGGGTGTGGTCATAGCGTTGATGCGCAGATGAGCGCCCGATCAGTTCCTTCCACGTATCTGGGTTGAAAGTAGGAGACATATTCATTCATGCGTAGCGTGTTTTGGGCAAAGTAGACCTGGCGGATTCTAGCCCACTTTAGGTCAAATCACAGCAGCTCTGCCAACTTGACTGCTCGCCTTGTTCACGGACACGTGGCCGTTGATTTAATTGAGGAAACGCTAGTCTGTTGACGCTGACTTCTGTCTTGGAACTCCTTAACCCAGTGATGCTGTGTCACTTGCCCACTGACTGCATACAGATTTATGGAGTCCACTTTACCCCATTCTACTAGATGACCATTGGAACTACAAGAAAGGTCATCTGGTCTTTGTCTGATCTTGTTTCTAAGTCTACTGTGTGTCTAGCCACACTTCTTACCAGAAAAAAAAACCGGTTTACAGCCGATTTATTGATTGATTTGTCCTTTTAACGGCATGTCAACTCCATATACGTCATTTAATGAACTTATGAACTAATAAAAATATGTTATAGGTTATTGTACTTTCACAATTGAATATATGGTAGATGATACTCAGCTTTTGTGTATATACATGTTTGCGTGAGCATGATCACTAGAGACGGTGATATGTGTCTGTTTTATGTTATAGTTTTGTTGAATTTATCTGTTATATGTGACTGGGGCAAAGAGAGTCACTGAATGAAGACAAAGAATAATGTTCTCTATAAGACAGTCACCACTGCTCGCGAAAATCTAGAGAAACGACGTGAGAAGACTCCGTTAGACTATTCACCTCTCCCCTCACCTACGCCTCATCTTGGCGTTTGATTTAAGAAATTGTAGGATATTAGGACTACTGCCATGGAAGAGTTCTTTCACGTTGGTTTTTTGGTTGATTTTGTTTGGCGGCATATAAACCTCTATGTTTTTTTTAAAATAACGAAATCTAAATATTTTGTATGTAATTTTATGCTTTCAACCACATATATTTTGTACATAATTTTATACTTTCAGAGTAAAGGTAAGTTTTTTTTATATATATTTTGTAGATTGTTGTGGATTCCGGGATGAATCCGGTATCAAATAATAACAAACGCCAAGAATGAATATAGGAAAATAAATGTATTAACGTAATAATACAAACTGGTAATACAGGTTAGTAGTTCCAGGAATGCGGGTTAGTAGAAAAATATATATATAGTCTTTGGTATCGCTGTATGACTTCTTACTGAGTCTACGTGCTCGCTCACTGTGACTCTTGCTCGCTACGTTCGTACGCTCTCGTTCGTCGTTCGTTCGTTCTCGTTCGTTCGCTCCTCGGGTATTCACTAGCAGTAGTATACGTATACCCTGGGTGAGTCCATTTGTGAAAAAAGGGGAGGACCCCTCAACATAGATGATAAAATGTATTATTGGTAATTTTACTATAAAAATGCATTTTTATATTTTGTTTAGTGTTGCATTGATTGCCATTTTGCTATAAAAAATATATTATTTGTCATTTTATCATAAAAATGTACTGATAGTTTTGGTTTCGGGTTCACTATTTGACCATAGCTGGGATCCTACCAGGTGCTACCACACTCGTTCACGGTAGACCCGAGAGCGACAGCAGTTATGAGGTGGTTCCACACTCCTAAAAAACCTCTAATCTCTTGATCAGATTCCTTGCAGCCGGATGTAGTTTATCGTCATACTCAGAGCCGATAATGGCACCAAGCATATACGTGATATATAACTGTGAATGGTTCAGTGAAGAAACTTTGGTTAGGTTTGTATCTAAAATGGCAAGAGTAAATATCCCCCCCCCTCAACAGAAAAGACTGGCTGGGGAACCGGTTTAGTAGTTGATAATCAGATCAAACATATACGTGATAAGGATATACTGTGGATGTTTGGGGCATGAAACTGGTTAGGTTTGCATCTAAGATTCAAGAGAAACTATCGTGATATGCGGTATAATTTGAATAATCGTCTTGTTCGAATTTTGACAACGATCTTAAGGAATGCATTATTTGATAATAATAATTGTTTGTGTATTCTAAAGTTATTTAAATAATGTGAGTTTTTGTTAGCTGAGTAACGCATGGAGCTTTGTTCATCCAATCGGAGTCTTTGTTAAATTACTGGCTGTACTATATTCACTTAAGTCATTTCTTAAGTGTAGGGAAGATATTTTCATAATTGATTTTAGATGTATATAAGACGACTTTGCATCGCGAATGGCATGCAGTTTGGAAGATTATAATAACGATAAAAGTAGTTTGGTGGGCATATGGCTTTGTAGGATTTGGAAGAGACAGCCATACGTCCTTACAAATTAGCAAAAACACACGCACACATATACTCTGTTGTTGTGATAGGAACACATTTCTCATACGATCGAATGATGCATATATTATGTATTTATGGATACAAATTATAATTTGTTTCGATTATGTATTTACGTATTTGTTTTGCAGGTACGTCATCAACGCGATGTTCCCATTCAAAGCCGAGCGATTGGATTATATACGAAAAGATACACGGCGGAAGATATTAGAGCTAATGTTTCAGTTTGATCACGAAAACTGACAAATTAAATTAACAGTAAGAGAACGTTATTATCATTATTATTATTAATGTTTTCGTTAGTACGGATTTCGTTTTGTAACAGATATATTATTATATTATATTATATTATTATTGTTATGGTCCAATATCCTCGCACCACGGTTATGGTCCAAGGTAGAACCAAGGAAGAACAACACGAACACAAGAGTAGTTAATAACAAAGGTATATTACAACAGAAATATAATACAAGAAATTGAAGGGTTAGTATTAACTGCCAGTCTGGTTTAGAGTGAACTAATATGTCTTGACTCGTTAGGTCTCAACTCATTCCTCGATATTTAACAACCCTCCCACGTGGTTCGAATGTGGCACAAGGCCGGTTTAATGTGGGCTCCCCGAGCCCGTAGGCTCAGCCAAAAATATGCCCATTTAGAACCCGTATAAACGGGTTCAGGGACTGTCTACCTCCCCGGACGACACTTTGCCCTGCGGCAAAGCCTCGTCCGGGTTCCTCTCTACCAAAGCAGAGAGTTCGACAGGAGTCGCGCACAGTCAGAAACTGCGCCTCGACTCGTTCCTCAGCCCTCACTCTCAGAGAGGCGCAGTATTTATAGAGTCAGGAAGAGTCCATTATCGTTATAGGTAAGTTCCCATAACAACAATTATTATTATTATTATTTTTTTTTTTTTATATATATCCTTTGATTTATGGTGTATACTCATTTCTCTCCGGGTCCGGCCAGAAACCTAAGGGCAAAAATAGCATCATGACATTTTCCACTGATTAGTTTCGAAAAAAATCGCATAGTTTACATAGATAAAGCCCTTCATATGGTGTGGGCTGTACTCGTGAGAACAATTTTTTTTATTTCTTTAAGGTACGGACTGCCAGAAAGCACTACAATGTGTCTAGAAGGACCTTTTCCAATCAATCCGAGGGCTCCAACTATAACTGGAATTGTTGATGTTTCCATGTGCCACATTTTTGAGACTTCGATTTCAAGATCCTTTTATTTTGATAGGTTTTTGAAGATCTTCAAAGATACATTGCAGTGTGCAAGAACATTCATGTCAATAAAAAATCACATTTTGTCTTTGCGGTCTCTCATCACGATGTCTGGGCGATTAGCTTTGATTGCGCTGTCTGTGTGTATTGTAATAATAATAATAATAATTATTATTATTATTTTTCTTCTCCTCATTATTATTATTATTATTATTATTATTATTATTATTATTATTATTATTATTATTATTATTTCTTTTAATTTCTGTTGTATACACATTTCCTTCACGGTCCCAACTAGAGACCTAAATTCTAGAATGGCTTCATGACTTTTTCCACTGATTATTTATATTAAAATATTAAAATAAAAATCTTAGATCACATACATTTAACATAAATAAAACTCTTCGTAATGTGTGGGCTGTACTTCTGAGTACAATTTTTGTATTTCTTTAAGGCACAGGCTCTCAGAAATTCCTTCAATCAGTCTATAGGAAGCTTTTCGAATCAATCAGTTTCTACAAATGGAATTATTGATGCCCTTATGTACCACATTTTTGAAATTTCCAATTCAAGATCTTTGCATTTTGATATATTTTTAAGATATTCAAAGATACATCACAATCAGCAGGGACTACTATGATAATAAGAAAGCACGCTCGGGTTTTTATGGCCTTTGATTACGATGTCTGAGCGATTAGCTTTGATTGTTCCGTCTGTATGTATTGTAAAGTCCCATAAAATTGTTACAGCTCTTAAATCTCTAACCGGGTCTAGGTGATGTTGTTATTATTATTATTATTATTATTATTATTATTATTATTATTATTATTATTATTATTATTTTCGTCCGTACTGTTTTAGGTTTTAAACAGAGGTATTATATTATGAATGTTTTCTATCGAGTCGCTCAACCTCAGACAGAGAACAACTTTGCGTGTTGTATAATGGATAATGGCTCGGAATGAAATGCCGGAGAGCCAGGTATGAATTCTAGTCGGGTTCTTAATGTCCACTTTCACACAATTACACTTGGAATCCATCCTCCTCAGCTATGGATTAAAAGCATTACTTGTATCGGGAAAAATCACCGTTATTTAAGAAATTGATAATACAATATTCTTATTTGCAAGAAAATAATTCCTCTTACAATCTAAAAAGTTTCGCTTTTAAATACCACTCCACCAAAGTGTTAATAAACTGTAAAACTTAAATGAAATATATCAGCAACTGTATGCTCATTATAATTAAATAAACATATTCTTCTGGGTTTAAATTTGGGTTATGAAATACTAAAATATAAATCTTGTTGGGTAATTTAATTTTTGTAAGTCCGGCGGCGAAATGGATTTTCATTTGTGCAAAATTGGTTTCATCTGTAAATGTCATCAATCATTCAATAAGCCTCAATAATCGAACTTGCATTTTCTTCAGAGAATAAAGCTTGTTATCAGTTAGTGATAATCTTTATATGCTCAACATCGCACAAAAGATTTCATGTTCATATCAAGTGAAAGCAAGTTTATTTTAGTAAACAGTGTTCTCCTGATGTAATTTTCCGCTTCTGCCATCTAAACCCTCTCGTTTCAAGATCCCGTCTTCTTCCATCCTTTTTGTAAGTATATTTGGAAATGTCCGCTTGCCCAAGGGGTTATTATTATTATTATTATTGTTAGTAGTAGTAGTATTGGATGATTAAAAGAATGATTGAGAGAGTGAGAGAGAGAGAGAGAGAGAGAGAGAGAGAGAGAGGGAGAGAAAGAGATGGGGAAGGGGAGGAGGAGAGAGGTAGAGTAGCATACAAACTGAATGACGCTAGAATAGAAATACAATATGTCCATCTTGGCACATAGTTTGATAAAGGTATGCCAGGCACATGCATCACAGCCAAATGAACGCGATATGGTAGCAAGTTTTGATAAAAGCAGCGTATAACCTTGCAGATGAAAGCCTAGTTAGAAATAACTTCATGATGGATAACACTATTTGCTCAGACGGTCTCCCATTCAGAGAGACCCCAAGTATCTAGTTGTTACTCACAAATCGGTGTGGTTGCTTCGTTCTTCAGACTAAAAAAAAACAAAACTCTCGACATCTGGCCATACTGCTCCTTTACTGCTCCCGCTCATGAACAGAGATGCCAAATGAGTCAGCCCCTAGGGCATATGTCCTACTGGTTAAGGTTAGGCAGCCGATAAGCAAATCTGCGGTCTTTGACGGTATATCTGTCTTAGAGAAAAACAAAACATACATTTTAACACCTCCAATTAGTTAATATCAGAAGACATCAGAGCCATTCCTGGAATCACGGCATTTATTATTATTATTATTATTATTATTATTATTATTATTATTATTATTATTATTATTATTAGTTCGATACCTGTCGATTTGCTGAATATACTATTAGAAAATAACTTTAAATACATTATGAGTCATAAAAATGACTTCAAATGTGTTGCATATTACAATGTCTTATTTCAAACGCAGGCAGATTGTGTATGTGTATGTTTACTTGTGTGCATACTTTTGTAGCTGTGTGTACATTAAATGACGTAAACATATGAAAGTCACTCTTGCATTACACAGACATACTCGAATACATTACATACACACAACGATTGTTCTGAAAGAGAATTAGTACTTATTTTATAATATAGATTATTATTATTATTATTATTATTATTATTATTATTCATTAGATTTCTGTTGTGTACACTTTTCCTTTCCTAAGATCATAAATGACTTTATGATATTTTCCACTGATCATTTTTGTAAAAAAAACCAAAAAAAAACCCCAATGGTACACATATTTTGCAGAGATAAAGCTCTTCGTAATGTGTGAGCTGTACAATTTGTGTATTTCTTTAAGGCATGGGCTACCAGGAATCCCATCAATGAGTCTATCGGAACGGTTTTCAGTCAATGCGAAGGCCTCAACTACAACTGGAATTACTGATGTCCTCATGTACCACATGTTCTAGATTTCTATTTCAAGATCCTTGTATTTTGATAGTTTTTTGAAGATCTTCACAGATACATTAGAATCTGTACGGACTGCCACGTGAATAAGAAGGCACATTCTGTTCTTGTGGTCTTTGATCATGATGTACGGTCGATTAACTTGGATAGCTTTGTCTGTGTCTATAAAATTGTTAGAGATTCTATGTCTTTAAGCGGGTATGGTTGATGTTCATACCAGTTTCTTGCATTTCCTTCCCGTAAAAGTTGCAGATTTTCCAGTGCAGATATTGGCCCACTCTGTCATGCTTAATTTTATATTCAATGAGTGCTAATTATTATTATTATTATTATTATTATTATTATTATTATTATTATTTATTTCAGTATGTTTTTTTACATAAGACCTTAATATCTGGTAATTAATTGATAGTGGGCTGCGACTAAGAGTTTAGTTATAGAATTGATGATTGACTCTAAGTGTTCATAACTTTATAGATTATTATTGACGTTCCTAAGAGGCTTCTTTCTGCAAGAGTCGCACTTGGAAAATCAATGCCAATTTTAATTATCTATGTCAGTCAGCGTACCAAGTACACCAGTGGCAACTAGGATGACTGTGACCATCTTCAACTTCCAAAGACTTGCACGTTAAATTTTCAGTGGGTGAAAATTGATTACATTCTCGCCTTCCCTTTTATAGAAAGGAGAAGGTTATTATATGCTCCAATATGTCCGGCTTGTTGTGTTTCTGATCTGTTTGTACTGAAAACAAAATCTTGCATGTTTCTAACATAAGGAAGCATACCTTCTTCTTCTTCTTCAAGATCAAAATTTCATTAATTATATTATTTTCTGTCA
>OZ038482.1:48397653-48431245 GCA_964036315.1 Acanthosepion esculentum | reverse complement strand
ACATAAGAAGCTTATCAAAATATCAACAAGGAACTAAACAACGGTCATAATAATGAACGCAAACAGTTAGGGATTTCGCCATTCAAACGAACCACTCAATCCAAATCGGAAGATCAGATCAAATTCTCGTAAATAAGTCAAAGCAATGGTGCTTGACACTGTACCAGTAGACTGCAGAGTAAAATTAAATGGAAGCAAAACCAGGTGAAAAATCTATAGGCCTTGGGACAAAAGTGAAAAAAAAAATGATTATGAAGATGACAACGTTATTGAATCAAGTTATACACCCACGAAGATGTCTTCAACAATGTTGAAAGAACGAACAGAAAGTATCCATCGTTATTAAAATCAGAAAACTGATGAGAATGCTGGGGTAATAAGGTGAATTTCTGTCATTTCAGAACCCATGAAAGCTAGTAGTTAAATATTTTTTATGAGGCGTGTCCCTCAGGATCTGGTTGATTATGGATCTCCACAACTTCCTATTTTTTATAGTTCTAAACTGTGTCTGTCCCCTTAACACCCTCTCAATTTTCTGTTCTGCCAAACAATTACACAAGATCGTTAGATATGTCATTCGCTGTTTCCTTCTGCCCATGTTGCCATCAACATGCCTTTTGAATATCAAATTCTCCAAACCCACTTTCTTTAATATGTATCCCAGAATTTTCAGCTGTGATTTTATGTTACTAAATACGTATCCTTTTTTATTATATTTCCTTAAAAACTGTTTCGTTGCCCACATGTTCCGTTCATAGTTTTCTCAGGTTTCTTCTGCAGAACCACATTACTGTCCCCTCAAGTTTCCTCTTTATCAGAAATTTTCCTGTTCTTAATACTTTGATTAGCTTATGGACGGTAACTTTTCCTATTCCAATGCACCTTCGGTTTACTCTCTGACATTTTCTATCCTTTGTTATAATGTCGTTGCCAAAAAGTCCATGAATAATAATAATAATAATGATAATAATAGTAATAATAATAAATAAAAAAAAATTGTTCTCACGAGTACAACCCACATCTATTTAAAATTGGTCAGAGGAAAATGTCATGATGCCATTTCTATGCTTAGGTTTCTGGGTGGGACCCGGAAAGAAATGTGTACACACCAGAAATCAAAGGAAATAATAATAATAATAATAATAATAATAATAATAATAATAATAATAATAATAATAATAAGTGCCTCCTTATTGACATGGCAGTCCCTGCAGACTGCAATGTGTCTTTGAAGATCTTCAAAAATCTATCAAAATACAAGGACCTTGAAATCGAAATCTAAAAAATGTGACACATGGGAACATCAACAATCCCTGTTGTAGTTGGAGTCCTGGGATTGGTTGGAAAAGATTCCAGTAGACTCATTGAAGGGATTCCTGGATGTGCATGCCTTAAAGAAATGCAAAAAATCGTTCTCACGAGTACATCCCACACCTAAGGGCTTTATCTATGTAAAATATGTGTGCGTTTGTTTTCTAATTGGTCAGTTGAAAATGTCATGATGCCATTTCTATCCTTAGGTCTCTGGGTGGGACCCGGAAAAATGTGTACACACCAGAAATCAAAGGAAATAAAATAATAATAATAATAATAATAATAATAATAATAATAATAATAATAATAATAATAAGCCTAAGATCAAGGGAACATTTCTAAAGACATTTATAAAAAGAATGGAAGAAGCTGACGTAATGAAACGAATTGAGACAGTTTAGATGGCAGAAAAGTGCTTACGGTAATATCCTTGAAACATCGGTTTCAGTCCGATCAGCGAAGTGAAGCAATGTCGAGAATAATCAGCACGTAGATTGGTGACTACTTGGGAACATCACATATTGTAAGCTTGGATATGCAGCTGGTGTAAGAAATCGGAGAGCCGAGTTCGAATTCCAGTCGGGTTCGTTACAGTCACCTACGCAAATGCCCTTAGGCTATCATGAATAATAAAAAAAAAATATTCCGCATACCCTTTGCATTCCATTAATAAAAAAATAAGTTCCACAGGATAGCTTCTTCCCAAGTTCGGCTGCTTTGTGGAACAGACTCCTAACAGGATGTTTTCGAAATCAATGCAATCTTGACCTCTTCAAGTCTAGAGTTAATTGTTATCTTTCCTGTTTTAACTTCACTTATACTTTTTCTTACGCTCATAGATCGCCACACAGTAATCTTTTACCTTTTTAGTGCTTCTTGGACCTTGTATTTGGTGAACATGATTATAAAAAAATACATGAATGTGTCACAACAGTCAAATTCGAGGCGCGTTAAGCTAATTCTTCCAGTCTTCCCCATGAATCTGGAGATGGCCTACGTTCAACAAAGGATCGTCACAGGATGAGAAGAGGAATGGTAGAAGAGTAGTCAAACCGAATATTGAGGAGAGCGCTGGCAATTTGAAGAAACTTGTTGTCACTTGATTTGCAGAAAATGTCAACTTGAAATTTTATTATAAGATATTATGGAAAAAAGAAATATTCCCACAATTTTGCATTTCCCCCATTATGGGCATGTTTTATCCATGATATAATAACACCTTATCACACGGACGGAACGGAATAGTTGAAAGAAAAGGAATGGGCAACATGCTTTGTTTTCAAAGAGAGTTATATGCCGCTAAGTCATTTACAAAATAATATACACATATTTACATATCTCCCACATACAGAAACTATAACATCTGTATAAATCACAAGCAGTGCGAAAATGAAGAATGGATAGAGGGTTTTACTTGTAATAATTCCAACAGGAATTGGAGCTATCGGAGGATTCGTCTGTGTTTCTGGAGAAGTCATATTGAGGTTTTAGCTTCTACGTCACTAGCGAGAACATATTCCTCAAACCGGAAACGGCGATTCATATTTTTTTCTTCTGACAGCGAACCGGAAATAATGAATATAATTCGAGCGAGTCGAATTTATCATCTATGTCTATGGGGAAGACATATTCCCAAACGGAAAACGGCGCTGAAAATGAGCTGACTCGGGCGGAGGTCTTGCCTTGCCCGTACTAAAAAAAAAAAAAAATTCTCGGTTTGATTCCTGGAAGATGACTGACTGACTAGTAGCAGTACTAGCAGTAGTCATCCGTTTATCTCACGAGATAAAGGTAACGCCCTGCTTGGTCAAAATTCATCCCTTTTTTTGGTGAAACTCGAGTGACCACTCCAGGGCGCTGCCCTGATTACATGTTTTCCTCTCGGCCGTACCCACAAGGGGCAAAGGAATGCAGGGAATCATTTGGGAATGGCATGTCTGCAGAAGTTGCCGGAAAGTTGTCAGTGTTGACAGTCACAAGCCTTTGGGTCTCCACTTCGGAATTTCTATCTGGATTTAATTCCATAGCTTTTTCTGTGATTGGATATGACCGCAAGGCAACGGAGGTTTAAAATCAACCACCCCAAGTGGGCTGCCTTACTGGAATGACGAGCTCTATCTTACGCGAAGCATCTGTTTATGAAGGGCTTGGCCATTTTCTGGCTTGAAACTGGACTTAGTTGTCAGAGGCTATTTAAGAGGCATACCACTCAAACGTTATATACACAGTGGGAGCTTGTCTCTACACCTCGACTATTACAAACAACCTTTGGAGCATATATAATCAACCTTTGGAGCATATATAATGTACATATATAAACATTATATATATTACGTGTTTTAGAAGCTAAAAAAGAATTAAAGGTTTTTTTAAATATATAAAACGTTAACAAAAACACTAGAAAGCAAGACAAAAATAGTACATAATTTTTTTTGTGTTTGACTGACTGGGCACTGTATGAATTGACGTCACTAAACTGCCGTCACGTGATCCATGTGACTTTCTCTCAACAAAAGGGAGATAATCATCTTTTTTTTATCTCCACAATATGAATGAAAAGATTATCAATAACCAATAACGAAGTTCATTCTATGGAGAAAATGCATGTTTTATTGTTATGTTTCGTTGAATGATTGATAGCATTTGCACATGAAATCGAGTTTACGCAAATGAAAATTCAATTCCCTGTCAGATTTTAAAAAAAAAAGTAATTCCCCAAACAAGATTTATGCTACTGTTGTTTTTTCTTTATTTATTAATCCAAATTTTAAACCAAGAAAAATCTATTCTTTACGACAGTGAACACAGCACAACAAACATCCCCACCAATGGAATGGGTGTCGATAATTTATTCACTAGAACTTCGTAAATTGGTTATATGGAATATTCAATCGATATTCTTAGAAAGTTTTTGCATTGAAACATTCAATTACTTAGTGACAAGCGACAACTCCTCTTGCATTCTATGATAGAAATAACGGAATATTACTAACAACATAAGAATTGGGCACACTTGGAAATACCTCAGTAGCATATAATTGCATCAATAGAGACATGACATCACATTGAAAGACCCGTAAGACTAGCGAAGTTAAACAACGTTGAGTCCGGTCAATAACTATATGGGTGACCGCTTGGAAATAGAAGGTGCTGTAAACTTGGATGTGCGGGTGGTGTAATGGATAATGGCTCATAATTCTTAATTGGAGGGCCGAATTCCAAATCTATTTGGGTTCATTATATTCATTTTCGCGCAAATGCCCGTGGGAAAGGTATCAATCGCACCACTTCTCCCCAGAGATATGGGTTAATTAGTACGACTTGTATTACTAAAACAATTATTATCTTACAAAAATATTCTTACAATCAAAAAGTATTTTCCGGCTTTAAATAAACATCAAAGTGTTGATAAGCTGTCTAAAAACGAATCGTTCAATCAATAATAAAGGCATCTTCGTCTTATCTATGAGAAACCGTCATCCTCGTCTTATCTATGAGAAACCGTCATCCTCGTCCTATCTATGAGAAACCGCCACCCTCGTCTTATCTATGAGAAACCGTCTTCCAAGCTCTGACTTCACCGGATGTCTGTATCTGATAGAAGAAATCTATCGCTACACAACGTCGTACATATCTGGTGAAGACCCCAATACTGACACATTTCAAACGACCAAGACTACAGCAAAGAAGAAATGTGAACCCCGATTAATTCAATCAATTCCTAGGCTATGTTCTACGTATATGCAAGCACATATCTGAAGAGATGGACATTGATCATTTAAGCATTCCATAACACATCCCAAACGAATGTACCAAAAGAAGACATCGATCCTGCTTTCCCTCCTGAGGTCAGTCTACTGATAAAGTGAGGGTATGGTGATAACAGGTATTCAGATTTGTGATAACAATGATCGAGATAAAAAAAAAATCAACATTATATAACATATGGTCCAAGAAGAAGTCTCAAGATAAACATTTAGAAAGTAGAAACTATAATCTGGAATTAGAATGAAATCAGTGACGAATTTACTGTAGATCCATCATAAAAAATTCAAAGTGTGGAATTAATAAATACCAAACACTTCAAATATCTAGGTGTATGGATCAATTATAACAAATTTAGTATCAAAGATGAAGAAATTGAACATAGAATAGCCTTTGCAAGGTGTAGTTTGGCTCAACATTGGAAATCGCTAAGAAACTAAAATATTAACCCAACAACATGAGACATGTTTTAAAATAGAATCATAAGATCAATCATTACCTATGGACAGCATGCAAGCTTCTAAACAGGTTCAGAAATAGCTAAACTGTCAGCCGTATACAACCGTTTTCTCAGATCAAAGATGATAAATAAATAATAAATGAACCCAGTTCGTCTTGGAGAGGACTGTCCTTTTTCGATCCACGTGGACTAGCATTACAGATGCCAAAAGAACGATACCAAATAACGGCAACCATATCACTTAGGGACTTTCAACAGCAGGAACAACTAAAATGGATAGCACATTTAAATCGACGAGAAAATAATGACGTAATCAAGATGTAGTTCGACACTACTACAAACAAATGGTTAGGAAGTAATCTCCCATCATTACTCTACAGAGCGATAATATTATTCTTCAATGGCCCGTGTCCGTTCACGACTTCGCTGATCATGACTATTAGTAACTCTTAATAAATTTTGTCATTTTGGTACCTCTCCCAAACTCTACTCTGCACTCAATCCACTAAATCTTACTGCTTAGGTTATGCATTGTTTTTTCTCTGTCCCTCTTGCCTTCAGTCTCTCGTGAGTATCAAATTTTTCAAGCCCTCTTTCCTCATTATGTGCCCTAGAAATTTCAACTGTCTCTTCCTGGTGTTAGATATATAAGTGTCCTTTCTGTTTCCATTGTCTCTAGAATTCCGTCACTGCTCACATGTTCGGTCCATTTTAGTCCCAGTATCCTGTAAAACCAAATTTCTGTTGCTTCAAGTCCCTTCTTCATATGTGAGAATATGGTTCTGCATTCACTGCCATGTAGGGGAACATAACAGTTTAGTACTCTTTTCTTCGTTTAACAGTTAGCAGACATAAAAAATCTATTTTCCTGAAAAACTGTTTTAAAAGAAAAAAATTATAAATTTCGACCGAAAGTTTAAACTTTTGTTATTAAATATCACAAAAATATATTTTTTAAATTTGAAATTCCCAGCGTCGCTGGTTTGTGCGCATGTGTAGTCGTATCAATGCAAACCAATTTAGTCCGATGAAATCCTAAAGGAAAAAAAAAAACACATCACAAAAAATTCCCCTTTGTCATACAGATTTCCCGTAATATTGTTCTTGATATATAAAAAAATTATATATCGTCATCCTATACATATAGTCTCCTGAAGATAGCGAGAGGGGGAAACTTATGTAGCGAATCGAGCCGTGCCTCGTTGAATGTTGACGATGGGAAATCTTTTTCCTCTTCCGCATAGCCCAAGAGTTTAATATTTTAATTTACTGCTTAGGTAGGTGTTTGCCTTTTTCCCTTTCTTGAAATCAGTAGGAGATTCTAGCCCCTAGGCTATCGGCGCCCGGCAGTATTTATATTTACATAAACACGCCAGTGACCTCGAAAACTCAATCCGGCTGGAGAGTCTTGCATTATCAGCAGTAATAGTCACTGTTTACAAATTCGCTTTTCTCCTCACAGTACGCGATCAAATAAATTATTTTTTTTGGAGCTAATATATATATATATATATATATATATATATATATATATATATATATATATATATATATTGATAGATAGATAGATAGATACCTGGTCTAACAGCAAACTGTCCAAATAGTGTAAAAGCATGTGATAATTGTCCATCCCACAAAATGTTTAATATCTAAAAAAACACTAAACTGAGTTTCTTTCCCCCAGGTTTTCAGATAAGGCGTTTAGCCATCTTGACACTATTTATCTTAAGAATTACTGAAAAACCCTTTGCGTTATTCAGCTAGAACAAGAACTGTTTAAAATTGTTTTGTGTCAGGTCCCACTATATCTTCCCAACTGAGTAATGGTGAAAGGAAAAAGATCATTCAGACCTTCAGTAATGGTACGAATATTAACCTCTGACCTCCTCAGGTTCACAGCACGTATGTTTCCCTGACGTATGCCTTACAGCTGAAATGGAGTGACTTCTGAAGATAGTTTTTTTTTTACGCATGCGTGTTTTGTCTGACAATAGGGTTTAACGTCTGCTTCCCGGCATTAAATAATCCACAAAGGGTTAATCACCCTCCCCAAAATAAAACCAAAATAAAAAAAATCACTCACTCACTCACTTTCTTTTCTCTCTCTGTATATATATATATATATATATATATATATATATATATATATATATATATATATATATACATCTATCTATCTATCTATCTATCTATATCTATATATATATCTATATATATCTATATATATATATATATATATATATATATATATATATATATATATATATATATATATATATATGTACGAGATGTTAATTCATTTGGTCAGATTTTAGAAATTCAGTTGAAAGGAGAAATATTTAGCATCGCTTGTATCGTATAATATTATCGAAATGTCTTTTTTTTAATTCAGTTCCGCTAAGTAATATTTGAATTGCAATCAGATAGCGCAAAAGAAAATTCACTACTTTGAATGATATTTTAATTTAAAATTCAAGATGAAATTGAATCACACTTTGATAACGAAAATGAATATATCATATTGTTAAAATGAGATATTTTTTATTCGTTTATACACTACAATTTAATAAAAGCTTTATCGCATCGGACTCTTACGTGGGGAGGTACACAAGTAATTTATGACTTAATGCTGAATTTTCACACTCTGGGTATCTTGTCTATCATCTATTTCTTTCAAATTGCTTCACCAAGTAACAAAGCAACCATTGATATGTCGCCGCCTTTTTACAATGACACCGCAATATTTTCATCTTCAAATGAAGAATTTAATCTTTAAATCTCTTACTCTGCAAACGTGAATTTTGGAACTCAGAAATTTTATTCCAAAATCACAATAGCTTCCTTTCTTTATTTCTTCTTTTATCTGAGAACTTGAAATTAATGGGAAAATTAAATTAATGGGGAAAATTAAATACCCATCCAGAACAATGGAAAAGATTTAATTTTTAATTTTTTTTTTATCAGCGAATATAATTTTGTGTTGCGGGACAAATGGACAATCAGGAAGATCTAACGGATGGAAAACATAATGGCTATAAATTTTACAGAGCAATAACATATTTAACTATTTTTTAAAATTATTTCACCTCAAGCAAGGCGATAAAGCCACTACGACACAATGGGTTACTGAATATGAAAGAACATGAGAAAAAACATTATTAAAGGAGAGATGACAATAAAAGAACAGTTATTAAAAAGACAGAGATGACGATTGACATTGTACTTAAATTTTTGGAGATGAAATTTAACTCAAAAGTAAGAATCCGGAAGGCAACAGAAATGTGAATCTACAGAAGAATTCTGAGAATTCCATAGACTAAACATGTAAGTAACTAGGAAGCTACAAGGAAAATGGAAACCAAAAGTACAATTATATTTAAAATCAGAAAAAAAGACAGTTGAAATTCCTTTGGACAACTGCGGGCATAGAACTTATGCTTACATCTAGGAATTTCAATTGCAACCGATGAGACCTAACTGGCAAACTAGTATTGCGCTTAAATTCGTAAAGTCGATATACCGCAGAGGAAATCTCATTAGAAAATATTTGTAGAAAAGGCGCGGGGAAGCTATGTTACAGCGGTGAGAAAGTGACTGAAGCAGAGATGCCAGGTTAGGACCGCTAACATTATAGATTCTTCTTTGTGTTTTATCAAGAATATCTGAATACATAGCAAAAGCAACAACCCAGGTGTGGAAGAAATATTCATACGTTCTACGCTAACAGTTGTCCTAAGGAATTTCAATATTCAGTGCATGGGCGAATGACAGACTTATAAATGTGCAAGAAAAAATATCTAGCACGACACAGTAGACCAACTTTCCTAACAGCAGACGTAGCAATTGATTCAATATAATCGTTCCATTTCACATCAGTGGAAATCTTTTGTCCGAGAAGGCGCAGAGAGTCACTTTCCTAGAGGTTAAAATAAGTTCTCTGAGACGACTAAAACAGAGCAATTTCGTTCTGGAGGTGTTAAAATTAACAAGACATTTCTCACCAGCAGTTAACAGCAGATTGAAGGTCATTTTTGAAATCAGCTGCCAATTTTACCATTTCGTTGATGTATTTGTTGCTGGTCAGTGATTTGCTTGTATTCTTAATAGCTTTATTGAATGCACAATGTGTAGACATTATAATTTCAGATTACATTAATAGGCTTAAAAGGTGCTGCTCTGTTTGCAATAGAAGATGAGTTACTTCACCAAGTTTGTAACAAATTCGCGAAGATAAGATTTAAAAAGAAAGAGTTTAATTTCAAAAGGTCACTTGCAGTTCAAGAGTGAATTTGTCCTCAACAAATCGTCACGAAACATGATTTAATCCCCCTCTACAAAGAACTGACTTTATATAAGAGAACTCCCGCTGTTCAATCCTGTCGCACTGTCTTTTTCTTTCTCGACGTATCTCTCTCTCTTTCTGATTTATTCTCTATGTCCATTTATCTTCCTTGTTTCTCTTCCGAACTCCCAAAACAGTCTAGATTTAATAGGATTAGCGCGACACACACGATAGATAGGTAGATACAAGCATATGAATATATAGAAGTTGTTTTCATGAACAAAATTTAAAACCGGTCTCAGTTGGCATATTTGAAGATTTGATTTGTCTTGCGTATATCTGCGAATAAACTGAATTCAAATTATGAAACACTTTCTCAGCTAAAACAAATCCATTTAATAATAATAAAACGTAATAAATATGATATTCATTTATTGTATACAGTCGGGTGGGGGAAACAAATATCCGTACACATACAAATGTTTAATTTATTGTATTTCCAGCTAATGAATAAACAATAGAATAAAATCCCATTCATCCATTATAATTGGTGAAACAAGTATTCGTACAATGCAAATTTCAGATTTTAAAACTTTTAAATTACTTTAATACTCTAGATTATTCAAGTTGAATATTCTAGAATGTGCCAATAATGTTTTCAGTAGTTATTTTTAACTTAAGATTACAAACAGAACATTCTGTAATTGATATTCGTGCAAGAAGGTTATCAATGGCAAGAGATGAGGAACTAACAAACTCGCAAAAAGAACTGATTGTTAATCTGTGGAAAGAATGTAAAAGTTACAGGAAAAATTATTAAATCAAAATGTTTCTGTTTTCTATGCATATTTAGTTATTATGCATCTGTTTACAGTTAATAATATGAAAAGTATGTCCCTTCATTAGTTAGAAATACAATAAATTAAATATTTGCATGTGTATGAATATTTGTTTTTCCCCACTGTATTTCTCTAGTCTGTAACAATCAAATAAATGTACAAATAACATTATAATTTACATTGTCGCTGTAGAACATGTGTTGTTATTAAGTTTTGGCGCAGTTTGCACATGGCGGCCAGTGATAAGTTTCGCCATGATAAAAGTTTGTGCAGTCTTTGGTTTATCTCCTCTGTGCTGTGTGGAAGGTATGCAATTTTCTATGTCAACTGTTTAGGACATTTATTGATGATGTCTTCATGGACAGGGGACAGCTTCTTAATTCAGAAGTTGGCATTTCCGTTTGGTCCGAGTTCCTCATTATTTGTGAAGACTGAGATATGGTTGTATTAAAACGAAATTCGAGACGCCAGAATCAAGCAAGTACGCCAAATCAAATATCTTGGTAGTGTTTAACAGTCAAAGGAAAATGTAACGACGAAACCGAAAGGCACGGTGAAATTAGCGAAAAGGTGCCTTCCAAAAGCTAAGCAAAGTATTAAGTAAAAAAGAAACGAGTTCTGAAATGTTATGTATTATCGGTCCTACTATATAGCAGGGAATGCCGGATAATATTTCCATAGATGATAAGAAACTCGAAGCAACAGAAATATGGTTCTACAGATGAATGGTGAGAATGACCTGAACATGTGAGTAATGAGGATGTTTTAAAGTAAACGAACGCAAAAAAGCCTTAAAATCAGAAAGAGTTATCTGAAATTACTAGGGCTCATATCGAAGAAAGAGGGTTTGGAGAATTTGACACTCATATGACATACTGAATGCAAGAGAGACAGAGAAAGCAGTGAATAAAATACCAAACGAGTTTGTATAAATGATTGGCAGAACAGAGTCTAGAAGAGATAGCAATAGACAAATATTACCCTTAGCTATAAAAACAGGAAGTTGTGGAGAGTCATGATTGCTTATGTCCTGAAGGGACAGGGCACACAGAAAAAAGTAACTGGTGGGTTTCAATGGAGACTAAATGACATGTTTATTTAATACTCGAATTGTCTTAGTCATTAGTTTTGGTAATGCTGTTGTGTCGGCGTTTTTTTTTTTATTCTCCTTCGGATTTCTAATAGTTCCACACTTTTTGCGAAGCTATTCAAAACTGTTCTAAATATTCTGATAATAACGACATCCAGTCGATTAATTATTTAAATCTTACAACCACTTTCCCAAAGGCAAAACCTTACTGGTCTATCGCTAAATATTAAGACGATCTATATTCCTATATGTATGTAAATGTAAAATAGCACAACCGGAATTCGACCCCGGCTCTCCGATTTTTAATTCCCAGTCGCTAACCATTAAAACCAACGGCACACCCCCTTCTGTATATTAAGGATATGTATTGACTCAACAGTCATTATTTGCCATTTTATATAATTATTATCAAACCAACTTCAACAATTAGGACAACAGTAATATGTCTTTTCTTATAGTCATTATTGAAACATCAAATAAACCATGACGATGGTGATAATAATGGCAGAAATAATCAACAACACTTATTACTTATATTAAGTTCAAGACTTTCGAACACGTGCTTTTCTTAAGAAAGTGCAATCATGTTTAAGATTAAAACTCAAGTGAATGCAATCATCTGAATAAGAAGACAGGCGTAATTTTAGTTTTTATTAGTGAACACTTCGTCAGCAAGTCTTGATATATAGCTTAACGCAACGACAGCTATGCACGTCATCATTTCCATTTGAAAGGATTCACTTCATTACTTCGATGGAAAAAGCTATGTCAGTGAGCCACCGACATATTTTCAAACAGCATCTTTATTGTTTGTGGCTAAAACTAACTTGATTTTTCTTCTTTTTTTTTAACAATTCTTTACAGTTTATTCCTTTCAGACTGCAACATTCCTCGAAGATTTCGAAACGGATAAAAAAAACTGAAGGCGAAAATACGAGCAAAAAAGTGTATTTTTCCATTTATTTTATTAGCTTCGCATATCTATAGAAGATATAGAATCGTTTTTGGCCCGACCAAGATCTACAAAAAAAAAAATAAATAAATAATAAGAAAAAGTAAAAATACCCCCCAAATACCCCCCAACAAAAAAGGCATAATTAAAACAAATGATATTTGATTAGATTGTATGAATTGGGTCGATCCAAAAACTTTTCAGCAAACCTTCATATTATTTAACCCTTAGATTTTGATTGCTACTGATTAGGAGGAGACAAACCTATGTATTTTGTATTTGATACTATTCTGAAAGAAGGTGACATCAAATTGTTTCTCGTGTAAGAAGAGAAAAAATCACATACGCAGTATTATATGTTTATTTCCCTCTGGTATCGTCAATCATCGTCGGCCAGTGGGTGTGTGGCTTTGTGATCTTCTCCAAATATAGATCCTACGGTCTCGTGTCGACGTTTGAGACTTTTCCTTCTTTTCTCCGGGTTTGGTGTCTATTACACGGTTTTCCCCACTCGAGGCACAACTAGTTCGATCGAGTGGATAAGTTGAAGTCAACCACTGACATACTGCGAGGCGCGGATCTACACTTAGTGGCTGAGAGGTAATCTCCCCAGGTCAACCCGTCGATGCATCTGACTTCTCCAAAAGCTGTGTATATTCTGACATCATCTGGAGTGAGCTACATACTAGAATTACGTTTATTTGCAACGAAGCCAGCTTGAGAAACCTGACCAGTCGCACATTTTGTTTTTTTTTATCATTTTACTCCATGGAAGACGATGAAGCCACTAAGACGCAAGAGGTTAGTGAGAGCGAGAGAAAATGAAAAAAATTAGTGTGGATAAAGGACGATAAAAGAAGAGGATTTGAAGAAGACAAAAAATAGGGATTGACTTTGCATATAAATATATGAAGATCGTAGTTTATAAGAAAGCCAAAAGACCGAAGATAATCCCACCGGAGAGAGAAGAAATTATTAGAATATAGATATAACTTCTATTTCTAACTATTTCAACAGTAAAATGACGAAACGTAGCTTCCAACCTAGTAGTACCGTATTTAAGCATAGTACTAGACTGGCACAAGGATCATATGATTTGACTTTCGTGAAGATGAGGTACCAAAGAGGAAAGCCCATCGGAACAATTGCAATAAAAATAGATCTTATGGCACTTAATTATTGTAAACATTTCTAAGAAAAACAACAATAAAAAACATATTTTAACCCGAAAGCCATACGATTTGTTTATCATTGTATGTATATATACTGATAATTTTACGAACCTCTGTTCCTAATACGAATTTTATTTTGAAAGACCCCAGCGACGACTAACAAAAAATCTATTTCTTTATTCAAATAACCTCTTTACAACTATGATTTTCTCACTTCATTTGTCATTGCCTGTGTTTGTCTCTTGAAATGTTTGTGAAGTTATTTTATATTCTCGCTTTGGCAACTTCTAATCATTTTCATCACTTTATAGAAAAGGCACAAGGAAGCTACGTTAGAGATGTGTAAAAGTGACTGAATCCGAGATACACTGCAGATTCTTCTTTGGATGTTGACAACAATCATGAGATATATAGTAGGAGAACCAGGAATGACGTGACAGCTATATTCAATACAGAGACGAATGATGGGCGAAACTCGAGCGGATATTATATGTCATATCATGTCACTCAATTTAAAAAAAACAAAGTGATGCAGTCAGAAATTTGGAACCCGAAAGGCAGGAAAGTCACACAAACCAGAGTAAATAAACCAATACGATATCTGTATCTTAGAATTAAGTTTTCATTTCGATGCAAATTTTATCGATAGTTAAAATTGCTAGCGGTGACTTCGACAATATTAAATTCCTGGTTATTAAAAATCGAGAAACAGCAAATCTCGTTAAATATTCTGTATTTTTTTTTACCATTTTCATTGATTTTCGTACTTTGATGAGTTATTGCAATTATTGTTTGCTTTCTTGATTTTCCGAATATCTTTGTCCAAAAGAAAAAAACAAAAAAAAAAACAAAAATAAAACCCCTAGAAATGCTTTAGTTATTATACGCGGGAAAGGTTAAATTCTTTTGGAACTGCACAACGCATCGGCTAAATTTTCACATTTTTTTGTTTTCTTTCTAGTTCGAAATGAACTGCTAGATAAGCGCGGCGCATGTAAAAAAAAAGATATTAGGATAATACGCAACATTTACTGGGAATAAACTACCTACATGCGGATAAGGAACGAGTTAAGCAAGTATACAGAATAATAGTACCAAGAAGAAGACAAGGGTGCCTTTTCGTACCGGATTTATTTAATCTTCGCACCTAAACGATCCTAACAGAACGAGAAGACCTACCAAGGTCTAATATCGGCGGCCATATTCTTAACAACGTAAGATAACACAGCAAAAAGGAAAAATATATATATATAAAAGAAATTCTCGTGAAGAATGAAAAACAAGATGAAAGATCCAACCATTAAAGATAGATTGTATGGTCGCCGGCAAGAGAAAAATCTAAAGATGCGAGATTCGAAATGGAAACATCTGAATCAACCAGGTACAAAAATATAACTATCTGAGTAATGTATTAACAGACGACAGAACACGTGACACAGAGACACAAAAGCACACTGAATAGCAGAAGGGACTTTATAGAAACTAAGATAAAGTGTTAAGACAGAAATATTTAAATAGAAACAAAGGACAATGCTGAAAAGATATGTCCTTCTATATGGCTAGACAATTCCGTTCCGATAAAGATGAGACTCGAAGCAACAGAGACGCGATTCCACAGACAGATACTGAGAATACTATGGACAGAAAACGTGAACAACGAGGAAGCTTTAAAGAAACTGGAAGGACATTTATATTTAAGATCGGAAAGAGACAGGAAAGACAGCCTGGACAGTTTAAAACTCACAGGACATTAAAGGGTGGAGGTAAAAAGGGAATCAAGGAATAGCCTAACTAATTAGCTTGGCTGAATAATTTACAGAGCGGGGACGAAAAGGGATGATGAAGTTTTAACCGCTGTATAGCTTTAAAAAGGATGGGTGGAGACATTGCCTCCCACATCCTGAATGGACACGGCGCATAAAAGAAGCGGCTTTAGACGATTTAAATACAAACGCATTAAATACTATGCAATTATATATATTTATTTACAATATGAGAAAATTACTCGATTTTCATAGTAATATCTGATGCCATTTAATTATTGTAAACATTTCTAAGAAAAACAACGACAAAAAAACTAGATATTATAAACCGAAAGCCATAAGATTTGTTTATCATTGTAAATAAATGTTGACAATTTTACGAACCTCTATTCTTTAATACGAATTCTATTTTGAAAATCTTCAAGGACGACTAACAAAGAATCGATTTCTTTATTCAAATAGCCTCTTTACAATTATGTTCTTATCACCTCATTTGTCATTGACTTTGTTTGTCTCTTGAAATGTTCGTGAAGTTATTTTCTCGCCATTTTTCTCTCGCCTTGGTGTCTTTTCATTTTTGACACTTTTGACACTTTTGATGCATCTTTTCGATACCAAGATCAGCCTTTTATTTCTTTGCCTTCTGTTAACCTCTGGTGTTTCGCCAACACAGCCATGAATCGCAGGCCTAACATCCTATTATAATTGTGCTTGTCCCAATCGGCGATAGTTCACACTACCGTTACGTCCTGCCAATACCTTAAAAAATGAACTATTCCGTTTTGATCGCGCGGAAAGATGGAGAAAACACTACTCAGTTTCAGTGAGACAATGAAAGTAAGATAGAAGTGGGGAGAGAGAATCAGATTAAGCGGATAAGAACAGATACTACACATTGATCTCAGTCAAAAGTCATAGAAGAGATTGTATTTTCTTGCCGCACCACGCTGGCAAGATATCACACAAGGTTGGTTTAATGTGGAGATCCGGTGCCCGTGCACCCGGGCCAGGTTAAAAAATAGCCTAATTCCAGCTACCGTTGGTTCTGTTGGCATCGGTAATACTACCGATTCTCTCTATTAAATGCAATGAGAGAGATACTGCTGGGGAGCAGCTTTTTCCCGAGATCAGGCATCTTTCAAGAATATTTTCACGAATAAAAGTTGAGATGGGAGCTGAAATGTAGTTTATCTGTCCGAGGGCAGGAAATGTAGGAATATAAGTCGGTTAAAAAAAATGTGAAAAAAATGGAAGGTGCGAATTTGGCAATTCCCAACACCATTCTGCCACAGTTAATATACCCCGCGCCACCAGGTTCTAGTGTTGGTATCACCAAGCCTTTGCTGATCTGATATTCACTCAAAACACCAGCCAGTTGACTTTCGCCAGTCCTTAGTTTTTGCAATTTCTTGCATTTACCTTGTTCTTTGTTGTCTGCGATGATGTGGATACGCCTGCATAAGTTGCTAGTATATTATTTAGTGTTAATTCTCGATACTACGAGATAATGAGAGTCCATTCAGATTGGGTACCTGAATGGGGAATTTTGGCTTGGCGGTTTCCCAACAGTGGATATTTAAACTGATACTAAGTTAAAACTTAAATCTTAAAAAAACTTGCACTTTAATTCGCTTCATTCAATTGTGCGTCTATATCATCTCAAGTGCCATTCGTTTGTGGTTTACTGTTTATTTGTGGTAATTCATCGACTCTAGAAGAAACCTCAAAAGAATGCAGAAAGCACTGGACGGCCGTTACATCCTATATTTGGGACTTATCAGCAGTGCGTGTCCACTACCGTGAATTGAAACCAGGACAGTTACGATATCAGGCAAGCGTCATACCAACTGTACCAACAGGCCTCGGTTACGGAGAGGTAACGATTTAGACTCGATATAGCGCCGCTCTATCACATATTCCGTGGTAGAACTCACCCGACTTTCCCTTACTTATAGGACTGTGTCCCACAAGCCACGACTATTATCCTCAAGCCGCTCCATTAGAAGCATTAGAAGCCGGTTCAAGCAAGGATATACAAGTGATAGAAATTATTAGGAGGATTTGAGACAATCATAATTAAGTAATTCATCGAGTCTAGAAGAAACCTGAACAGAATGCAGAAAGCAATGGACAGTCGTTTCGTCTTATATTTGAAAAAATTTCTGCATTCTGTTGAGATTTCTTCTAGACTCGATGAATTACTTAATTATGATATATATATATATATATATATATATATATATATATATATATATATATATATATATATATATATATATATATATATATTTTCTCCCATATGTTTGTGTGTGTGTGCGTGCATATGAACACTTGGCCGAGTGTTTAGAACACTCACTTTTGGACCATAAGGACCGGACTCTTATCTTACTATAGTTGATTTGCCAAACACCTGACTTCTAGATGTTAATGAAGAGGGTAGAGGATCCTTAAAAAATCTATCACAGGTTGACCGAACATTTTTGGGTAAAATTGTGTAAACGTAACTGTACTGAAGCACTTGATGGTCGTGCTAACACGAAGTCACAAGTCATCAAAAATGTATTTTTTACTAAATTTCACCCAGTAGATGGCTCGAGAGCCATTCAATTTAGAGGGTCCATGAATGAGGTGTGTGATGGGAGAAGTTTACAAAGATAAGAATGATAGTTACCGATTGACCATTGACTTGAAGAGGTTAAAGTAGTAGTGTTCAGAGAAACATCCGCGCGGTAGTTCGTTCCACAATGTAGTTCTTGGCAAAAGTTGTTTGAATGGATTTTCCTTCTTATAAACGTAATACGGAGAAAATGTGAGTGATTGGTGGAGGCAGCATGGTGTATCCTAGCTGTAAATATCTGAACTGTTGGACCTAGAACTCATTTGAACTTTTGCCATGGAAATAACGATAGAGTAGTGATATGCCTGCGACGTTGGGTATTCAAAACTTTGGCGATCAAGGCTATCCATAATTCCCTGTCTTTTGTAGCTTTTAATAAATTTTGTCTTTTTGTTATCTCGCCCGAACCCTGTTCTGCCGTCCATTTATTCATGATGGATTGGTAGGTTATGCGTTGATTTTTCCTCTGTTCCTTCAATTTGTCCCAGTGGACAATACGTCCCCCCCACCCACCACAAGACTGATTTTGAGCTCTATCGCAGGTGGAAAGTTGGAATTATTATTATTATTATTTTTATTTCCTTTGATATCTGGCGTTTACACATTTCTTTCCGGGTCCCGCCCAGGGACCTAAGGTTAGAAATGGCATCATGACACTTTCCACTGCAAAAAAAAAAAAAAAAATAATTACATAGATAAAGCCCTTCGTAAAGTGTGGGCTGTACTTGTCAGAACAATTTTTTGTATCTCTTTGAGGCATGGACTTCCAGGGATCCCTTCAATCAGCCTACTGGAATCTTTTACAACCAGTCCAAGGGCTCCAACTACAACAGGAATTGTTGATGTTCCCATGTACCACATTTTTGAGATTTCTATTTCAAGGTCCTTGTATTTTGACAGTTTTTCGAATATCTTCAAAGACACATTGCAGTCTGCAGGGACTGCCATATCAATAAGGAGGCACTTATTTTGTTTGTGGTCTTTAATAACAATGTCTGGGCAGTTGGGTTTGATTGTTCTGTCAGTGTGTATTGTGTAGTCCCATAGAATTGTAACAGGTCCTATCTCCGTAACCGGGTCAGGATGGTGTTCGTACCAATTTCTTCCAGTTTCCTTCCCATAGGAGTTGCAAATTTTCCAGTGCAGATATTGGCCCACTCTGTCATGCCGGGTTTTATATTCAGTGGGTGCCAATATCGTGCAACCTGATATAAGATGATCAATGGTTTCTGGATATTTGTCACAGAATTATTATTATTATTATTATTATTATTATTATTATTATTATTATTATTATTATTATTATTATTTCTGTCTGGTATATGGACCAGCACTGATCATGCAGCATAGACAATAGAACCCGTGATTACAAGCAGGGATGGCCAAATCGCGGCTCGCGAGCTACTTGCGGCTCTTTGACCTTTAATATGCGGCTTGTGGAAATATGATGGCTGACCATTTTTTATTATAGTTAATATAAAAGGCAAATAAGAAAAAAATCAAGCTTTATAATTATTTACGAGGAGACACCCCAATGGATTAAAACAGAAGTTTAATGTTAATGTGTATGTAGCAAAAGCGTATGTGTAAATTTTGTTCATGTCTTGCGGCGCTTAAACATCTGGACTTTACCGTATGCGGCTCTTACATAAGTTTGGCTTCTCCTGACATATGTACACAGCCACTCCCGTGTTGAGATGGTTAAAGTCTCTCTCTCTAACGAGAATGTAAGGCCCGTATGTTCAAGGTGAGGGCCTGGGGCTGAACACACACACACACACACACACACACACACACACACACACACACACACACACACACACAGAGAGAGATACAGGGTATATAAAATTGGAGGACTGTTCTAACGATAGTCCCTGTAGAAAGAACGAATGAACGTAGTTGAACTATGAGAGCGTGCAGTGTGTATGCTACATGCGTTGTGGGAGCACATGCAGTTGGTGTCCTGCTCTATCTACGGTGCAGTATGAAAGAGAACGAACCTTGAAATTTGCGCTAACGAAGATTCAAGGTTTTAGACATGCCACAAAAATTGTAAAGAGCAGCTACAGCTAATAGGATTTGTAACGCATGCGCATTTGGCCAAACAGGGTGCAGCGGCAGCTACAGAAGTAATGTAAACAAGAAGCTGAAGGCATATCTTAATTCATGTTTCTTGTATCTTTTATTCGTACTGAACCTATCGTCAAATATGCATTGCTGGCATGAAGTTTTACTGTCCGTCTATTTTCGTAGCAAATCATCAAACCATAGAGAAATCAATCGAGCATTAAACTCCCGCAATTATTGAGAAATGTCTCACCCCATCGTCCATTATGTAAGCGTATAAACGGGCAGTCAATAAATTTGTTGAAGACAGTTTGAAACCATAACTTCACACTCGCCATTTACTATTTGTTTTCCGTTTATTGATTAACTTGATTTATTTCCTCTCGTGTTCGAACTTGGGAAATGTTTCGATTGGCTTGTTCCAAGATTTAAGTGACGTCTTGCAGTACCAATTCGGTTTCTTTATTTCTTTCTTTCGCAGGCCGTTTTATTGCTTTTCGTTCCTTCTTTTCCCTTCGATTCTCTCCTTTTTTATCGCCTGAATGTCTTCTCTTCTACTTTATAATTATTTTCTGTTGACTTTTACCCTGCTGCTTATTAGTTTTTTTTTTCCTGTTATATTATTCCAATTTATTTCGTTGCATTTACTAGTATTTACTTAGGCTACCAGAAAGGGCTACAAATGTACAAGAGAAGACTGAATTCATTATAAAATAGTAATTAGTCCGCTGATTTGGTTTCGTTTGTTTTATTTTATGGTATATCAACTTCAATAGGTTATTTAATGCCGACAAGATTTTTTATTGCTGGTAATATTTTTTTTTTAAATGTATTGCTGGTAATGTAATATGTAATAATTTTTCTTCAAAAATTTATAGCTGGTCATTTTTTTACAAAAAAGTATTGCTGATATTAAAACCTATTTTTACACTTTCATAGTATTTTGACCCCAATTACAGGGGTTAATTATTTGCCCATATCTGGGACCCTGACAGGTGCTACCACCCATGGTCAGAGTGGACCTGAGAACAACAGCGACTTAGACGTATTTCCACACTTCTCAAAGCCTCCTGGTCAGAGGCCTTGCTGTTGGATGTAGTTTATTCTCTTACCCAGGACGTGGATGTAGTTTATCGTCATACCCAGGACGGAATTAGTCCGCTGAAATATCTTGTTAACCATTGTCGAACCGATTAAGGTATTTGCTAACTTAAGTTTACATATCTAAACATTTTCCGCTGTATAGTGGGCTAAGATAAGTTTTTAGCCACCCTTGATTACAGCAATTTTGGCTTGTTTGATAACACCCCTTCTTTTTTCAGACAATACCGTGTTAGTATCAAGCTAATCTCATCTATGAAAAATAGTTGACTTATATCTTGCAATGAAAGTTCGTGGAAGTAAGGAAAATAGTGAATTTCAACAAGGGCAAATAATAGGATGATATGAGTGTGGCAAGTAAAATAGAGAAATTGCTAGGTTTTTCCAGGTTAATGATCAAACGGTTAATAATATTGTCAAGACATTTAATGAAGGAGGCCATTGTCGTGGGGAACAACATTCAGGAAGATTAAGCAACGGATCTGAGTGAATGAAAAGGGCACTGAATAATAAACCGTAGTCAGAGCGTCAAAGATGTCGCCAACAGCATGGAAATGTTGCTATATGCGGTGAGAAAGACTCTGAAAGAGCTAGGCTATCACAGAAGAGTTACAAAAAGAAGCCCTTGATTTCAGAGGTTAACAGGAACCTTCGTATGGACTGGGCGAGAGAATTCGAGAGTAAAGATGATGAATTTTGGCAGTCTGTAATTTGGTCAGATGAAAGTAAATTCTGCCAATATTCTAATTCGAGATTGGCTTATGTTTGGAGAAATCAGAATGAGACTTGGAACACTGAATGTCTGCAGGCGACCGTGAAACATGGAGGGATTGGAGTAATGCTGTGGGGCGCTGTCTGGTTTGGAGGGAAATCTGAGCTGATTCTTGTTGACGAGCGGTTGAATGGTCCAAAATACTGTCGAATTTTAGAGAAAGGACTACCTACTCCCACTATTTGAAACCAGTCAGATTAACAAGAATGTCTACCTTTTTCAAGAAGATTAAGCGCCATGTCATAAGAGTAAAGTAGCAAAGGCCTGGAATGAATCGCTGTAAATCAAGTCACTGCCATGGGTAGCCCAAAATCCTGACATGAATCCAATAGAGCACGTTTGGGAGCACCTTCACCGAAGACTTCGAGAGCGTGCAACCAAAATAACGTCAGTGACAACCCTTAAAGAAACATTGCTAAAGGAGTGGCAAAATATAGCTCAGATGATTGTTGATAACTTCATCAAATCCATGAAAAATCAAATACAAGCACTGAACCTAGCAAATGGAGGACCTACTTCATACTAGTTCCAAATACTGTTTGTATAGGGTGACCCCAAAAAACGGGAACTTTTTAACAATCCAATAAAACCAAGAGTGATGGTAGAAAAATATTTAATTCATAGTAATTGAAACCTTAAAACATGCCATTTAAGAAACAATGATGGAATTTTCATTTATAAAAAATTATGTCCTGTAGATGGCGTCCTCCTGTACGAATGCATTCTTGAAACCTGCTGTTGAGACCCCTATTTACTGATGCAACATCTCAGCTGGGATATTGTGAATTTCATTCTTGTTACTAAAATGGCGAAATGTTTACTTGCTCAAGGTTACTGTCTTGCAGTGTTGCCAATTGCTCATGTCTGGCGATACGCATTTAAAAAATTCCCGTTTTTTTTGGTCACCCTATATATGTTGAATAGGGATTATGTACTTAAATTTTGAAATTGGATGTATTTTATTTCTCCTGGCTAAAAACGTTTCTTAGGCCACTGTATAATACTGGCAAGTTTATAAAACGCACCTACCATTTAAGAAGATTTACATATGAAGGAATCTGTTAAACTTAGCATTCGATATGTGTTTAGTCACAGTTGTTAGAGTTTTTTTCAATTAATTTAACCTGGCCCTTCATGACGTGGACGACCTTAGCTCATCCATGATATTTTTAGCACCGTTTTGTAGAACCATAACTCTGTTGGCTCAATTTCCTTCTTCATCTGTAAGAGACCTGCCTAGTATTTCCTGGCATCGAGGAGAATCGATATTACATAGCAGTCCAACACTGGGTTTGTTTTGTTTCTAACGAAACCGTCCTGTTTCTTAATATTTTATTTAACTCTTGGAAGACATGTTTCGCTAATTGGGTTTCGGGCCACATTTTTTGTCCTCTGTTAAATCATTTTGATGACAGTGAAATTTCTGTATTTGCTTGATTTTTGACAGCTACAATTTGTAGCTCGACATCTTGTTGTCAACCATACAGTCTGTCTTCTTACAAATGATGGTTGATTTTTCTCGCTTTCATTTAATTCCTCGTCTAGGAATTTCTGTAATTTTCTTTCTGTGTCAGCCATCAACACGATGTCTGCTGTGTATCTTACGTTGTTAACATTATCTTCACCGGTAAATCTTGGTAAAATACGAATAATCAATGGCGAAGGTTGACTTGGAAAACAAGGCATGCAGTCCACGGTGTAAGCCAATCACCTCTTCCTTTTAATGTCAGAAAATGCATTTCTGACCTATTATGCAACTGAATAAAAGCTGCTTTCCAGTGATCGATACTGTATCAATTCTTTGTCGAACCGAGTCGATAGTTGTCTATGTGTTCTTATGTTGACAAAATAATACAGATAGGAAGCAGAACAAGTTGCTCAGAATGGAATATCTCGTCATCCACTTATAATGTTCATAATACTTGGAATCAAAATAACGATGACATTCCTTGCTGCCAACTTTGGTTTCGATTTTCAGTTCAAGATTTGAATTCTCTCTTCTGAGAATAATAATATTCTTCTTCTCTTTCAAGCTTCATGCTGCAAACTATCAAGACATTAGAGAGCTCACTGATTTTTTGCCATCCTATGGGTGAATGAAAACGCGGGAAAAGTTACTTGGTTATAGAAGATGCTATATCTACCTAAGGATTAAAATTCATTTTTAAAAATGAAATTTTTCTTGAAGCGTTTATTTTAGTTTTAATTCCAATTTATTAAATTTAATATTTCTAATGAACAAAATACTTTACTGAGTTTCAAACCAAATTTAAATTGATCAGAATATATTTTAGATTATCAGTAAAATCAATAAACTCGTTCATATTGACGTAAAAATTAATTATTCAATAAAAATGTTTTTCTTAAGACAGTCGTGTTCATAATATATTTTACTCTTAAAAGTAATTAAATTTTATTGCATTTTTTATTTTACGATTTAGAGCAGATTTTCTGGAATTAGTGGTCCAGGTTGATCAGAAAATTGACGATTTGAATTCTCCGAGGACTTGTCCTTATAACTAATATCAACATTAAGCGCTACACGAAATAATTTCTCGAAATTTCATAACGATAAATTAGTGGTGGTGGTGGGGGTGACAGATGTAAAAAATATTTTTAGCAAGGTTTTCTAAAAAAGAACAATTTTTGAAAGGAATTTAATTAATTTATAAATAAGTCCTGAGGGTTTTGATTGAAATCTGATAATTATCTGATTTTTGCAGGAATTTCCAAATCAATGTGATTTTCATCGCAAAAAGACGCTGAAATTTCCCATACCAATTCATGGTATGTTTACTCCAGGAAAAGATTCTAACCAAAATTCCGAAGGTTCTAAAAAGGATTTAAAAATGATTTTATATCAGAAAATCCTTTGATCGTCCTCACAAAAATAACACCAACATTTTCCCGATATAACCTTGTTTTTATTAGTTTTAGACATTATTTTTACCATGTATACTCATTTTTAGGGACTATTTGGAGGTACCAAGATCATTTTTAAATGAATCGAAACTTTTTCGAACAGAAATTTTAGTTACCTTTTTATATGTCTAAATTTTTCAGTTGAGATATTTTAATTATTTACATTGTTAGGACTGTTTTCCTCATCTTTATTGCCCTATTCACGACGTTTCGGCCGTTGTATACTCCGGTCTTTGGAATTTCGAAATGAACCCTTTATTTCGTCCACCGGCGTAGACTGTTCTAGTTCCACGTGCCATGCCTCTCCAGGATATCTTAGTTGTTTCCCTTTAACTCAACTCTCCAAATCTTTTTTTCACCACCGCAATAGCCAGGTATTGAACTTACACGTCTCTTTTAATCAGAAAAATAACCGATGCCGGTTGCTTCCTTTCGCTTTCGATCAACTTGGGGCCGCCAAATTGTCGAATGCTCAATATGACATTTCTAGATTGTAATCACATAACTGTCTTAAGAAGGAATCAAGAATAATCTTCATGGGTTAAATCCTTTTAAAGAGCAGTAAAAAAAAAAAACAACTTTTTAATGCGACATTAGGGTCGTCAGATGTTACGTATATACTATTCAGTAACGAACAATCGTACGAAATAAACCAGAATCAGCAATAAAAGAAACTTGAAATTTACTAAATACCCATTTCTCGTTTAAATCTATCCGGCTCTATGAGGAAAAGCTAAGTCTCTTGAATCTTAACCGCACTGAACAATAGAAATATTAACGCTTCAAAAGAAAATATGTTGAGACTATAATACGGCTTAATACGTCTGAACAAACAAGAGCCTTCTCTAATTACACTTCTTAAATAGTATCGCTTATTTTAATTGCACTCCTTAAATAATATCGCTAATTTTCTATTACTCAAAAATCATTTATCTTGGAAAAATGTAAGGCATGCAGTGCATGAGTTGCTTATATAGAGACATCGCCCCTGACGTAGATGTATATAAAACACAACCACCATTAGGGTCGTCTCCTTCTATGTACCCTGCCGCTTCAGGTGATGGCAGACTCATTTCTTCTATGATCGTTGGCGATCATGACTCTCCACAATTTCCTCTTTTTTGTAGCTCTTAGTAAATTTTGTCATTGACTATCTCTCCCAAATCCTGCTCCCCCATTCCTCCACTCAGGTTCGGCTGTTAAGGTTTATGCGTTCTTTTCTCTCTTCATCTTGTCTTCTGTCTCGTGAGCGTCAAACCTTCCAAGCCGACTTTCCTCATTATGTGCGCTAGAACGTTCAATTGTCTCCTCTTCGTCTGGGATGAGATTGTCCAGCATTCAGTTATGTGCCATGCGTGATACGCGCTTAGGCGATCATATATCTTTCGTTACATGACTGACGAGGCAGATATTTTTCCCGCAGTAGGTTGCCATTTCTTTCTGCGGTAGACCAGTTGCCATCCAAGGCTAGAGAACTCGGCCTGTCCTGCTATTTACCCATAGTTGGAGGGAGAAGAAGATGATTCATAGCTTTCCCAAGGGTATTAGCATGTAAGAGAATGTAATGGAATATTTCAACTGTTTCTTAATGATTCTAAGTTTTACCTAAAATTTATTCTTTGCTTACATCTTCCGTCTATGGTATACTTGGCATCGTTAATAAATCAGTGTGTAATAATTATAATTCCTCAACTCAGAAATTTAGGCAGAACTTCACACATTTTGTTCTTGTGAAGTTATGCAATGGATAACGGCTCGGAATGAGAAAGCTGAGAGTCGAGTTCGAGTCAGGCTGTTTGCATTCACTTACGCGCAAATACTCTTGGGAGAAGTTTAAGTCTAGCTCTCCTCCACCCATATCTATGAGTTGAATAGTAGAACAGATTGGGCCCCTATAGCCTTGGTTAGAAACCAGTCTACTGCTGAAAGAATCGACAGCCTACTGCTCGAAGATCTGCCGCGTCAATTATGAATCGACATGCGTGTATCGTGTATGACACTTAACTAACTTACTCTCAATGAGCATTGAATTCACGACAGTTTCAGACGTTGCTTCACGATGTAATTTTGTCGAGTTTTGATTTTTTCTTTCGTTTTTCTGTTTTTTTCTTGTTTATATATATTTTTGTTTTGTCTGTTTTCGCTTTTTCTTCTTGTTATTTTCAACTGCCTTTTGCCAGAAAAAAAAGACCTGAGTTTGACTTTAGAAATTCTCTCTCCAAATATTTTTTGTATTACTTATTCAATTTGGTTTCGTCAAAGTAAATATTGTATTATGAAATTAAGACACATGCGCACCGTAAAAACTAACACTATAGCGGTGGGAATTACAAAAAAGAACCAATCATCTCTTTCAATATGTCAAGCTATTCGGTGCATGGACATAACATTAAAAAAAAACGAAGAAATGTCTATAATTCTTCAAGGAATTCAACTAAAATGCAGACTTGTTGTACCTACAATAGCAGAATTGTTGCCAATGATCGCAGTAAAAAATAAAGGACATGTAATTATTTAGAGAGAGAGAGAGTCATCTCTACCAGCAAATACATTTTCGTTTATAAGGATATATTCAGAAAACGCAAACCTTGTTTGCAATTTATTTGCCAAACTATTTTGTCTCAATAGCAGTAGGTAAGCGTGTACTTCCGAAAGCACTTGTCCAACGACTCATGACCCAGTTACCTCCCTTTACAGGAATATTTTATCCTCTCTCATCATGGTAGTTGCAATGACAATATTAGCTGTTTCCTTATAAGGTCGGTTGGTTGATTTTGTTTAGCGGCATATCAACTTCTATTTTAATTATTTTAATGCATAAATCTATTTATTTTTAAAACAATTTTATGGTTTCAGCTACAGATAGAATGTATTGTTGGTCATTTTGCTATAAAACATATTGTTGATAATTCTACTATAAAATGCATTACTGGTCATTCTACTATAAAATATGTTTTGTTGGTTTTGTAGGGGTTGTGACCGAACAAATTCATATTTACGCAAATTACCACAAAAAAAGAAAAGAAACAGCAAAAATATACATTTGAGAAGAAAAGTTACATAAGTAAATGGAATTTATACATGCATAACAGCAATTGTACAGACAGTAATTCAGTGAACAGATTTAGCTGAAGCATATAATTGCTACTTGGAAATCTTCTTTTTACAGGTGAAATGTTTTCCTGTGAAGAATGTTCAAATTGTATGAAAGTGATATAGAATCTGTAATTAATAAATCTGTTTAAATTAATTAAACAATTTGTAACACTTTTTATAGTCGAAAGTTCAATTTTTAAATATGTAGCAAGAGTTATTTACCTATAACTGTTAGTTTGAATTGCTTAAGGCTTTCAAAGAAAAGTGTTTTTATCTGAACTCGAGGAAAAGATTTCAGTTCATGAAATAGTCAATGTCAATGAAAGGTATGTTCTTCGATAAGAAGGTATTGCAGATTAAGAAGTTTGATCTAAGATGAGTTCTAAGAAACTCGTTGAACGAGAGAAAATTGTGGTCTTCGCTTGAAAATCGAAAAATAGTATTTGGTACTAAGAATGTAGTTTTTTAGTTTAAAACTTCCGAGGTGAAATAAGCATAAATTTTTGGAAGTATCTTTCAGCCCAAATCCTTTGACCGAAAAGTGATGAAATCGGTTGAGATGAATTGTCGAGAAGTCATACGTGCTCAAGCGGCGTGCTGTCTGCTGCTGAAAATCTTACTGTTAGTAGTTGATAAGTTTCTGTGTCCTTGTGATTGAAGGAGTAAATAGATGTTCATATATGTTTGTAGATGTGGGCGTGTGTGTGTGTGTGTGTCATGACGTTTCATAGTGTTTCCTCCTAGGGGACAAACGCGACCTCTTCACTGAGCTACATCCTGTATGTGAGATAAGGCAAGAAGAAGGAAGAAAGATGTGTCCAAGTATTTATAATTAATGTGTACCGTGTGATTTACCTGATTTTGGCGGTAAATTGACTTTGAACAAGACTACATAGGCGTTGTAACATATTTCACATATATTAGCCAATCAGAAGTCGGAATTTTAGTCAAAGCTTCTGTGATCCAGTTGGCGTTTAGTTTGCACAAAAATTGTTGTCAAGAGAAACATTATATGAAAAATTAATTGAAGTATTTTACAACCAATAGAATTAACTGAGTCACAATAATATTATAATTAGGTAGAAGTTGAATGCTAATTTTTTTTCTCATATAAAAATGTCTTTCTGATATTTTTACTATAAACATATTTTTATACTTTCATAGTGTTATGTTTTTGTTTGGGGTATCCAATATTTGTCCATAGCTAGGACCCTAACAGGTGCTACCACCTTGGGTTAGGGTGGACCTGGGAACAACAGCAATTAAAAGATGGTTTCACCCTCCTCAAACCTCTCTATCAGAGGCCTTGTTGCATGATATAGTGCTCTCAGCTATAGGCAAATAGTTAACCCCCAAACTGGGATCAAATCTGTATGAAAGTATAAACATTTTATAGTAAAATACCAGCAATACATTTTTGTAAAGAAATTACTAATGTTCCAAAGAAAATTAAATTTCGACATTAAATAACCCATAAGGAGTTGATATGCCGCTAAACAAACAAACTATTGAAGAACCTGATTCGAGTTTTTAGATTAATATTTTGGTTTCGTAGTATTTTGCAGTATTGGTCGAAACTACCCACAGCATATACTATTTAATGTTCAATTTGCTTATCTTATATACTAAATTTATTTTAACTGATCCATATACCGAATTAGCTGAAGCGTTTAGTATTTATAAATTTCACATCCTGAATTTTTGTTGATAGATTCAGAATATGTGATATATTTGTTTTTGATATTTAAATTTTCTGATGAATCATCACACTAATGTTAATTAATGAATAATCTTCCTGCGGGTTTCACGGCTGTAAAATACTCGTAGAAATTTCCGTGTTGCCACGTTACATATTTGAGCTTAAAAACTTTAACCAAATACAGCAATGACAATCATAAGTATGAATGTAGGTCATTATTTAAAGAAGTAAGAGGGTACAAAGGAAAAGATTTTAAATTGATAAATTTTTCTATTTCACTGAAGCTGACATTAAACACATGAGAGCGATATTGCCCCTTCTTTTTCTTCAGTCTTTCTTGTTTGCTTCCTTCTTTCTTTCTTCTTTCTTTCTTTCTTTCTTTCTTTCTTTCTTTTAACTTGTTTCTTTCTTGATTTTTCGTGTTTTTTCTTTCTTTCTTGTTTCTTTCTTACTTCTTTCTGTCTTGTGTTTTGTTTGTTTGTTTCTTTTTTCTTTCTTTCTCCTTTCTTCTTTCTTTGCTGTTTTTTTCATCTTTCTTTCTTTTTTCTTGTTTATTTATTTTTGTTTTCTCTTGTTTTTTCTTTCTGACTTGTTTTTCTTGTTTCTTTCTTGCAATCTTTCTTTGTTTCTTTCTTGCTCCTTTCTTCTTTCTTTCTTGTCTTTTCACCCTTCTTTCTTTCTTTCTTTCTTTCTTTTTTTCACTGAAAACCTCAGATATGTCTTTTCCATCATTTCTAGCGATTAAAACGCAACAGTCCATTATTTACGAGACATTGGCAGGGCGTAACGTACGTGTTAAGAAAAACAAATGAAAAAACAAACTGATTAACAAAAGAAGAAGCAGAATATGATTCCTCATCTCAGTGATTCCGACAGAAATGCATGCCACTTTCTAACTTTTAGTTTCGAATAGGATCTCAGGGAAAGTAAGCCAAATCTCAAGAGAGCAGATGTATTTATGCAGTGGTTTTCAAACCCGGACTATGTCCTTCGTAGAATGATACACAACACGATTTTAAAAATTACAACACATAAATAAAAACAAATGAATAAAATAAAGAAGTAAACTGTTTTTTGAATGGAGATATAGTGAAAAAAGTGATTATAACAAAAAACTGCTGGGACAAATGCAAAAGGGTGTATACTGATGTTTTATAGATTATACAAAACGTTTGATAAAGTACGCCACATCGAACTGTTGGAACTGCTAGGTAACTGTGATATATTTGGAAAGGATATTAGAATGGCCCACAACATATACTAGCAGCAAACCCCCTGGATACGGATTGAAAATCAATTCATTAAATATAAATAAATAGAAAGAGGTGTAAGACGAGGATGTGTCTTCTCACCGGACTTATTCAACCTTTACAGTGAGACAATTCTGAGAGAATTAGAAGTCCTACAAGGAATCATTACTGGCCACCAGAATCTTAACGACATAAAATATGCCGATGACCCAATGTTGATAGCAGACATAGAAACGAAACTCCAGGAACCCTTACAGAATGTAGTGAAGGGAAAGCGAGAAGAAAGGTCTAAACATCAATTGTACGAAGACAGAATGCATAATTGTTAGCAAAAGGTACAACTCGACATGCAAATTTAAAAATGGAAGTTACCAAAATCAAATACATACAAATAATTGTTGAAATTTCCAGGGTAAATAATGAGGATAGCGGGCTTGGAAAATTTGATATTCACAGGACAGATTGAATGTAATAGGGACAACGGAAAACAATGGATAGTTTAGCTAGAGAGCTTGAGTAAATGAATGGCAGAACAAGGTTTAGGGGAGATAACAAAACGACAAAATTTCTTAAGGACTACAAAGAGAGCTATTTGTGGAGAGCCATGATCGCCATGTCTTGAATTAAAACCAACACATAAAAGAAAAAAAGCAGTGGATTTAAAAAAAAATTCACTTTAACCTAGTCACAGGAATTTAGAACTCATAGAAGATTATTTTCTGTAAGTAGAAGGATGTTGAGGAGTGGGGTTTGGAGAATTTAGCCCTCACGGTATATTAACTGCCAGATAATCAGGAGAAGGCAGCGGTCCACCTACCTGACAAACTTGTGTGAAAGGATGGCAGAAGGCTTGGCAATCGGACAAACACTGTTAAAGGATAAAGGAAGTTGTGGAGAACCATGGTCTTCAAAATTCCGAATGGACATGGTCCATAGAAGAAGGTGTGTAATTTTTGCAAGTATAAGGATGCTGGGGAGTGGGGCTTGGAGAATTTGTCCCTCTCGGTATATCAACTGCCATATAGTCAGGAAAAGGCAGCAGTCCATCTACCTGACGAGTTTGTGTGAAAGGATGGCAGAAGGCTAGGTAACCGGACAAACACTGTTAAAGGCTAAAGGAGGTTGTGGAGAACCATGGTCTTCAGACTTCCGAAGTGACACGGTCCATCAGATACAAGGAATGAAATTTGGACGTGGATTCAGATTATCATTAAGATTATTAACTTGAACAAGAATATTCATCGGGATCACTTCCTTCAGCATTATCATTAAAAGCAGGCAATAGAAACTTTTATAGATTTATAGCATTAAATAAATAAAAAAATATTTCTAAAACTAAATGCGTAATGAGACAATAACCAACAAGCCAATAATAGTTTTGTAGTTTCTTTCATTGACTAAAAGACGATGTTTTCTGTTAGAACAAGGGCATCTTTTGTTCTAAACATGAGTATTGTGACCAGTTTGAAAAATATCATACATGGGAATGCATACTCTTGACAGAGGAAAACAATGATGAATGGAATTCTTCACCTTTCTCCACTGTTGAACTATCACCGAGTGGCTCGCTAACAGAACCGAACAAAAAGTCTTATATTGTTTCACGGAAACAAAAAACCAGACGAATCAATACATTACTTGAACAAAAAAGTCAAAGACTTTAGACTTTTATTTCCCTCAAGATTTACAGACACCAATTTTTATTCTGAACGTTATAAAACCTGATATTTATGCTTGGTCCATGATCCACTTTATAACGGGGGGGTGCTGAAAACTTATTCTTTCTTTCTTTCTTTCTTTCTTTCTTTCTTTCTTTCTTTCTTTCTTTCTATTCTCTTAATTGAACGGTTTTGAGTGACCTCCCCTCTCTCATTCTTGCAACATGTTCAACTGCGTAGCTTGACAAATGGATGGTGGTAGCAAGTTAAACAGGACACATAGATAGGACATGTTTTTGAATGTAGGCAGGACTCATAATCAGCTCACGTAATTTAAGGATACGTAAGCATTACGTTGTTTCAACAGGGAAACCGCATCAAAAATTTTCAAATCAGTAGAGAGGAGGTAAAGATTTAGAGAGAGAGAGAGGGAGAGAGAGACAGAGACAAAGACAGAGAGAAATAGAGAGTGATATATATATATATATATATATATATATATATATATATATATATATATATATATATATATGTAAATAGGTAAAGCATGTCAGGCTATATGACGGTTCTGTGTAGGATACAGGTTAGATTACTGTCGGAGGGTGCATATTTTCTATGAAAATTTCTCGGACGTTCAGGCTTGTAAATGTTGCTAGTACTGTTTATTATAAACAGAACATTTACTTAAATATTTGTATCTATAAAAAGAACGTATAAACATAAAAAATGAATATATATATATATATATATATATATATATATATATATATATA
>OZ038482.1:48380153-48392653 GCA_964036315.1 Acanthosepion esculentum | reverse complement strand
GTTTATACTTTCATGGTGTTTTCACCACCGTGTCAGGGTTAACTATCTGGCCATAGCAGGGACCCAAGTAAGTGCTACAACCCCGGGTCAGGGTTGATCTGGGAACAACAGAAATTAAGAGATGGTTGTGGAATCACCTCTTAATTGTTTAATTGCTCCTCAAAACCTCCAGATCAAAGACGTTTTTAAAAGTATATCACGCCAAGCAAGGCGGAAGTACCACTATCACGCAAGGCAGTGAATGAAAGTGTGTGTGTCCAGAGATGCTATAATTCGCACATATCTGTGTGCACAGCTCATATGAATGAATGTAAAGTGGCCATGGTTAAATGTAAAATAAATGCAACAACTGTTCAACATACAGAATTGACAAAGTTTGCAAAAATAAGAAAAAAGAAAGAACAAGTGAAAAACAATATAAAGCAAAAAACATATGTAAGGCAAATTAACAGTAATAAGGCAAAGCAACTGTAATATGGCAAAAAGGTCACAAATTAAGATTTGGGGTTGACATAAGAGAAAGTTAGGATAAGCCAATGTAGCATTCCGAGTTCAAGACAAGACGGACCGGGACTGAGTCATATGAAATCAAGAACTGGCATGTTTTATTGGCTAGGAAAAATCCCAGTATGTATTTATGTGCTTCTGCCTAGAAAACTATGGAGTGGAAAATGTGTTGTAGTCATTCCCAGTAGAAATTGGAATAAACAAAAAGAGTTCTTAGATTTGCTTGTGTGCAGTTTAGTACGATTAAGGCATGTTCGAGCTGTGTACCATTGTGCTCAATGAAATATAATAAATATAATGTTCTTTGGAGATAAAAAGTGATATGATAGGGAAATGAGACGCGTCATATCTCTGAGGCTTTCGTTAGTTAAAAAAGAAAAACACACTTTCTCATTTTATACTATTTTGGTGACGCCTTCTGCATTTCGTTAGCAGAAGATGTTTGGCTGATAAGTGGGGTTAAACCAACAAAAGTTAACCGCATTTTGCCTGAAAATATAGAGTCTAAACAAAACGTATGCTACGTAAAATATTCGAGAATAAGTCCAAACTAAGTTAATTTTTCTTTTAATTTTTCACGCTATCTTTTCATCGTTGACGTTTTGGTTGTCTTGTACGCTGTCCCATGATGGAGAGACTGTTTCTGTTGAAAATCGTAATAGTACATTTTTGATGTATTGGTTTTGCTTTCTTTTTTCAAAGCTATATGAATTACAATCTATAACAAATAATGTTTGGGCTCTTCGACGTGGTGTAATGGTGAGCAACCTTATCTTACGTGACCAGTTACGACAGAGTAGTGCGTTCGATCCTCACTGGATACCCCATACCTTTGGTTTTATACCACATCTGAGTTACAGTCGCTATAACAGATACTATGATACTTTATGAGTAAATTTATAGTTTCTGTGAAACAGTGTCCTTGGAAATAGTCGTAGTAGAGTAATGACAAAAGGTATTTGCCGCCTGTTGGTCGAGATGTTAATAATCATGTCTTATCATAACTAAGATCATTACATTTAGTATATAGCGTTCTATTGTTGAGTAATATTATTATTCTGTGACAGTTGATGTCTCCGTGGAATTATGCAACTCAATGCCAAATGATTTTACAGAGAGACGGATTAAAATACACGTCCAAATATTTATAATAAATTCATGTCCCTAGTGTTAAGATGTGGGGGCTCTTTACTATCATCCACAGCGGTATAGGGTTAGCCAACTAATCAGAAGGTTAACTATCTTATTGACCTCAATCTATAATAATGCTGCTTAGCTGAGCTCTATCATTTGTATGAAATCATTATTGCAATTAATTTTCAAAATAAATCATAAAACTTTATCTTCCTATTTTTTTCATATCCTTCTGGGAAGTGTCCCAGCAGAGGACGGGATATGTGACACCAAAATCTGAAGCGAATGATGCTCTCCAAAGTACTAAAAAAAAAAACAGAAACAAAATAGTTAGAAACAAAGGAAATGGTACTGAACTGTTATTTAATATCAGTCTTCCTATATAGCAGTGAATGCTGGACAATCTTCTCACAGATGAATAAGAGACTTGAAGCAGCAGTAATGTGTTTCTACAGAAGGATGCTGATAATCACGTCACGAATCACAAGTCCCGTAACTTATTAGAGTCTTTGGGGTACAACATATACTGAAGACTCAGTAGAAGTCGTGTGCTTTGGGCAAGATAGCCTGATGGAGCCCAACTCTCTCCAGGCTGGTTTGAATTCAGAGCTGTCCTTCTCCTAGACTAGCTGCCAACCAAGGCACAAACTGTGCTGCTATTTACCCATATCTGAGGAGAATCAATGTTTGGTTTGGTTTGGTTTGTTTTACGGCATATCAACCTCAATGGGTTATTTAATGCCGACAATTTTTTTTTTATTGCTGGTAATATTTTCTTTCAAAATAAACTATAGTTGGTAATATATTTTTTTCTAAAAATGTATTGCTGGTAATAATTTTTTTACAAAGTATTTCTGGTATGTGTTAAAACATATTTTTTATACGTTCATAGTGTTTTGACCACAGTGTCAACTATTTGCCCATGGCTGGGACCCTAACACGTGCTACCACGCTGGGTCAGAGTGGACCTGGGAACATCAGCAATTAAGAGGTGGTTCCACACTCCTCAAAACTTCTTGATCAGAGGCCTTGCTGTTGAATGTAGTTTATCGTCTTACCCAGCACGCAGATGTAGCTTACCGTCATACCCAGGACGGAGTAGAATCAATGGATACATACCTTACCCAAGAGTATTAGCATGTAAATTAATGTAAGGAAATCGACTGGAAGTCGACTGGATTCCTCAGTCCGAGCCGCTAACCATAGAGAATACCATGGATCAAACATATGAGCAATAACGAACTTTTAGAGAAAATGAAAACAAAAAGACACTTATATTTAACACCAGGAGGAGATAGATGTAATTTCTAGGGTGCATAATGAGGAAAAAGGGCTTGAAAAATTTGACACTCACAGGACAGTTTGCAAGCAATCAAGAAGGGTCAGAGGAAAGCGGTGCATAAACTACACTAAACGTACAATAAATATCCACACATATTCAAGTTGCTTACAATAACTGGCGTTCCTAAGCGCTCAATCATTTAAGTGCTGATCAGGTTCGACGTTTCTTAATTTTGATGATCTGACGAAAAATTTCACTGCTTGGCGATTCGACCCTCTCTTTCCCCGTTTAAGTTTTCCCATGCATATATATAGACGAATAACAGAAGTACTTGATATCGCTATGCTTTTTCTCTCTAATATTCTTTATTATGTTTTAAAAACACAATGTAAACAATTAGATTTTTCATACTAATGTTCATTCAATACAAGACCCAAGAGAAAATCAAGATAGAGTGTTGAGATGTGAGGTGTTGAGCGTAAAAATGGGGCAGAAGTGAAGTTCATGGGGCTATGCATGAAAGGGAATGGTCAACTTTAATGGGTTAGTTGATTTTGGTTAGCGGCATATCAACACCTCTATGGGTTATTTAATTCCAAAATTATAAATATTCTGAATACAGTTTTATGGCTTCAACTATATATAAAATGTATTGTTGGTAAGTCTAGTATAAATAGGTATTGTTGGTAATTCTTTATATATAAAAGTGTATTTCTGGCATCTTTACTATAAAAATGTATTTTTATACTTGCTTTTGTTTCTGAGTTCACTATTCGCCCATAGCTGGGTCCTACGACCCGGGGTCAGGGTGCATTTGGGAACAACATCAATTAAGAGGTGGTTCCATTCTCCTCAAAAGCTCCAATTTCCTGATCAGAGGCCTTGCTGCCGGATGTAGTTTATCGTCATACCCAGGACTAGCTTAACCCTAGACTTGAAGAAGTCAAAATTTTAGTGATTGGGAAAACATCTTGCCGGGAGTTTGTTCCGCAAAGCTGCAGTTTTTGGGAAGAAGGTGTCCAAATGGAACTTACTTTTGACTATAGGGATAAAAAGGGAACGGGGATGATTTACTCTTGTGTATGTGGCATAGCAGGTCCCAGTTGTAAAGGTCAGGGACGTTGGGACTAAGGAATGTGGTCTTGTCAGAATACATGTCATGGAAGTAGTGATAGAGCAGCTAGGGACTCGCAAACGTTTCGTCTGTGGAAAAGAGGTTATCGGGAGGAAAATAAGACATCGCTACAAGGCCGAGAAAACGCTTTTAAACTCTACCAAGGCAAGCAACTATTTTAAATAAAATTATGGAAACGTGTGCTTATAGACATATCGCGATGAATACTCCGCTATATTCTTTGGAAGTTAAATAACATCAAGCATTGTGATTACTTAGACGGGAGACCACGTGGGAATCCCAAGTGCAGTAATTGGGAGTATATATAACTCATTAACCTGGAATGGCAGGCCATGTAAGAGAAGGAAAACTCGTTTCAAACCTTTGCTGGCCTGCGGCGCAAATATGGGAGAAATGGCGCTCCATAGCTGTAGTGAAGGTAATTTTTCTAGAATAGGCATGAGCAACATTTTTCGAGCAGCGGCTCTCATGACTTATGGCTCATCACAATGTGGTCCTCGCTACTAAAAAGGTTTATGGTAACTTTACTTAGTAAGTATCACAGCTATTTTTATTACAGCAGACCATATACGCAAGTATATACATTAGAAATGAGAGAAATTTAAATATCTTTGTTATTAAAATATTCATAATTAAAAAATATTTTATTCTTTTATTTTGGAGGAAATTTTTGTATAATTAAAAATTTTATGATTAAAAAATTATTTTATTTGGTGAAAAATTTTCCTATAATTAAAAAATTTATAATGCAAATATTACTTTTTTTTGTGAAAATTTTCCTATAATTAAATAATTTATAATTAAAAAAATATTTTATTTATTTTTTTGGAGGGAAATTTTCTTGTGCGCCAGTGTGATTAACACATGTCGCTGCATGTAATTTATTTCTAATTTATTGATTTGAAAATAACTGTCTCTGGTGAATCAATAAAATCTGTCGAATCTTTTACATACCTTGGAAGTGAAATAAATTCTACCGAAAAGAATGAAAATTCGCATAGCTAAAACCTGGGCCGCTTTGAATAAAATCGATGTAAGTTGGAAATCAGATCTATCTGACAACCCCAAACGGAGGTTCTTTCACGGCACTGTAGAGTCGGTTTTAATGTATGGTGGAATTGCTTGGACATTAAGTAAAAACCCTAGAATCTAAGCTTGATGGAACCTACACGCGGATGTTGATAGCTATACTTAACATCTTTTGGAAACAACATCCAACTAAATCATAGCTCTATGGATCCATCCCTGATATTTCTACACTCTTAGGTGAACGCAGAATGCGCATAGCAGGACACTGCCCGGCAAGCAAAACAAGAACTAGCGGGTGATCAACTGCTCTGGACACCTAGCCATAGCGCAAAATGGGTTGATAGCCCTGCAACCACTTACATTGATTAGCTATGTTATGTCACAGAATGTCACCCCAATCACCTTTCAGCATTGATGCAGGACCGTAATTGTTGACGTGATAGACTCATGAATGTCGGATCTAGCTCGACCGAAGAAATAAATATATTTCTTCCCTAGAGAATAAATATTATGAATGTTTCCGTTTTCAAAAGCAAAATATGTTTACACATATGGTCTTCCATAGTGAAAACCGCCAATGGTTTAAAATGATGGAAACGTAATTCTTACTTAAAATTTACACAATTCAAGAATAATTGTACTTAATCATTCTTTATGTATGCGATTATGTATGAGAAATTGTCAGTGGGAAAATGAGAACGAAACGAAATTTTAATTTTAAGCAACGTTATATTCCTATGAAATTTACCGTGTCATTCACGAAGACCAAACAGGCTGGACACAGACGCGGACTGCAGGTTGCCCATGACTGTTCTAGAAGAAGAAAATCAATATAAAAATAATATCTTGCGGGTATAAATTCAAGGTTGCTATATGAGACGAATAAACATACCTTATAGAGAATACAAACCTTCTTTGAACATGATTGCATATAAATCTTTCCAATCTTGGTATGGCAGTACAATAAACTCTTCCAAGTGGCCCTAAGCCCGTACGTAAGGGCAGGTTGATAAAATGAGCATGGGATTGTCAAAACCAAATAATTTCAGACCAGAGGGAGCCGCATGCAGAATTTTGCCATATGATCAAGAGAGCGGGTCAGCAGTCCCAGTTTGATGTGACAACGGTGATTAAGAGATCATTCAAACAGTATTAAATGCTGAAAAACATGTTCCCAGAAGAAAATAAATATGGCGACTCATAGCTGAGCTCTTTGGAGAGGACCATTTGATTATAATATGCAGTTCTTCGTAGACCGAGATCGCGAATAAATGATGACACATGAAATAGCTATCTGAAAGAAAAGTTACGAGGATCTGAACGCTACAGAATGGCGCAGAAAACAAAACTCGAAACTGATATCTCCATTGAAACTAGCTTAAGATTATGTAATTGTAGAGTTCCGTCCACCACCACGATTTGCTAACAAAAACTAACAAAAAAAAAGAAAAATAAACATTAACCTAAAAGATCAAATATGAAATAACCCACGGTAGATCGAGACGTTCATATGGATGTCCCTCATAACGCCAGTTCGCTCAAAAATATATAAACTCTCAGTTGAATACAACCAATTTCACAGATCAATGATTAAAAATGGCTTCGAGCGAATGAAGCCTGCAGGTTTTAACGAGGACAATCCATTTTAGAACTTCGTTGACTGGCGCTGCAGAATCACAAAGATTTGTTGCAAATTACAGGAAGCTTTTCAAGATCAGCAACAACTAAAATGGATATTTAATGTAACTCGAAGATAATATAGTGATATTGTCAGCATGTTGACCTTCCACAGTATTTCAAACAAAAGCTTGAAAAGGTTAAGAAGATACTTAAAAGAGCGATAACTCTTACTGAACTTGAGAAATTTATTTTATTGAAAAATTGTTCTAATAGAAAGATTTTATAAATTTCTGTCATCAATAGAACTGGGGGCCCGGTAAATCAATGCAAAATGTTTCTATATAAGGAAACTGTTAATATTACCATTACCGTTATTCAAAACATATTTCAATAAGAGGATTTCACTTCTTAAAGCATATTTGTAACTTCTTTAACAATAAGAAGTTTATAAATCGAGCATTTTGAGAAAAAATATCAAAAGATATTGGTGCCACGAAGAACAATTTCTACAGTACATTCACACAAACGACCATTCCATACTGATAAAACTCTGTTGAATCAAATGAAGTTTAATGTTCTTTTATATTTTGGAAATTGGTATCTGCAAAACGGTTACTTGTTCTTACATAATTTTATCACTTCATAATAATGTATATTTTTGCAGCAATTATTTATTAAATCAGTTTCTATTAAAGAAAAGAAAAAAAGTATGTTCCATCATTTTTAGTTTTGTTTTCTCGTTTTCGTATAAGATAAAAAATATAATGGGAGAACTATGAAGAAAGATTAATTCTCCCATTTAATTTCCCCCATTATGGGCATTATTATATCCATAATATAATAACATCTTATTCTACGGAGAGAAAGGAATGGCTGAAAGAAAAATGAATGACAAACACTTTTATGATGCTGAGCTGTACACAAAAAGATATATACATTTATCGCCCGCAGAGAAACTACAACAAATGTCTACATAACAAGCAGAGTGAAATGGGGCGAAAAAAAGAGCATCTCATGTATGATATTTCCCGAAAGGAAAACCTGGAGCTATAAAGGTTTTTCTATGAATCTAATAAGGCCACGTATTGTACCCTGTAAGACCTACCGCTGTAGGCTAGGGAAGTCCTTCTCCGGGTTTTACATCGCAGCTGCTCTTCGTCACTCTATTTCGGCAGCCAGGTGACATTATCTCAACGAAAAGGAAATAATCGCCATGTGTATTCCTAGAGATATTTGATGAATTGATTATTTTTTACGTTTATCAACATTTTCCAGGTTATTTAAAGCCAACAAATATTTTTACACTGGAATATTTTTTTAGGAGATAATAATGATTTAGTGATACAAGTCATACTAATAGTCATAGCTGGAGAGGAGAACAGGTGCATTTATACCTTTCCCAAATGTATCTGCTCGTGAGTATAATGAATCCGACTGAAATTGGTACTCCTCTCTCTGATCTTCAATTCTGAGCCGTTATCCTGACACCACACGCACATCCAGGCTTACAACACCTGGTACCCCCAAGCCGTCACCTACCTAGGTACTGATGAGTCTCGACATTGACTAAATTCGGTGATTGTCCGAGAACCGGTGTTTCAACGTGATATGACCGTAAGCTCAAATGTTATTTGATACCAGTGTGTATAGAAAGATGTATATGTTGCAGAGCTTTCAACTATCATTGGTTACATTTGAGAACGGGCTTTGGTGCTGAATACCTTTATGCAAATTATTTTTTTTCATGAATTTGTTAAATAACTGGACGTTGTATGTGTGTCCTGGCTTAACAAGTCACCTCATATCTTAGAAAATTTGTTTTAGAAAATTTTTTGTAAAATATTTTTTGTACAATTGTTACTCATACAAATATTAGATAAACTTTTTCTAGGTTTTATACCTATAGGATATAAGTAATAATTATTATTACTTAAATCCTATAGGTATGATGTCGAGAGAAAGTTTATCTAACATTTCTAATGTTCATATAATAAAAAACTGAAGAGCTACTCAAAGTAGCGGGTTAATGAACGGAGTTGATTTATAAAAAATTACGATTATGTGTATACGTAGGATAGATAACAGTTTGGCGCGAGACTTGGAGGGGTTAAAATTGTATTTGTTGGTGAAGGGTCCTCTCGAGAGTCACTTCCACAAAGCAGGGTTCATTGGATAAAAAGAAACAGCTCTCAAAATGGAATTTCCTTCTTACTAATTCAGTACGAAGAGAATGTCGTTATAAAGGTCTGAACTGGAATGTAGCTCTGGACATTTTCTATGAAAACACCAACAGAGTAATATTCTTTATCCTTTCTCTTTCACCTTCGGAGAGAATGCTTGTAACACATGTCTACACTTTCTCTTTCACCTTCGGAGAGAATGCTTGTAACACATGTTTTCACTTTCTATTTTCACCTTCGTAGAGAATGCTTGAAACACATGTCTACACTTTCACCTTCGGAGAGAATGGTTGTAACTCATGTCTACACTTTCTAATCGACCTTAGGAGAGAATGCTTGTAACACATGTCTACACGTTCTTTTTCACTTTCGGAGAGAATGCTTGTAACAGATGTTTTCACATTCTCTTTCACATTGGGAGAGAATGGTTGTAACTCATGTCTACACTTTCTAATTGACCTTCGGAGAGAATGCTTGTAACACAAGTCTACATTTTCTCTTTCACTTTCGGAGTGAATGCTTGTAACACATGTCTACGCTTTCCTTTTCACCTTCGGAGAGAATGCTTGTAATACATGTGTACACATTCTCTTTCACCTTCAGAGAGAATGCTTGTAACACATGTGTACACATTCTCTTTCACCTTCAGAGAGAATGCTTGTAACACATATGTACACTTTCTCTTTCACATTCGGAGACAATGCTTGTAACACATGTCTACACTTTCTCTTTCACCTTCGGAGAGAATGCTTGTAACACATTTCTACACTTTCTCTTTCACCTTCGGAGAGAATGCATGTAACACGTGTCTACACTTTCTTAGTATATTACAATCTTCATTGATGTTCTTAACGTTTGGGTAAATATCTGTACCCGCGGCTGTACTACTTAGCCGCTCACATGTATCGAGTAAACCCCCCAAACTTTTTCGCACCGTTTAAGACTTAAACATCTACACAGATAAAATGTGTAACTGTTCAGCATTTAACTACTTCGGAAATATCTGGATAACTGGCGAAAAATATATTTGTTCTGAAGCTGTTGGACAGGTATTTGACGAGAGATTTTTCCTGAAATGTCTGTCCAGACATCTTGCGAGAAATTTATTTGCAACAATTTTCTTTTCTGACAGGTAAGTAAACGCTGTTTCAAGGGAATTCAAACATTATGATTGAGTAAGGAAATTAACACATTTTGTGCCAGAGGTCAATTACGAAATCTGACTTCAATCTGACCCTTACTTTATAATAAGCCAACTGAGGCAATACATTTTCTACGAGTTGTTTATAGCTTTAAATGAAGTCTTCGTAATATTTTCCCGCTAAAAGTATCACTAGATATAAACTCGTTGCACACGAAATAGCTCGTAGTTGGCACGAGATAACGCGTAGTCGGCACGATATAACTCGTAGTCGGCACGAGATAACTCGTAAATCAGAGTCATAAAAAACCTGCCAACCAGTTATTTCGTGGTTGGCAGTCTTAAGGATTTTTCAAGATAGGCTGATGTGATCTTTTTCCGATATGACGTCACTTTGATTGAAGTGAAAGAAACCTGGCCACATGTATTTAAAAGATTCTTTGCTTAATAATAAAAAAAAATCTTTCTTTTTTTTCTTTGAAAACGTGTGCAAAACGAAAAAAGTTATATAGTCTTTTAATGTTGGAAGAGTTCAGAGCTATAGGTTTATGCGTTTTTGTTCTCGAATTCAAGGTATCGATCGAATCGTTGCTGCTACCATTTTAACACATTTCTCTTTGTTGCGAGATGAATTTTTGACATTTATGACTTAGAAATAGCCTCAAGCATTTTTTTGCAAGAACACTTACGTTTCTAAAGTTTGAAAAATTGTCTGACCTTCAAAATGCTTATATGCCACACCTTAAGTCTTTCAGCATATCGCCTTTTGAAATATATATATATATATATATATATATATATATATATATATATATATATATATTGCTTTTAACGGGTATCCAAGGTTGATAATAAGCAAGCAACAACTCCTCCCGCGGAATGTATACATTAACCTTTCTATGATTTAATTTTAAAGAAAAGTTTCCTTCAGACATATTTTATCAGTTTTCAATAAGAAAAGGGACTGCCTTATTCGATGAACATCTAGTGTAATTTTAAAATTTGTTTAAACAAAATGAAAACCTCGAGAATATTAAATAGCGCGTAATTTCTTCAGTTGTTCATTGACGTGGTTCAGAAATGAAAACCGTTTTTCCCTCGCAACGGAATGGAGATGAGAAACACATTGTTGCAGTAGGATGTGACACGTTATTTTACTGTGCCTTTATCATTTAAAAAGTTTTCCCAAATATCTAACGCTTTCGTCTCTTTTCAGATTATACTTATGGAACCCCTAAGAGGAGGCACGTTGGAGTAATGTATAGCGGCTCGGATTGAGGAATCGGAGAGCTGAGTTCGAATTCTAGTCGAATCCATCAAATTCATTTGGGAAATTTATGAATCCTATTTGTCTACCACCTAGCTATGGATAAATAGCAGGACAGATTGATGGTAACTGATCTACTGCAGAAAGAAATGGCAAGCTACTGCGGGAAAAAAATCTGCCTCGTCAGTCATGTATCGAAAGATACATGATCGCCTAAGCGTGTATCGCGCATGGATCCTAACTGAGTAAGAAACAATAAAATCTTTTATATCATTCTAAGATTTTTTTTTGTACAACATTTGCTTGTGAGACTAGGTCGGATTCAAACGGTTTCCTCAACATCAATTCCATGAATTCCTGAGAAAAATCAACACTGAAAAGTACTATTGGCAAATGGACTAAATGCATAGAATGTTGCGTGGAAAAAAATCTCGTCAATAGAAGTGTCCTGTTCATCGCATCAATGCTTGCCCACATGTGTCAATGATGACGCTCTAGAAATTGATTGAAATGGGAATTCAAATAATGGCTCGTCCACTTTATTCAGAACACATTTACCCAACAGGATTTTATTCTTTTTAAAGGATCTTACTATCTGATTGAACAATAAGAAATTTGAAAACCGAGCAGCGACAATAGAAGCTTTAAAAGGATTTATTGACGCCACTAACAATGATTTCCATAGTACAGGCATAAAAAGATTTTTACGTTCTGCTAAAGTGTGTTGAATCAAATGAAATTTAATTAAAACATATTCTTCTGTATCTTGAAAAGAGGAAGCTTTAAAATGGTTATTTGTTTCTGGACAAATAATAACTCTTTACTTTATTTTTTTAAAAATAGAATTTCTTATTGATTTTTGCAATTATTTCTCTAATAAGCCTGACGCCCATTTCTCGAAGGTCGTGGAATTAATGAATGAAATTTGTCGCTGGAAAATTACGTTGAAAATTATTTCTCACGAAAATGTAAAATGGGGGATTTTAGGTTGAGTGATCGTTCTTGAAACCTTGACTACTGAAGTCGCTAGAGAATGTCAGAGTGTCGGTATATAAAATCGCCACAGCTCTTCTTTGTGTATCATGTCACCTAAGGATGTAGACGATTATGGACCTTCGCTATTTCTCTTAAACCTTGTTCCACCATCAATTTACTCAAGCTCACTTAATATGTTATGCGTTGTTTTCCTCTGTCCTGCTTGCCTT
>OZ038482.1:48302653-48375153 GCA_964036315.1 Acanthosepion esculentum | reverse complement strand
TGGGAACATCAACAATTCCTGTTGTAGTTGGAGCCCCTGGACTGGTTGGAAAAGATTCCAGTAGGCTGATTGAAGGGATCCCTGGAAGTCCATGCCTCAAAGAGATACAAAAGATTGTTCTGACAAGTACATCCCACACTTTACGAAGGGCTTTATCTATGTAATTATTTTTTTATTTTATATTATTTTTTATTTTTATTTTTTTTTTGCAGTGGAAAGTGTCATGATGCCATTTCTAACCTTAGGTCCCTGGGCGGGACCCGGAAAGAAATGTGTAAACGCCAGATATCAAAGGAAATAATGATAATAATAATAATAATAATAATAATAATAATAATAATAATAATAATAATAATAATAATAATAATAATAATAATAATGACAACAGCAACACTGTACAACCTGACCATCTTGTATAAGTTTGCAAAGTGTTAGCAGCCACTGAAAATAAAACTCGGCATGATAATGTGGGCTAATATCTGCACTGGAAAATATGTTTCCTTATTAACATGGCAGTTCTTGCAGATTGTAATGTATCTTTGAAGATCTTCAAAATACTTTCAAAATACAAGGACCTTAAAGTGGAAATCTAAAAAGCGTGGTACATGAGGACATCAATAAACCAGTTGTAGTTGGAGCCCTTGGTTTGATTGGAAAAAGGTACCGAAAGACACATTGAAAGGATTCCTGGTAGCCCATGCCTTCAAGAAATCCAAAAATTGTACAGTTCACACATTACGAAGAACTTTATCTATGTAAAATGTGTGTGATATTAGTTTTTTTACAAAAAATGATCAGTAGAAAAAGTCTTGAAGCCATTCCTGAACTTAGGTCTCTGCTTGGGACCGGGGATGAAATGTATATACATTAGAAAGCAAAGGAAATAATAATAATGATGATGATAATAATAATAATAATAATAATAATAATAATAATAATAATAATAATGATAATAATAATAATAATAATAATAATAATAAGAGAAGAGCAAGGAGAATGGGCAGATAGAAGAGAGACAAAGGGTAAGGACGATAGATTAGAGAAAAATAAAACAAATTAATTAAAACAAATTATGAATTATTGGAAAATATAGAAATTGGACGCGTTTAAAGATCTGCAAAAAGGTTAGAAAGGAAAAAATAAACAAAGCAAAAGAAAGGAAGTTGATTACAAGTGAATGAAAAGAAGAAAAGTAAGGGAAATAAAGGAAAAAATAAAGGAAGATAGACGACGAGATGTGAAAAGAAGAAAGGCAATGAAAAAATAAGGATGAAGAACAAAGAAAGATAGAGTAAATCAAAAGCTGAAAGTTAATGAAAAAAATCAGGCTGAAAAGAAAGAAAGAAGAAAAGAAAGAAGAAAAGAAAAAAGAAAAGAAAGGAGAAAAGAAAGTAAAAGAAAATTTGCCAGTTGGCTGCTTGAACGGTTTTTGATGGTTTCCAAATAAGGTTTTGGCGAACAGGCGTACTTTTACAGAACGGATTTCCGATTTCCTATGATCGAAATGGCTGTAACAATAATACAGCAATAGGCACAAGTTAAGTTTATGGAGCAATAAAAGCCACAGAATTGCAAACACAGGCGAAATTTATGAAATTTTGTCCCGATTCGTTTATGAGGCATTACTTTACGTCGCGCACGAATGCAGTCGCGCCCCACGGCGAAGCGAGAGAGAAGATTTGTAATGAGTGAGATTTGGCCTGAAAGCAGCACTACACGAAAAGTTAGTTATTGTTGTGATACAAAACGAAGACTGATTGATAGATCAAGATGGGTTACGGATCTGTGTATGGCGTTGTTCTTACAAGTTTAATTCGAAATAAGTCTGAAGAAAATGGCCTGATGGGTATAGCGTTGTGTATTGGAACCTGAGAAAGTAGTTGATGACAGTATGTGTCATTTAGTGTTAATTGTCGAATGAGATCACTCAGACAAGTATAAATGCTGGCGCCGCTAACGGGATCAAACCGATAAAAATAATTGCATATGTGTGGAACGACACACAAGAGTATAAAATATCTTTTTGTGTGATACGTTTCATCCTTTAGGATTTCTTCGGACAAAAGTGATGTGTCCGTTGATGTGATCAAACACGTGCATGAAGAATAGGAATCAGAAGACCTACAGTAATTTAAAATATTCATATAAATGGTAGAAAAGGTTTTCTGGAGTTATTTTCATTTTTTGCTATTGTAACAAAGGACGGAAAGTGCGACACTGGGATTCGAAGACGTATTGGAAAGGCCAAAGGCGCATTCCAAAAGCTAAGATGTGTATTAAGAAACACGAAAATTTCGTTGGAAACAAAGATAAGAATACTGAACTGTTACGTGATATCTGTCCTCCTGTATGGCAGCGAATGCTGGATAATATCAAAGATGAAGAAGAGACTCGAAGAAACAGAAATGTGGTTCTACAGAAGGATACTGAATATACCCCGGGCCGAAGATGTGAGCAACGACGAGATTTTGTAGAGAATGGAAGCAAAGAAGAAACTTATATTTAACATTAGGAAGATGAATTTGAAATTTCTGGGACACGTAATGAGGAAGGAAGGCTTGGCAAATCTGATACTTACAGGACAGATAGAGAGAAAGAAGGACAAGGGAAAGTAACGCGTGACATTTAATAGGCTTGAGAAAATGGATGACAGAACAGAATTTTATAGAAATGACAAAAAGATAAAACATGTTAGGAGCTACAAGGGGCAGGAGGATATGGATGGCCATGATCGCCGACGTACTGAAAGGAGACGACATGAAAGAAGAAGAATTTTTTTCTGGAGTCTGGTGTTTATGCCAACGTTTCCAGCATTTTATTTATTTTAACTAAATATGAGAACTCAGCTGAACAACAGTTTTACGATGAAAAAGTTTACACACACACACACACACACACACACACACACACACACACACACACACACACACACACACACACACACACATCTATTAAAAGTTCAGTTTAGCACCTGCCTACACCTGGTGAACTATTGGACTAGAAACGGGATATTATATAGTACCTGTCACACAAAATAAAAATGTATTAAAAATTAATCTTTTTTTACCAGCCGTTTTGAGTCAGGCTTAATTGCTGCCAGGCTCACGAAATAGTTGTTGAACTATCTGCCGTCGGGCAGAGAGGAACCCAGACGAGGCTATGCCTACGGACAGATTCTTGTCTGGGGAGGTAGACAAACCCAGCCCCGTGTATGCAGGGTCTACGGAGAATTTTAGCCCGAGCCGACGTGCTCGGAATTGTCCAACATAAAATCCACCCTTGTGCCACATCCTGCTTTTTTTTTAGAGAGGTTTGGATAAATACCAGCCGTTTGGAGTTAGTTCGCTGTCTGGATTACGACTGACAAGCCCGCTGTCTTCGAGCAGAGGATGACTTAATCGGGGCTCTGTCTAGGGATTGAGACTCGCCTGAGTAGAACTGTAAACAAAGTGCTCGTTCTCAGCGGTTGCAGGGAATGGATACATTTTGTACCAGCGGCCTGAGTGTACGCGCTCGTGCTACCCACGTTAAACCTGACCTTGTGTCACATCCCGTCTAAGTGGGGAGGCATGTGTAAATACCAAGCGATTTGAAGGCAGGCATTCCGCTACCTGGTTCTGATTGTCAAGCTCTCTGTCTTCGGGCAGAGGGAGATTCAGTCGGGTATCTGTCTACGGACAGAAACTTGGCTGAGAAAAACAATGTACCACTTTTACGGGGGCTGGGTAAATTAGAACAATTTATGAACAATAGCCCGGGTCGAAAGGATAGGGTTACCCACAATAATCTCAACCTTGCGCTACATCTCATCTCAGTTGGGGGACTGGGTAAATACCTGGCTCGCGACCGTTAAGTTCACTGTCTTCGAGCACAGTATGAATTTGTCGTGGCTCTGACTATGGACGGAAACTCGACTGAGAAGAACAGACAAAAAATATGCCCAATTCCGCGGTTGCGAGGGCTGGATAAATTTTGACCATTGACCCAAGTGTACACGCTCGGATTTCCACAGTAAATTTGACCTCGTGTCACATCTAGTCTCAGTGGGAAAACTGATTCATACCAGCCATTCGGAGTCAGTCTTCAGACTAATTAATACAGGCATCAGGGCAAGTAGCCGAAGCTTTACTTATATTATAAACGCTACGAAGCGCGTTATAACAATATTATAAGAGGGGAACTTCAACGCGTTGTCGGGCACTTCGAAATGATGTCATAGTTAGCAAGCTTGTTTACTACATCAGTTTATGAGTGAGTAGTGCGTTCGATCCTAACTACAAACTTTCGTCCTTGAAATACATGTAAGCTACGCTGAGTAAATCGCTATCTGAGCAATTCGATGTGGTAAAATTTTTAGCAGGCTTGTCTCACCATATATCATTTGCTACTGAGTAGAGAGTTAAAGCTACTCTAGGTGCTCCATACTTTCGAACATGTGCGGTATCTAAGCTGTAGTTAGTAAATCAATATATTTTAATTCCATACAGGAAAGTTTCAAAATAATATTAAGCTCAAGCCCCTGTAGGGGGGCATCCCCAGGCAATACATCTTCTTCGTGAGAGGTTGGGGTCATTATCCGGCGCCTCAAGTTTCACCCAAAAGGGGAAGTTCCGAGGGAGCTTAAGCAATTATTTCACGGTATTGCCGGTAAACCCAGTTTAATCTGAGCTTTGGGCACATTCGGTTGCGACGTGGGCGCACGGATAAATATCTACCTCATATTCCAAGAGCATCAGGATTGTCAGATTTTAAAGTGGCTGAATTAAAGGATTAATAAACGGTTTCGAATAGCATTGGGATTGGGAATTTCTCTTTCAAATGTACATTGAGAGAAAAGATAAGTCACTAATGGCAATTGTAAAGGTAGAAAATTAGCTGTTTCCATACACTTATACATTTGGAATTCGTTGACTGAGCTGCTAGTACTGCTGTTGACTGAAATGTATATATAAGAAAGTCCTATTAAAGCATTTTTTCATGAAAATAGGTTTCTCTTTTTCAGTAGCTTTTACTGCTCTATTTCCTTCCCAACATTTCACTTGAAGAAGTACGGAACGTCGACATCTTCATTGGGTCATTATGTCCTCTTCGAGTTATATGTGCTATCCATTTTAGTTCTGAAGTGATGTGGTTTTTGTTATCTAGTACAGTTCTTTGTTTGTGATGTGGTTTCTGTCATTTGGTACAGTTCTTTGATTCTTTGATCCTGTAGCACCAGTCGACAATGTTCAAAGAATGATGATCTTCGCGAAGATCCACACATTGCACATTCTCAAAAACATTTTTCAACATTGACATTGGAATGTGGTTGTATACATTATACCGAGTAAAGAAACAAGCTGCCTTTCCTCCAATATGTGTGCAAGAAGACTTCAAAATAAAAAAGAACATTACCTATTGCTATAACTATTTTAATAATATCCCGCTGTAATAAAGTAAGTGTTATATACCGTACCTATGATACTAATGGGTAAGTCCCAATCCTCATAAATACGTGGGACACTATTGTAAGTGGAGATGATATGTTGCCTAAGTAGTCCATCATTAGCGAGTATTGTATTTTGTTGATGTTATAAAGATTAGCATTTTCATTTCCAACCTCTGTTTTGATTATTCCTTATTTAGCAACCTTTTCCAGGTTACAACAGTGAGTTTCAAAGTTTAATAAAGTAAGTCATTGATTAATGTAGACGTACAAAAATCAAATTTGCTTTATGAATTCAGATAGCAATTATCCAAAATCCCACGGAATTAATAAAAACCAAATTATGAAATTAATATGGCTGATATAGATTTATTAACGTTATAGCTATGAGGAGTAAAATTATAAGAGTTAAATTATAAGACAATTTCTTTGCAAATCTAATAAACTTATCCATAGTCCTCCGACACAGGGAATCAAATTCAACATCTTTTATCTACTACGAACAACTTTGAAAATTTACTTTCATCCAAATACATTGATCTATCTATCTATCTATCTATCTATCTAGCTAGCTAGCTAGCAGAAGAAGAAGAAGAAGGTGAAGAAGAAGAAGAAGAAGAAGAAGAAGAAGAAGAAGAAGAAGAAGAAGAAGAAGAAGAAGAAGAAGGCGACTAGGGGGAGTAATAAAAGGGAAGGAAGGAGAACAAGTGGAGACCAAAAAGAAGAGGAAGAGAAGGAAGTAGAAGAGGAGGATAAGAAGAAGAAGAAGAGAAGAAGAAGAAGAAGAAGAAGAAGAAGAAGAAGAAGAAGAAGAAGAAGAAGAAGAAGAAGAAGAAGAAGAAAAAGAAGAAGAAGAAGAAGGTGGAGGAGGAGAAGGAGAATAATAATAATAATAATAATAATAATAATAATAATAATAAGAATAAGAAGAAGAAGAAGAAGAAGAAGAAGAAGAAGAAGAAAAAGAAGAAGAAGAAGAAGAAGAAGAAGAAGAAGAAGAAGAAGAAGGTGGAGGAGGAGAAGGAGAATAATAATAATAATAATAATAATAATAATAATAATAATAATAATAATAATAATAAGAAGAAGAAGAAGAAGAAGAAGAAGAAGAAGAAGAAGAAGAAGGAGAAGAAGAAGGAGAAGAAGAAGAAGAAGAATGGAGTTTAATGGTATATAACAAAGGAAAAATGACACGATAATATCAGTTCAAAACAAAACGAAGAAAAAATATCCATTAAGCAACATTTAGTGTCTGGCTTTATTTTTTTTTTAATTCCATGTTCCTTCAGGATGTAGACGTTCATTCTTCTCCGCAGTCTCCTTTCTTTATTATCTGTGAGTGGCCAACTTGTTAGGCGAGGTCGTGGAAAGGTTTTCCGTGGCTTTCTCCATGGTGCTGAATTCAGATTTATGCGTCTACTAGACTGTTTACCATTCTGACATGACCCATATATCCTGCTGTTTAACACATTACGCAAATTTTGTTGAACTTCTCTGGGCAATTCTGGGTTTTGAAATAAGGGAAATGTTTAGAAACAGCACAGAATAACTCTTACTCCTTGTTTTCAAAGCAACATGGCCAGTTATTTCACAAGGGAAGATGGTATATCCAGTAGGTATTATCAGTGAAAGTGTAAGAACATTAAAAATTTGCAAATGTAAGTTAATTAAATTTTAATTTGCCGTATTAAATATTATTGAATTATTTCTCTTTTTAAATAGATACCCACGAAGAAAAACAGTGGTGTTGTTAAGCTCTGAACTGCGTTGTTGCTACAAAAGCAAAACATTAACATCAAAACCACGAGTCATGTTCTTATATATCATCGTGTGATTGTGACTTTCATATGGACTTCATAAAGGGTAACAAAATAGTTAATAAATAATTAAATAGTCGGTTTTCTACAATCACAATCTCAGATCAATGTTTTATAAAGGCATTAAGAGAATGTAGCGTGTAGGTCTTACCGAAAACCTTACTTCTTCTTCTGGCGCCACAGAATCGCAAACAAAAAACTGTACCAAATAACAGAAACCATACTACTTGAGGACTTTCAAGAACAGCCACAACTAAAATTGGACAGCACATCTAAGCCGAAGAGAAAAAAATAACATAACCATGATGTTGGATTTCCACACTACTTCAAACAAAAGGTGAGGAAGTAAAGTCCCATCAATACTAGAAAGAGCGATAACATCTACTGAACTTTAGAAATCTATTCTCCTGAAAAATGGGTTCAATAGAAAAGTTTTATGAATTTAAATCGAAAGTATTACTGGCTGCGCGGTTAATGATTGATGAATGTTTCCCTATAAGAGAACAAGTGATATTATCATTACAATGTCTCTGGAAATGTTGATACTGATATTATGAGTAGCAGAAATCTATCCATATATGAAACGGGCAGATCGAGGTTTAAGATCAGTTTATGATGAATAAAAAAGACATGGTAGGAAATGTTTGCGGTTCGACTAGTGATTACGCATACATGCGTATGAGACACGTGACAAAGGGAAATGAGGAATAAGATCGTCTGTAGATTTACAGACAGTAAAGCCAGTTTGATTTTCAAAGGTCTCCATTATTTGGCTGCTTTCGAAATTGAGACCTAATAAATAACTCCACAACACGATTAACATAATAAGAAAAACAGTGAGTTCATAACTTTTAGTATTTACTTTATTCTGATGATTTTAATCTCATTCGTCTTTGTCAGACTGGTGTAACCTATGGAAGGTTACTGAATAGAATAAGCATACGAAGGTTGGTAATGAATGATAATACGCAGGACACGAACAACGCATATAAGATTCACCAGCGGCGCGTAAAAGAAGTAGTCAACTGCTAAAAGTGAGTCAAGTGAATTCCACAATGAATCTCCAACTGCATGATATCTACCAATCGCCCCACGCGGTCAGATGTGGCACAAGGCCGAATTTAATATGGAGTATCCAAGCCAGTACGCTCGGCCTAAAATTCCTCGTAGACCCCGTATAAAACGGGGTCGGGTAGCTGTTTCCCGAGACGAGACTCTGCCCTTCGCCATAGCCTCATCTGGGGATCCTTTCTGCCCGGAGGCAGAGAGTTTGACCAGCACAGCTGGAGACGAATCTCCAATAGCAGGATGTCTACAAACCGTCCCACGCGCTCAGATGTGGCACGAGGCCGAATTTAATGTGGGGTATCCGAGCCCGTAGGCTCGGCCAAAAATTTCCTCGTATAAGACGAATCTCCAACTTCAGACCAACATACAGTATTTACACCTGTATTTATGGGAAAAGGCCATAGTTGCTCGAAGAACCATCGGGACTGAATGGTGGATGTGAAAGAATCTCAACTCCGTTCACCTGTTTGAACTTCTTAGTCAACATGTCAGTGTGGGGCCTCGCATTGTCTTGCTGAAACAAAGACCGACCTTGATTGATAAAAGCAGGTTAATTCTTCTTTTGTTTGTCGTACATAGCTTCTAGCAATACAGTTTAGCATTGATGGCCCGACTGGAAATTCCACCAGACAGAGATCAAGGTTTATTGTTTTCTTTCCGCTTCCTAAGCGAGTTAGGACTTTCTGGTTAATCTCGTAATACAATTTTATTAGAAATGTTTCATTTGCATACGTGAAAAATGAATTACACTTACTGGCCTAAACAAGCGGGAGCTTAATAATTGAGGGATCGGGACTTTTCTCAATATGCAATTGATATTAATAAAAATCGGTAAATCATTTATGGGCTCAAAAAGCGCGAAATTAGCAAACGGGGTGGTCTTAATAAAAGGGTATCTAAGAGTATATAATACGCGTTATTGCTTTATGAAAGGCATGAACGTTATTGTGTTATGAACGGTATATTATCGTTTTATACAAAGGCAGAGTTTTGCATGCGATCTCAACATCTAAGACCATTAGTAAATTATCTATGTAGAGGATACAACAGTTATTGAAAGCACCTCCGAAAATTATGAAATTCGGGGTCTTGCAGTTGATTTCTGTCTGACCTAGCTCTAATGATTCCATACGTTGTAATTTTCAATGCATCGCCCCACCTACACACAAAAAATGAAATAACAAGCTGGTCTCATTTCATAATCATCAATCTGACCCTCAGTTTTCTCTAGTCACGATAAATGTTTGAATTCTCAATGAAAATGTCTGATCGTTCCATCCGAAGTTTTAATTTCACTAATACAATTCTAGATTTCAAATATGAACATTTTATCAAAATGTCTATCCTATACAGATTAATAATTATTCTCCTAATAACGTAATTATATATAATTATTCTCTTAATAAACTAATAATTATTCCCCTTTCCATTCAGGTTTTCAGAGATTTAACTGACCTGTGAAAAATACACCGTGAATGTCTGAAAAGTTCGATAACCTCTGCTATGTGTGTAGCTAAGTTACTTTTGCATCTCAAGGGCGTAACAACTGTTGTGTAAGAAAAGCTTACCAAGCTTTTGGATGCAAAATTCGAAACTAAGGCAAGAAGAGAGCACCACAGAGAAGCTGTTATTCTTGGGCAGATAATCTCAGTCGATAGCTAACCCGGAACATTGAATCTATGGGACGGTCTATTGCTGGAGTAAAAGATGCTGGAGACACGTACCTGACTCTTGTTGCCATACTTCATCTTTACGAGAGACAGAATCAGTCAAAAAATGGAGTCTTGCTGGTATATCTGGGCTGCGCTTTCCAATCTCCATTTTCAAGTCTTTATAGAGGAAGACTTCTTTCCAGTTTGATAGAGGAAGGCTTCTTTCCAGTCTTGAGAGAGGAAGGCTTCTTTCCACTCTTGAGAGAGGAAGGCTTCTTTCCATTCTTGAGTGAGGAGGTCTTCTTTCCAGTCTTAAGAGAGGAAGACTTCTTTCCATTCTTGAATGAGGTCTTCTTTCCAGTCTTGAAAGAGGAAGGTTTCTTTCCAGTCTTGTGAGAGGAAGGTTTGTTTCCTGTCTTGTGAGAGGAAGGCTTCTTTCCACTCTTGAGAGAGGAAGGCTTCTTTCCATTCTTAAGTGAGGAGGTCTTCTTTCCAGTCTTGAGAGAGGAAGACTTCTTTCCAGTCTTGTGAGAGGAAGGCTTCTTTCCACTCTTGAGAGAAGAAGGCTTCTTTCCATTCTTGAGTGAGGAGATCTTCTTTCCAGTCTTGAGAGAGAAAGGCTTCTTTTCCGTCTTGTAAGATTAAGGCTTCGTTCCACTCGTGAGAGAGCAGGTTTTCTTTCCATTCTTGAGAGAGGAGGTATTCTTTTCAATCTTGAGAGAGGAAGGCTTCTTTCCAGTCTTATGAGAGGAAGGCTTCTTTCCAGTCTTGAGAGAGGATGTTTTCTTTCCAGTTTTGAGTGAGGAGGTCTTCTTTCCAGTCTTGAGAGAGGAAGGTTTCTTTCCATTCTTGTGAGAGGAAGGCTTCCTTCCATTCCTGAGAGAGGAATGCTTCTTTCCAGTCTTGAGAGAGGAAAACTTCTTTCCAGTCTTGATTGAGGAGGTCTTCTTTCCAGTCTTGATTGAGGAGGTCTTCTTTCCAGTCTTGAGAGAGAAGGTCTTCTTTCTAGTATTGAGTGAGGAGGTCTTCTTTCCAGTCTTGAGAGAGGAAGGCTTGTTTCCATTCTTGTGAGGGGAAGGCTTCTTTCCATTCTTGAGAGAGAAAGGCTTGTTTCCGTTCTTGAGAGAGGAAGGCTTCTTTCCAGTCTTGAGAGAGGAATACTTCTTTTCCAAACTGCAACTTATTTTCCCGCAGGCGCAACGTCACACACCTATTGCTATTCTATCGCTTTGTTCATAACAAATATTCAGATGAGTTCCACTCATGCGTGCCTCTCGTTCAGACCTTTACATCAAGGACGCGTCATGGCTACGTTCACGGAATTGGATCGCCCATATTTCCCTCCGTATTCATCTTTTAAGAAGGAAGTTCCATTCGAAAAACCTTTTCCGAAGAACTGCTACTTCGTGGAACATAATCTCGCGTGTGTAACTCGAATCTTAAATTCTTCGTATGTCAATCGTATATCCACCCACGTTATTCTCATGAACTTTCTTCCTTCTAATCTTTTTACATTCATATCGTACACTTAATTCAGTAACATTATATCTAGAAGTACTCTTGAGCATTTTATTAAGGGAACTTAAAAGCAAAAATACATTTTATGGTGATTTGTGTAAAAAGAAATTTAATAATATAATAGCACCATTACGAATTGCTATGTAGTTTTACTTCTCAATAAAACTGATTTATATGTCGATTAATGATATTTGGTGTATCGCACAAATCTATACCCAGATGGCTTATATATGTGACATATATATATATTTTTTTCAGGATAGAATTTATAATTACATCCACATTTTGGTTACATCTTTTAACAGTGATAAACAGTTCAGAAACCTGGTCGTCTTAGAATACCAGATCATGTAAAAATAAAATTAGGTGTTATCACTTACCACTTGCAGATATTCTAAGAGTTATAATTAATAAAAAAGTAAATGAATGTTTTTACAATGATTTTGATTCTTTTTTTAAATTCATCCAAAGTGAGGCGATAACGCCACTAAGACGCAAGGGGGTCCACAGGGAATGAAAGAACAGGAAATACTTTAGAAGAAACCGGAAACCCAATAATAGTATAAATTTAAGAGTTTAGGCGGAGACGTTAGAAAAATAATGTTGTCGTAGAATTTACAAGGAACCGGAAACCGGAAACCCAAAACCCAAACCTAAACAAGAAACAAGAGATAAAACTCTAGTCCTGTTCAAAAGACCGGGAATGAGTGTAAACTGAGCGATAGATGAACATATCTACTCTTAATGAAGAAAAGTAAATAAAAAGTAAGTAAAATTTCAGAGTTTAGGTGGAGACGTTAGAAATATAGATTTGATGTAGAATTTAGAAGGAAGATGAAACCCAATCCTAAACAGGAAACAAAGGGTATATCTCTACTTCTGTTAAAAAAAAGGAGGTGTGTGAACTGAACAATGGTCGAACCTATTTTTTGGATGCTGTGTTCCTTCAGGACTTTGCTATCATGGCCCTTCACAAATACTTATCTTTTGTAGCACTTAACGATATTTGTTTTATTATTCACAACTCCCTGTTCCGTCATCCGTTTAGGTGGGTTACTGTCTAATGTTACCACCTCTGTCTCTCTTACATTCGGTATGTCCTGTGAGTGTCGAGTTTTCCGAGAACTCTTTCTTCAGTATATGTCCTAAAATGTCATCTACTATTTCGGATTCTAAAGTGTCCTTTATGTGTCTGTTTTCTTTAAAAGATTCTTAGTTAATCATATTATCCACCAGTGTATCCTCAGTATCCTTCTGCAGAACCACATTTCTGCCACCTCAAATTTTCTCTTCATCTGTGAGGAAATTATCCAGCATTCCCTGTCATATAGAATAAATAATATTACAGAGCAGTTAAACATTTTTTTAAATTATTTATAACGAATTTTTCGTGTATTTTAATATTTTCCAGAGCTTTGGGGGAGGTTCATTTTGTTATTTCAATGTGCTTCCTGAATTCGTTGTCACATCTGATTTTTGGTAAAACATTTAAATTTTGGGACTTGCATATTTTGATATCTCCAATTCGTAGCTCAGGTCAGCATACAATGTAAATGTTTTGATTAACTATATTCTAAATTTCACTCTTCCATATTCTAGAATTCTTCTAGATTTAATTCTTCTAAATTTTATTCTCCTATATTCTAGATTTATTCTAGATTTCATTCTTCTAGATTTTAAATTTCTTTCTTCTTGATTTCAGAATTATACAGGATTTCATTATTCTAGATTCTAAATTTCTTCTTCTAGATTTCATTTTTCTAGATTCTAGACTCCGCACGAAAGAAATATTTAAAATGTTCTAAATCTATATTTACTCTGTTTTGTAACATATAATCTCGCCCTCATATTGAGGAAAGAGGGTTTTGAAAATCTGCTATTCACAGGGAGGATTGAAGGCACGTTGGTCATTGAATATTAAATTATTGTGGATTTAGGCTCGAAAAGAATACTGGTAGTCTATAGCGTCCGTGCAACCAATAGTCTTCGAGTATCTCCTGCTTCACATATAACACATTTATATCAAATTTAGGAGAAGGCATTGTTATCTAGTTTAGGAAAAATAGATAATGTATGACATATAATACACTACGTATGTCGCTATACTAAGTACATCAACAAGCAGAGCCTAACAATAGAAACAGCATTAATTAATGCAGAACAAATATTTTATTAGTCAATACACAATTGACAAAAAGAATATACAGATAAAACTTAAGTCTAAACCCAGCAAAGAATGAGCTTAATGCACAATAAGTCCCTATCAATTCACGTTGATCCAACAATAAGTCCCTGTCAATTCACGTTGATCCAACGATAAGCCCCTATCAATTCACGGTGATCCAACAATAAGTCCCTATCAATTCCCTTTTATTCAACAATGTCCCTATCAATTCACCTTGATCCAACAATAAGACCCTATCAGATTACACATTAATCTTATAGAGAAAAAAAAATTCACTGTCTAACGACCGGCTTAATGCACCCCTTTAAGGTGGTTCATCAAAAATTTCTTGTCAATTCATCCCATAATCTCATAGATCAAACAATATACAATGAAAATTTTCGATCACAATTTAGTTTCCAAAGAAGAATCATCAATATTACTTGGCGGCTCGGCTTCAGTCCCTTTCCCACCGCCGTAATGTAGCCTCTCTGTGTCTTTTCTATAAATACTTTCATCGTAATTGTTCGGATGAGCATTGCGCTTTGGTACTTAGACTTTTTGAATTTAAGCGCAGTACGTGACTGGCGTCGGGATCTTATCAATTTACAGTTGAGTTGGCTAGATGCAACCCTAAATTCTATGTTAACAGTTTATTTTCTCACACTTCTTGCTTGTGGAACTCCTTTCCGGCTCCATGCTTTCCAGCCAATTTTAATCTTTAAAAGTTTAAATGCAATGTCAATCACTATCTATGTCCTCCCGATTACTCTTTCCTATTTCGGCTCATTTTGAATTGTTCCTGTTCTTAATTCTTCCACACCTTGTAACCCCCTTGTGTCTTAGTGGCTTTAAAGCCTTGCATAGGGTGATACCGATTAAAAAAAAAGCTGTGTATGTGCGACGTATTTGTGGCTCTTTTTATGTTTGTCCATCAAAATTCCCGATCAATTCACGCACTAATATCATAGATAAAATATACAGTAATAAATTTAGATAAAAATTTAGCAAATAACTGTGTCTAACGACTGGCTTGATGCGTCTTTTAACGTTGATTCATCAATATAAGTCACCATCAATTCACACATTGATAGCATATTTCGAAGAACATACAGTGAAAATTTGAGATCAGATTTAGAACTAGGCCAAGCAACGGGCTTGATGTGCACTTGTATGTTGGTCCATCAATAAGTCCCTATCATTTAATTACGCTCCATTATTCGCATAGATCGAAGAAAAAACAGTGAAAATTTCAGATCACAATTTAGAAAAGAAATGTGTAAAGCAACGGTCTTGATGCACGCTTGTACGTTGGTCCCTCAAAAAGCTCCTATCCGCCCATTAATCGCACAGACTGAAGTATATACAGTGAATATACTCTATCAAAATTCAGCGAAGTACTGTTTCAAGCGACGGACTTGATGCGCCTAACATTTTATATGTTAGGCCCATCAATAAACTCATATCAACTCAGCAATCCATCGCATAGACCGAAGATTATGCCGCAAAAATTTAAATCAGACTTTCAGCTAAAAACTGTGTCAGACTTGATTCATTCTCGTATTTTTGGAACACTATCTTCATATTAACAGGAACAAAGGTAAGTCTAGCGGTTTTTTCCAAAACAGAATTTTGTCATTTCATCATTTAGAGATATGATGTTATCACAGACGCTTTGATGAAAAAATCTGTGATAAAAATAAGAGATGATATAGGAAGAAGTTTACTAACATTCATTCAGTACAAATACAAAAGTCTTGTCAGTCATGGGTGGGCACAATTCTCAATGGCAAACAACAGAAGCGATTGTTGTTCCTCGTAGTCTTTACAGTCGGCCACACTTATTTTCTAATTCGTATCAGCCGCTGACACCGCTTCATAGAAACCACTGACCTTTCTGCCAATTAGTCATGTCTATTCTGCAGAGTTACGTTTGATATTTTCTGGTATATTCCAAGGGAATTCTGTTGAAAAGCAAATATAAACAATATGAAATCGAATATTTATTGTGTGAAATAAATCCTTTCCATATAATAATCTATTTAATATTTGCAATTTAAGTAATAATAATTACATCATAAGTTGTTTCAGTTATTTTAATCAGATTTCAGTATCAGGGATAGAGTCACTAGGAAATCAAATATCTATCTATCTATCTATCTATCTATCTATCTATCTATCTATCTATCTATCTCCGTCTGTTCATTATCTATCTATCTATCTATCTATCTATCTATCTATCTATCTATCTATCTCCGTCTGTTCATTATCTATCTATCTATCTATCTATCTATCTATCTATCTATCTATCTATCTATCTATCTATCTATCTCCGTCTGTTCATTATCTATCTATCTATCTATCTATCTATCTATCTATCTATCTATCTATCTATCTATCTATCTATCTCCGTTTGTTCATTATCTATCTATCTATCTATCTATCTATCTATCTATCTATCTATCTATCTATCTATCTATCTATCTATCTATCTAATAATTTATATAATGTTGTTTTAGCTATGTGTTAGCATGACCCTATTTGAAAGCATTAAAAGTGTGTTGGTGATCGTTTAATGCCACCTCCGATATGGAATTACTAGGGAAACAAAAAGGACGTTTTTATACGTAGCATTCGACCGTTTGAATTTTTGGAGCACATAATGAGAAAAGAGGGATTGGAAAATTTGTCACTCAAAGAAAATATTGAAGAGTGGAACAGAGGAAATCAGCTCATAATCTATTTAACGAGCTTGTGTAACATGTTGACGGAACAAGTATTAAGAGATATAGCAAAAAGATGGACTTAACTAAGGGCGACAACGGACAAGAAGTTGTGGAGAACTATGATTGATCCCATCTGTAGAGGTACGGCATATCGAAAATACATAAACATGCAGGGTTTATATGTGTACATTACATCTAAATTTCTAATTCTCATATATATATATATATATATATATATATATATATATATATATATATATATATATATATATATATAGTGGTGCGATGGATAAATTGTCGTTTAAATTATACAGAAAAATGAAAATAACACTGATATCTCATTTTACCAAAATGACACAAAAATACCCTGAAATACTAAAGAGTAAATGTATTCAATAAAATCGCGATTGCCTTCAACCACAGACTCACATCTGGACCGTCTCTCTCTATAAGTTGGTGAATGTTGCCATAATCCTTGCCTTCTGTTTATCTTTGATGTTTCCAGGAGTCTTGTTCGTTTTCGCTCAAATGCGTTCCACACCTAATAATCAAGTATGTTGTAGTCAGTGGAGTTAGATGTCCAGATGAAAGGGGTGACGTGGTCGCAGAAATTGTCTGACACCCATGAATGTCCTCCCGTTCTTGCGTGATATGATGCAGTGCCATGTTGCTTGACATTGGGTCTTTCAACATACATCCTCTTGGCCCAGGACAGTACTACTTCATCAAGACACTTGATGCACGCTGCCGTGTTGAGTCTGAGGCTCTTACCAACAAATTCGGGAGTAATCTTCTCATCAGAAGAATCAGACTGAGTTTACCGAGCTACCATACCTGCGTAATCAACATTAAACTTATCCAGCTCTTTCCGAATTCTCTGAGCTGTTTTCAGATTAACACGGAAACACTCTGAAATTGGAGCTTCTGGTGTGAATGCCAAGCAGTACAGCATGCAAATTTCTGGCGGAGTGAATTGCGTCATCGTTCTTTTTCCTCACAGACAATGCCTAACTGACCTTAGTCTACCGTGCAGCAAACAAAATCAAAATCAAATAACGCGCATGCGCAAAATTAAAATATAAAATGGCGACAATATACCCATCGTACTATATATATATATATATATATATATATATATATATATATATGTATAACGCGCATGCGCAAAATTAAAATATAAAATGGCGACAATATACCCATCGTACTATATATATATATATATATATATATATATATATATGTGTGTGTGTGTGTGTGTCTGTGTGTGTGTGTGTGTGTCTGTGTGTGTGTGTGTGTGTGTGTGAACTGGGATCTAATACAGATCAAATATGGATCGTAATACAATAGAATGATAGGATAATGAACAAATAAGGTTTATTGATCTAACATCTCTTGCTTTTATTAACGCTTCATCAGAGAATGAGATACGGAAAACATTCTGCCATTTTTATTTCTGTATTGTTTTATTTCATTAGGTAAGCACACATGACGTGAATTTGACTAGTCAAGCAGCGTTGGTGTGCATAAGTTTTGTGTGTAAGGTTATCAGAATTATAGTTTGTTTATATGGGGTTCGGATGATAATGTATATGTGTGTGTGTCTGCGCGTGTGTGTGTGCATGTAGGTATGTGTATGTAATAGACATACGTTATATTTGGTGGTTTCTGCATGCTCATTTGGTTACGTTTTTACATAAACTTCACTTATGATATACCTACAAAAAAATATACGTCAGATTCATTAAGAATGGATTTAATAACGGTTGGTCATGTAATATAATGTTTTTGATATCTGTTTATATTTCCTAAAATAACTCTCAGGATTCGTAAAAGTTATCTTTTAATTAGAGTGCCATTTGTAAAACCAAAGTTATGGATCGATTTGTTCCTATGCACAACAAGTGAGTTTGAAGGGCTGTCCCAAAGTAGGCAACAACTTATGTTCATGCGACTTTTAGATTTTGAGGTGTCTCATCAATGTAAGTGTTTCTACATTGCAAGCTCATTATTTGATAAATCCCGGTGTCTGAAATGGTGTTGGATATATTTTCTTCCTAATTATATCTCCGACTGTCTTGGAGGTGGTAGTAAAGATCCCAGTGTTGGGGATAATTAATTTATTTGCAACTTCTTAGATAACGTGAAACTTTAATGAAAACGAAACCTGATGAATTTATAAATGTTTTCTCTCTGTTATTTTATTATATCATACATATATATATATATATATATATATATATATATATATATATATATATATATATATATATATGTGTGTGTGTGTGTGTGTGTGTATGTGTGTGTGTGTGTGTGTATTTCGCGGTCTGTCGATTGCATCTAACATGAAACAAATTGTCGCCTATGAGTGTTAACTTCAATGTTCACTTTTGTATTTATATTTACATACGCTCTATCTCTGATATTGAGACCTTTATCCCATAAATCTAGCACACCTTAAAACTATATATATATATATATATATATATATATATATATATATATATATATATATTCGTGTTGAGTGATAAGCTAATAAAGATATACTGTTAAGTGATAACTTAATTCTATAAACAACAGCCACCTGCTTTAATGCAAAGCTCTTCAGTAAAATGAATATAGCACCCCGGCTGATTGGCATTTGTTTTCATTCGTAAAAGCAATACGCTAGATTTAGCTGCTTCACTCTACCGAATGAAGATAGATCAGTGGTAGAAGGGGAAATTATTTATATTTTAGTCATTCAAATTGTTTAAAAGAAGAAGAAAAATAGACCACTTCCATTTAACAGGCTTAGAATTTCAATTACTTCTGCATAATTTAGAATATAATCATAGGAAAATGTTGAGTCTTGACTCATTGTTGAATCTCGACTAATGCATGGAATAATAATGCAACACAAAATGTACTTAGAACAAGAATGTATTATAACAAGAAAATGTACACAATATTTACATATAGTATTTCTGTATATTTCTGGGAAGACGTTCCTGTAGAATGTGTTGACTGAGTCGCAGTCGGGCAGAGTCTCTAGCTGGATCTCTGTATTCGCTCCCCTGTCTTCCGGTACCAACCATTATTTATATAGTCGGTAGTCACCTATGCAGATTAGGTGGATCCTACCACAACAGAAAATATACTAAGAACTCCTTGAAAATGACTAATGAATTGTCTGAAAGCATTATTTGAAAATAATTACTACGGACATTTTCGATAGTGTCTTAGTGCTCACAAAAGAATACTAGAAGAACATTCCAAAAAATTGAATGAAAAACTTATAAAATGTTCATTGACAGCTAGATTCAATGAAATACATGTAAAATAAATGTTAACGCTTAAAAATGCAATATATATATATATATATATATATATATATATATATATATATATATATATATATATATATATATATATGCATACACACATATGTATGCATGTTTATATATGTATATGTATGTATATGTGTATGTGTGTGTCAGCCTGTATTTGTGCGTGAGTGTGTGTATGTGCGTGAGTGTGTGTATGTGCGTGAATAGCTGGATAGAAGCATATATTAATGGAATCTCGGATATAACGAAATAAATAAAGATAATTGTGAATCTTATTTGCTTCAATCTAAAGAATTTTAGGAAAGCAAATTAACATTTGCCACAGTTAAATGACATCGATCGAATTACTTTGTCATGAATTTCGCAAAACACGATTGTCTACTTGCAGTTGTATTAATCAGTTCAGACGACTGGAAATATTTTATTAGATTTTGAAATCTAGAGAAAAAATTCATTAAGCCCGAGTGACTCTCTCTTTCTCTCTCTAACATCGTATATTGCAACAGAGAGTAAAACCTCTGTCCATTTACGTCGATTAAAATGAGCATCAACTCTGGTGGCATCGAAAAGACAGAAATCAAGAAAGAATTAATTTCGTACGAACACTGTGAATTCGGTCTTTCTTTTCAGGAACTCATTATCTAGAATCATGAAGAATGGAATCAAGAAGAATAAAATCTAGAATCAAGAAGATTAAACTCTGGAAGAAATCTAGAATCTGGAAAAATGAAATCTAGAATCTAGAAGAAATAAAGAATAATGATATTTAGAATCTAGATGAAGGAAATCTAGAATATAGAAGAATGAAATCTGGAAGAAATCTAGAATCTAAAGGAATGAAATCTAGAATCTAGAAGAATGAATTCTAGAATCTAGAAAAATGAAATATAGTACCTATAAGAATGCACTCTTGTGAAAATCTAGAATATAACAGAATGAAATCTATGATCTAGAAGATTGAAATCTAGAAGAAATCTAGAATATAGAAGAATGAAATCTAGAAATAAGAACGAAATTGTGCAGAATTGTAAAATATAGAAGGATGAAATTTAGAATCTATGAAAATGAAATCTAGAAGAAATATAGAATCTATGAAAATAAAATCTAGAAGAAATCTAGAATCTAGGAAAATGAAATCTAGAATATAGAAGAATGAAATTTAGCATCAAGAAAAATGAAATGGAGAATAATTCTAGAATCTAGAAAGAATAGGAATCTAGAAGCTACAAGAATGAAATCTAGAATAAATCTAAAATAATAAAATCTCGTTTAGATTTCTGTAATTGTAATTCAACATTAAATGCAACATCTATTAATATTTTTAATTATTTTTTGTGATGGTCTTTTTTCACTAAAAATAACAACAGTAACACATATAATATCTGAATTTCAGCCAAATAACGGACACCTGAATATGACAGAGGGGACATGGTCGTAATAATGAAAATCTATAACAATCAAAGATGAGGGTTATACTTGTTTAAAAAAAGGACTATTAGTTATTTGGAAGCATATAACAGAGTGAAATATTTGAAAGTAGTTAACTATAAAATACTTAGTATCAAATAGGAATACTTACATAGGAATACTTACATAGGGATACTTTTAACTGAGTTTCTATTTAGGGAGATGCATATAACACCGTCCATGGTTTCTGCTACCGTACCTAAATTGGATCCCCCATAAAGCACATGGAAAATCTCGCTACAATAAGCCGTTCTTAAGAAATGTGCTCATGAACTGGCCCCTGTTCTCTCTAAACTCTACAATAAATACTTTACCTTTTTTTTATCTCCTGTTTTTTGAAAATCATAAGAACTCAGGTGAACCGTGTCATCCTTCTAACTATCGACCTATTTGCATTTATCGATTTTTGGCAAAGTACTAGAGGCTCTAATCATCTCTGAATTGGTTTAGCATCTCATCTCGCAGTGTTTTCTTTCAGATAAACAGTATGACTTTCATTTCTCTAGGAAAATTGTTGATGTATTAGAGATTATGGCTGAAAGAGTCTATCAAGCTTTAGATACGAATGGTAAAGCTCTGGCTGTTGCTTTAGCTAACACGAAGGCATTTGATAGGGTTTAGTATGCTGATCTTTTTCACAGGTTTAAAAGTTATGGTATTTCTGGATGAATTTTTTAACTGATTCAGATATGACATTATAATAACACTAATACTTTGAAGAAAGAAAAAAAGGTTTAAATTTAATCGGACGTGAACACAAAGACAAAGAAGGTAGTAGATGGATTGGAGAACATTCCAAATACAAGAGAAAATATACTTTTATCTAGTTTTCTTATTTCTTGAGTAAAGGCCCTCATTAGAGGATAGTGCTGAAATCTACTTAGGCAACTGGATAAAGTGAAACCCAAGGGAAAATATGATGATAGTGCGATAACATCTGTGAATCGGTCGGGGGCTGACATTGTTTTTGACAGAGACCACAAAGCTAGTCACAGATAATACTTTTATGACTACGTGTAGGTGAAGAAGAGTGTAAAGAAATGATTCTATGTTACTTGTTGATAGGGGTGTGAGATGTGCGTGTCGCTAAAGGAACAAGATTTTCTTAGATCGGAAAATTTTGGTCAAGTGGGTAAAAGAGGAAGAATTACGGTCCAAACGTGATAATTAGAAATAAAAAAGGCAGATAAAAATTTCACAAGGACGTTAAAAGTAACACCTGATTTTGTGTCAGGCATCCACGGGTCGGGTGAAACACGTATTCCCTGGATGGTGGTAGTGTGAGGAGCTGATATGAGGAAGTGGAAGGAAAATGAAAACGTCCACTGAAATGTACTGGTGGTGTGAGGTGCGAGCAAGAGAAGAGCAGAGAGAACGCCCCATTTTTGGACATGCAAATTGCTTCTCAGGACAATGTCAGCAGAGAGTTTGGATATTTGGAAAATCCTGAAATCCCAGATCGCATCGGACACCACACCCCGATGTTGGGCGAGGGTTCATAAAGGCGTTAGATCAGAGGGTAATTACAGATAGAGACAGTAGCAGTTGAGGCAGAGATGCACTTCCATTACGCCAAGAGATGATGATCGCTTCGCCGATTCCCAGGTGATTTGCTGATACATGCATTATCAAATAAACTGAACAGAGTGTACTGATGAAATTGCAAAGTGGAAGAATTGAAAGCCTCTATATAACGACAGAGATAGATAGATAGATAGATAGACAGAGACAGAGAGAAGGAGAAGAGTGATTCCTCGGCGTAATTTACTGCATGAAGAAGTCTCTGACAAAGTCTGAAGCCTCGAATCTGACTTGGAAACAAAGAACAAAGTGTCACGAAATTAGACTATGAGGGAATGGTCGTTGTTTTGCATGCTTGTAGATTCTTATACGAAAAAGTGTTCCTGTGCAAACCTCAGTTATATAAACCTTGTTGATTTACATAACTTTCTTTTCTTGTCTTATAATATTGTCCAGCTTGAACGACACCAATCTAGCGATATCTGGTGACGATTCGATCCTTGCCTGCCCTGTGATCAAAACAAACAAAACGTGGGACATGGAGAGTCTTGGATCGAAGTGACTAATTTCACGCTGAGCCGCAATATTCAATCAAGGACATACCGGTGATCGAGAACGGTACCGGACGGCATTGTCATATAGCGCAGGAACCAGGACGACCCCGCAGCGTTATACAGTCTAATAAGCAAATCGGGAAATGAAAACGAACACTTTTTGAGCACCTTTTGAATTAATACAGGTGCCTTGTAGGGATCTATTCTTGGACGTGCGTTGTCAATAATTTTCCTCACCGAATTTCCTAATCTCATCAGATCTCAAACGGGTATCTATGGTCTTGACACTACTATTTACCCCTGTTTTAATAGTAAGTCTTAACGGTTCGTTAAGGTCAGATTGGCAGCTGATCTAAAAAGAAGCCTACAATCTGTTGTCAACTGCGGCAAGGAATGATTTGCTAATTTTAACTCCCAGAAAACAAAACTGCTCTCTTTTAAACATCTCAGAGAAACCTTTCTGTCTTCCATCAACATAGATGATGCTAACCTCCATCAGCGTGATTCATTGCGTCTTTTCGGGATACCATGAAGTAGAAAGATTATACTGAATCAACTGTAGATTGGCTGCTAGGAAAGCTGGTTCACTATGTCATGATAGACAGTATTTCTCGCCAGAATCTATCTTACTCGTTTATAAGTTTATCATACATTGAATATTGCTGTCGCATATAGTCTGATGTCTCTTCTATGTATTTAGAGATTCTTGATAACATCCAAAGAAACATTTACAATGTTATTGGTCCTAACCTGGTCACATTCCCACCTCCGTAACTTTGCTTCCCTATGCCTGGTGTATAAATAATTTCATGCTAATTGGGCACCTCGACGTGATGCAATGGTTAGCAAGCTTGTATACCTAGAACCATTACGAATATATAGTGAGTTCGATCCTCACTGAATGCCCTATACTTTCGGCCTTATGCCACATCTAAGCTACGCTTAGGAAATCACCATATAACACACTAACTTAGGCACTTCGACGTGGTGTAATGATTAACAAGCTTATCTCAATAGCGCAATTATGACTGAGTAGTGAGTTCGATCTACACTGAATGACACATACTTTCGGCTTTGTACCTATCTAAGCTACGCGAAGAAAACCACCATATGTCCATGATAATTTTTCTTATGAACTTTATTCTATGTTATTCAAATTTAAATACGATATAATTGGCAGCTAGGTCTCATCATTTTACAGTTGAAATTCATAGATGTAATTATAAGTTCTTTCATAACAGTTTCTAGCACTTCTCGGTTGTGGAAATTTTTCCAGCTACTTGTTTTCCAGTTAACTTTTATCTTAAAAAATTCTGTTCTTTTATTGCCCTCTCTCCTTAATAATGTTTTTTTCCCATATTCTCTCACACACAGTAATCTCTTGCGCCTTTGTGACTTTATTGGGGTGAAATTATTAAAAAATAGGAAAACTATATAATTATTATAACTATATAATTATTATAACTATATAATTATTATAACTATATAATTATTATTGTGAAAAGTATTCGTATTCAAAATAGTGGCTATAATTGTTTACAATGGATTATTGTTTACTTGAAATCATGTAACGGGTTTAATTACGTAAAAAAATAAAATTTGTTTCAATGCCTGAAACCATATAATTGAGCACAAATATTTGTACTAAGATAATTACTTTAAGCTATAATTGCTTAGAATGGATTATTATTTAAGTGAAACCATATGATTGTCTGGTATTCTTGAAACAATACAATTGTGTGCAAATTATTTAGATTAAGAAAAGTTACTTTAAGCTATCAATACTTGCAAAGGATTATTACTTATTTATAATAATAATAATAATAATAATAATAATAATAATAATAATAATAATAATAATAATAATAATAATAATTCAACGATGCTGTTGCAGATTGACCGAGTTCGAGATTCTCGCGTCGTTTTAAACTACATGATTTTGTCGATGGCTGTATTGAATTCAGAACTGTACTTTTCCTTGAATGCTCTTTTATTTAACCCATAGGTGAGGGCGAGATTGATTCATACCTCTCCCTAGTTTATTACAGGAATGTGAATGTATCGAAAAAGGATAGAATTCAAGTTTATCTTGCCAATTTTTAGTTCCGATCCGTTAACTGTTGCAACACTTGCACATGCTGGCTCCTGGTGTCATGAATTTTATAGCAGCATTTACTCGAAATCATGTAACTACATGAATTACTTGAAACTATATGATTGTGTACAAATTATTACTGTTAGGAATAGTTAAATGAGGCTATAATTGTTTACATGGAGTTATTACTTAATTGAAACCATGTGCCGTGTTCATTCACGACTTGGGTTATCATGGAACTCCACAAACCTCTGTCCTTTGTAGGTTGGCTGATTTGATTTTGTTTAGTGACATATCAACCTCTATGGGTTATTTAATGCCGAAATCTATATATTTTGAACACAATTTTATGGCTTCAGTTAATATTGGTAAACTTATTATTAATAGGTATTTCTGGTAAATTTACTATAAATATGTTTTGTTGGTTGATTTTGTTTAGCGGCATATCAACATCTATTGGTTATTTATTGCCGAAATCGAAATAATTTATGTAATTTATGCTTTCAACTACAGATATTTTCTACATAATTCTATACTTTCAGGATGTATGTTGTTTTAGATATATATTTTGTAGATGATAAAATGTATTATTGGTATTTACTATAAAAATGTTTTTTTATATTTTCTTACTGTTGCATTGATTGTCATTTTGCTATAAAAATTTAAATTCTATTGTTGCTCATTTTATTATAAAAATGTACTGTTGATTTTTGTTTGGGGATTCATTCTATGCCCATAATTGTGACCCTAACAGGTGCTACCACCACGGATCAATGTCGACCTGGGAACAGCCGCAATAAAAAGGTGGTTCCAAGCTCCTCAAAACATCCAATCTCCTCATCAGAGGTCTTGCTGCCGGATGTAGTTTATCATTATTCCCAGGACAAACTAAGCTTTGTCGTTTTGCTGTCCGTCCAAATCCCTTTTCTGTCAAACATTTACACAATCTCTTTAAGTTGGTTACTCGCCACATTCATCCCTCTCCGTTATTTTCAATATGTACTGGGAGTGCCACATTCTCTAACCCCTTTTTTCAAGGAAGTTTTGACTCTCAGTTTTTATGCTAAATCTAAGCGTCATTTCCTTTCATTTTTCGTAAAACTTCCTTGTTAATCACATGATCAGTTAATGATATTCTCTGCTTTCTTCTGTAGAACCATAATTCTGCTGCCTTAAGTGACTTCTTCGTCTGTGACAAGATTGTCCAGCATTCATTGCCATGTAGGAGGATCGATATTACATAACAGGAATTACTTGAAACAATTCAAACCGTATAGTTGAGTACAAGTTATTTGTATCAGACTGGAATACTTGTAATTATAGAACTTTATGTAAATTATTTGCATCGCGAAATGTTACTTAACGCTCTAATTGTTGGAGAAAAGATAGACTTAAATATTAAATCTCCAACAAGGATTAAGATGCTGTAAAACGAATCAACTGAACTAAAGCTGAGAACAATAGTTCAAATGAATCTAGTAAGTCAAATTAAATTCTTTGTGATCCTTTAGACAAAGCGGCAATTTCTACGCTGACTTGACAGGAAGTAATTTAATCTTAAACGTCATTTTTGTGCCTTCGATCTTCACTGGGTCCTCTATTATTGGGCTCTTGCGTAAGAATAATCAAATTTAAGAAATAGATATTCACCATGACTAGTGGTTCATGACTAATACTGATTTACGATGACGAGCTTCGCTTGTATCAAAATACATTTAATTTGCTTTGAAGAAATACATCTAACTCTTTGTGATTTACTCTTCTGACAATGTGATATCAGTTTCGATAAAATGGGTAAGAATCCTTCGAGACTTGTTACACGTAAGGAATTCTTTCATTTTCAAGAAAAAATTACTTAACGTTCTCATCTATGCGTATTTATACGTTCAGTATGTATTACTAAAATTAAAAAGACGTTTCTTTGTTAGTAATTACCTAAGTAATGGCCATATATTATTGTGATGACAATATTTGCCGTTTCCTTACAAGTAAACATTCGGTAATCATTAACCGATCTTCCAGTATAACAGTTGCTTGAAATTTATAAAATATTTCTCTTAAAACGTTTTTTCAGGAAAATAGGTTTCTCAAGTCCGGTAGATGTTATCGTTCTTTCCAGTATTGATAGTGATTTCCTTCCTAACCTTTTATTTGAAGTAGTTTGGAATATAAGCATCTTGTGTCATTATTTTCTCCTCGAGTTAAATGTAATATCTATTTTAGCTGTTGCTGCTGTTGGAAGTTGTCATGTAATGTGGTTTCCGTTATTTGTGACAGTTCATTGTTGGTTGTTCTGTCGCGCCAGTCCACAAAGATCGAAGAAGGATTAAAAAACGCCATTTTAACCATTGATCAGAAAAAGCGGATGTATAGGGTGTTCCAATAACTTGAACCGATTTTAAATGTAAATTATGTTTAAGCGTCTAATGTTTTTATTTTTTATTTTTTTTCAGATTTAACAACTTAAGCTTTTGGCAATTTCAAGAATGGAAAGATTTACAATCAAACAACGTGTTAAAGTTATCGAAACCTATTACGAAAAAGTACATTCAAACAGTAAGGTATTTCGCGCACTTCGCGATTTTTTTTGGTCAACATAATCGACCAACCGAGAGTATAATTGGAAAAATTGTTCTTAAATTCAAACAAACTGGGTCGGTGGCAGATGTGAAAACACCATGTCTTGCTCGTTTACTTCGTTCAGCTGAAAACATTTCTGCAGTGCACGACAATGTGGCCGAAAATTCAGATACATGCTATTTGCAGGAATTGAATCTCTCCATAACAACGTTACATCGAATTTTTGACAAAAATTTGTCTCTACACGCTTACAAAATTCAATTGACACAAGAACTGAAACCTGCTACCATTTGGAGCGCCGTACATTCGCCAATTAGATGCACAAGCAAAGACAAGCCGATGAAAATCTTTCGCAAAAAATCCCCTTTAGTGATGAAGCCCATTTTCATCTTGGTGGATTCGTTAATAAGTAGATTTGTCGCATTTGAGCTGATAAAAATCCAAGGAAGACTGTTGAAAATCACTGCATCCACAAAAGCTCACTGTCTTGTGTGCATTTTTCTGCTAGTGGAATCATTGGGTTGTATATTTATAAATTTGACAATGACTTAAGTTGTTAACTCTGAAAGAAAAAGAAAAAACCCATTAGACGCTTAAAATTAATTATTTTCTCACTACCTTCACTCTTCGGCAATGTTTATTGTTTTAAAAAGTGATTATTCAAATTGGAATAAGCCTAAACGTAAGATAAAATTGAATTTATACATTATTTGTTCTTGATAATTTACAACAAAAATATTAAACACTATTTAATTATTATATTTTTTACTTACAAGAATACTTTTGTATTTACAATATTCTAAAAACTAATAAAATTAGAATTAATGTAATGCAATATTTATCCTTTATCAATTTATAAATAAATATATATGAAAACAATTTTTATTCATAAATATTAAACAAATTATAAAAATATGTGAACCATCTATAATCAAATCCTTATTATTTACCATTTTATAAAGGTTGAACTAACTGACAATTAGTCCATGTTTTGCCAAATATTCCAATCAATAATATAATAAATAAATAGTGTTAATAAATAATCTAATAAAGGAATAATGATTATTATTTTTGTTGTCAATTCTCAAGAAAAAAGGAAATGTATAAATTTACTTTCAGATGTTTAGGTTTTATTACAATTCAAATCATCACTTTGTAAAACAATAAACATTGCCGAAGAGTGAAGGCAGTTAAAAGGTGATGTCATATGAAAACACATCCTTTTAACACTACGCCTTATAGCGGGCACATTTGACCATCATTGCGAAAGTGTCTATCTGACAAGTTTGTTTATGAACATGACAGGAGATTATAGTTTAATTTTGTGATTTTCTTGTAATTTGCGTAGTAGGGCGAAAATGCCTTTAAGCCAAGCCTGTTTTATGTTCAATTTCGTTGTCTCGTATACTAAATTTGTTATGACTAATACATACACCGAGGTATTTGAAGTATTTACTATTCACTAATTCCACATCTTGAAATTTTATGATGGATTCAGGGTAAGTGCTGTCCCTACTTTCATTCCAATTCCCAATCATCTCTTCTGTCTTTTTTAAAGATTTAACACATGATTAAATAAGGAAAAAGGAAGAAAATGTTTATAAATCTAACGTTTCGTTATTTATTTTGCCTTTTGGAAAGGAAATAAATATTAATTCACTTCGAAAAATGTCTTATTAAGCTAAATAAATAGAGAAACTTTTTACATTTTCAATAGTTTTCTATATTTTTTTTTCTTATTTAATCATTCTGTCGGTTTAGTCAATATTTTCAACTTACTATAACACACACACACGCGAACGCGCGTGCGCACACACACACACGCGCATATATATATATATATATATATATATAAAGAGAGATATGTTTATCTGTTTGTGGATTTTGATTATGTTTTGATATTCTTCAGAAAAAACATAAAGCAGGGGTTGCCAAACTTGTTTAGTGTAAAAGCCACATACGATAAAGTTCAGACGTTTGAGAGCAGCAAGTCATGGACAGAATTTACACATACGTTTTGTTATATATATATATGTTGTTACAAAATGTTTATATAAACATTAAGAAAATCATGGATGCAATAATATTTATTCATGCATGCAGTTTTTTGAATTTTTAATTTTATTGGTTCCAGTAATCACGAAGTACACATTTATATGCCTCCCATCATGCCTTCCCTCAGCACTAAAGTACACTGCCTCACTCAGATCTTGCATTATAATTACAAAGAAGAAGAAGAAGAAGAAGAAGAGGAGGAGGAGGAGGAGGAGAAGAAGAAGAAGAAGAAGAAGAAGAAGAAGAAGAAGAAGAAGAAGAAGAAGAAGAAGAAGAAGAGGAAGAGGAAGAAGAAGAAGAAAAATAGTAGTTTATATAAGGTATGGATCGAAAGTATATTGCAAGTGAACATTCCTGTCTGGCAGATTAAATGTCAGGATGATTTTTCTGAACTTAAACTGTCATTAGTGATTCTTATTAACACCGTCAAAGAAATGATAACGTTTCTACTCACACAATTCGTCCTTTTTATAGCAAAACTCAGTAATATTTTCAAAATCCTTTGTGGGTATCATGGGTTTTACATGTAGCAGATATTTACTATGCGGTCAGTAAATGCTAGGAAAACTTGATTTATTTGTGAAATTTACAATAATCTGTAATATTTACTGGGAAGTTCAACCTTCACACGGAATCAAGAATTGAAAATTTCCACAAAAATATAAACGTGCGTAAGACAGGGCTGTGTTATCAAACCGGTTTTATTAAATCTGTACAGCAGGCAATGTTAGAGAACTAGAAGTTCTAACAGGGTTTATTATTGGCGTATATTGACGTACACAATCTTAAAGACGTATGGTTCGCAGATAAAAATAGGTTGAGAGCTACAGAAAGAAAACTGCGAGAAATCCGAGACAATGTAGTAAAGGAAAGCTAGAAGAAAGGACTAACCATCAATTGTAAGAAGACAGAATGTATGTCCATTCGAATCATGGAGAGCAAAAGATATAAGCCATTGATTGGAGATGGCTGAAGTAAGCAATGGAAAACAAACGACGGAAAATGTGTCATCGGAATACAAAGGTCTGTTATAATAGCGAAAGGAAAAGAACATTGAAATCCTTTTGTTGTTTAATAACATAGCCAATTCTCAAATTTTAACAAGATACAGGGGTTGGACAAAATAATTGGAACAGGTGTAAATTCCACTCCGATATTTCAAAGACCTATTATATTAAGAATTTTAACTAAAACTTCGTAATTGAATTTATCTATTGTAAATACGTTTATTTATCTAATTTACTGTCTTTGTCTTATTTATGTTTAGAATTTAGTAAAATTTAAGCTAAATGCGTGACCTTTCCGAGTTCGTAAAAGGGCAAATTGTTGGAGCTCGAATGGCAGGAGCCTCGATCACTAAGGTTGCTGAACTGTTTGGTTTTTCAAGAGCTACCGTATCAAGAATTATGACGCAATTCAAGAAACAGGGCAAAACCTAAGGCGACCGTAGCAATTCGGGCCGGACTTGCAAACTTACTGACAGGGACCTACGTGCATTGAAATGCAACGTGGCAAAAAAGCATTGGACTACTGCGGCCAAATGACTGCTGAGTTGAATAATCATCTGAATAGTCCAGTTTCTACTAAAAGTGTTCGTCATGAGCTCCATAAGGCTGCATATCATGGAAGATCTGCCGTAAGGAAAGCTCTTCTCTCTACTCGCAACATTCAGAAGAGGTTGAAATGGTGCAGAGATCACAATGCCTGGTCTGCAGACCAATGGAAGCAAGTCATATTCTCAGACAAGTCCAGTTTTTCTCTTTTCTCAACTTCAGGACGAATTTATGTGTGGAGGCAGCACAAAGACGCTTACAACTCTGACTGCCTTCTTCCAACAGTGAAGCATGGAGGTGGATCAGTGATACTTTGGACCGCCATATCATGGAAATAGTCCAATAGTTGCCGTGCATGATAGAATCAACAGCAAAGATTACCTGAAGATTTTGGGAGGTCATGTTCATCCAATGGCCCACACTTTATTCCATGATGGTGACTGCATCTTCCGAGACGATAATGCTCCAATATATACCACTTGAGTGGTTAAGAATTGGTATGAAGAGCATGAAGTGAGCTAGAACCCATGGAGTGGCCTCTTCAATCTCCGGATATTAATATTATTGAACATTTGTGGTGCATTTTGGAGCAACAAATTAGGAGCCGCTATCCTTCACCGTCGTGTCTTAAAGAGCTAGAGCAGGTGTTAATGGAAGAATGGCTGAAAATACCTCTGGATGAAGTCAGGAAGCTGTATGATTCCATTCCTAGATGTATTAAAGCTGTATGTGAGCCTAAAGGAGGACCAACTCCATATTAAATAAATTTTCTTTGAATTTAACAAATGTTTCAATTATTTTGTCTAACCTCTGTATATAAAATTGACTGTGCGGACTTATCTCAATGAGAATCTACCAGGAAGATGGATCGGGCGTGCCAGTGATAATGATAATGTGCCGGTGAAATGGCCACCACATTCACCAGACTTTTTTTTCCATGGGGCTTTGTGAATGGACAGGTCTCCATCTTGAAGCATGTAGTTACTCAGATATTTACATTTTAAATGATGTCAATTTGGGTGAGGGGACACTCTGTATTAACAGATAGAAAAATAGTTTAAAAGGAAATAGTGGGAACTGCTATGTAATGCCAATCCTTTTATATGGCTGTGAATGTTGGACTGTTTTCTTACATATGGATCTGAGATTTGAGGCAACAGAAATGTCGTTCTACCGAAAGATGTGGAGAATACCTTGGATTGAACATATGAACAATGAGGGAGTTTTAAGGAAATTGGAAACAAAGGGACATTTATACATAGAATCAGGAATAGTCAAACGAAACATCTGAGACGCATAATAAGGAAATATGTTTTAGAGAATGTATATATATATATATATATATATATATATATATGTATTATAAATTTAATACTTTAAAAATATGGTTCCATCGCTACACAGGAATTACCATGTTTCAAAAAGAGAAACTAAAAACTTCAAATCTAATTATAGAATTAAATTAAAATCTGTAGTGCTGTTTCATTTTCAAGCGAAGTTTGGAATTTTTGATTCCAAAATTCGCTTTTAAAGGAGTAAATTTATATTTATGCTGTGTAGAATTGTATTGAGCACTGTTGTTTTTTTTAAAAATAAAAACAATTAATAAGAACATCGGATTATAAATCTTACTGTACTTTCTTTTTATTTTAATATATATATATATATATATATATATATATATATATATATATATATATATATATATATATATATAGTAGGACATAGTTATTTGTGTTTTGATTTGGACATTTCATTGTATAGTATTCGGTTTGTGTTATAAAAGGAAAATTATTGTGTTAAATGCATTGACAAGAAAGATGCTTATATTGACAAATTTGTATTTGTTCTGTAAAAATCATCTCTCATTAAAGACCCCTTCATGGCTGATACTAACATTCATGAGAGTGGATCGTTGCGCCTTCTTGGGCTTACATTCTCGGCTGACATGAAGTGGAAAGATTATATTGAATCCATTGCTAGGTCATCATCATCATATTCATCATCGTCATAATCATCATCAGTTCCATGACCGGTTGTAGTCGTAGGGTTGCTGCGCATCTGAGCCCTTGAGCAGCCACCCCCTATATGTTGTGGTTGTGTGCCAATCTACGAGTCTTTTCCAGTACATCCATTAACGTTGTCAGTTATTTTCCTCTCTGTCTGCCTCCTCTTCTTTTGCCTAGCTTTGTATCTTTTAGGATGACAGTGGACATATTGGTGGCTTTTCTAACATGTCCATACCATTTAAATTCTGTCTCTACTTGACAGTGGTGATGAGGTTTCCCAAAGGAACCTGATTCTTCAACATCTATCTATATTTTGGAGATGATGTATAGTAACAATTTACACGATTTATATAAAATTCCATATGACTCTGGGTCGCCACTTATGACTTTTACTCGGTATTGTAGACAGCGAGCGATTCCTTTCTTTAATGGGTGGTGGGAGTTGAAGTTGAGATATTGTCCGATGAATGTTGGTTTGCGGTATACGGATGTCTTGGACCTATGCTTTGTTACAGATATTAGTATATCCAAAAATGTGAGTTTGTTGTCGTTTTCTCTTTTCATTGTGAACTCTGTCGATGGTCTTATGGGCTCAGTGCATAAAAGAGTTTATTGAAATAATCCAAAAAGTAAATTAAGAGCTGTGAGTTCATTACCTGGCCACGACAGAGGTGACCAAAAACTTGAGAGGGGGAACAAACAATTTGGAGGGTTGAGTTAAAAAAAGGAAGTAACTCAAACTGAGATATTCAGAAAAGGCATGCCATGTGGAACTAGAACGATCTACCCCGGTGGACGAAATAAAGGGTTCAGTTCAATAATTCCAAGATATATCACCTGAAGAAGACCGAAGCTACATTCAGAAGAATTTAAATAGTATAAATGACTTGATTCTTGTTTGATGGTGTTTCACACTGCGCCATTGGTGAATCGGTCTTGAGGGTGCCGTTTAGAAAGCTTCTGCAGTATCTCATTTCTCGTGCTTGGATTCGTTGCTGTAATTCTGATTTTAATCTTTAATATTAACATGTATTTATTGACGATCTTATATAAGTGACAGATTAATTCATATAGCGTCAAAAGATTACAACACCTATGTTACTTAGGTATACAATCCACTATCATTTTACATAAGGTCATATATTGGTAAGTTTGTAAGGAACTACTTAACGCAGTAATAACGTTTTGGTATAAATTTCATATCAGATTTCAGACGTATTGTAAAGTTGCATTGCAGATCTAAGACCGCTCGAATTTAAAATTCTCTGTCCGATCAAATGACATGGAGGGGCAAGTTAATCTCTTTTTGGAAGTGGACATTTTTTTAATCGCTTGACATTCGTGCTTAGATTGCAAGACGCGTGCTTGGAAGGATTTCTCTGACACTATTCTCTCTAATTCAGTTATATCGAGGGCTTTCAATTAATGGAAACAAAATCAAACCAAAGAATGCAAATACATCGCGGAGACACGAAATCACAGAGAGCCACGGAATGTTTTTCTTTTTTTTTTCCTTTTTTTTACATATATTATTATGCTACGTCCCTTTAGAGCAATTGAATTTCATATCCAACTCTCGTGATTCAGGTGGGAAAATATTGGCAGTTCTTTCCTTTGCGCACGCAAGCGGTCAAGAAAGTGGGCGCATCTGCGCATGCGCATAAGTATTTGCTTTCGTGACGACATTCGGTCAGAAATTATAATCAAGAATATAATTTCTTTTTTTTTTGTTTTGCTGCTATATTCTGTTTATTCACGGTGGTTCCATTCGGAAAAATGACGTTTCTTTTAAGCATTTTGAAGTAATTTCTTTTTCAGATGTTCTTCATTCATCTCTTTCAATAGATCCTCGCTTTTTCGTCGGCTCAAAATAAACTGTTTAATCAAACGAAACTTGTGGGTATGTACACACTAGTCATGACAGACCGCAGGGACCAGGTGTCGCCAATTAATTCACCGTTACTTGCATTATCAATGCTGTCACTTTTTTGTCTGTTTTACCTGCTAGTGTGATAATTATTTTTCAGTTTCAGTTTCTTTGACTAAAAGAAAGAAAAAAGTGAGCAAAGAAACTGCATTAGACGCATGCACCAAATGAAGACACACACTATATGAAGACACACTCAGTATCATTTTGATATGTGATGTGCTGTTGGAGGTGATTTTTTACGTTTGTATTTACCGACGTTGAAGAAGCTCAACCTTTTAAAAATCATTCCAGGAGTTGCACAACTCAAATTTTATAACAAGCATGAAAGAGCTGAAAAGCAGTGTATTATTTACTGTCCAAGTCGCAGACTACCATTTTCATATTTTATATATATATATATATATCTGTGCGTCTACATGTGTGGTGGTAAAATGTTCTCTGACCAAGAATGAAGCCCTTCGAAAATCAATATGTTGATTGATTATTTTGATAGAATAAGCAACAAAGAGAAAAATTTTAAAAATTATAATGTTTCGCTTTTTATTTAAAATTCATCAGAATTTTTTGGGAAATTAGTTATGGAAGAGAAAGTTCCGGTAAGTATTAAATACACTGACACTACAAGACCCAAACAAACAAAATTATTTCTAAAACCCAAACTTGCGTGCGCACACACACACACGTTATGCGCGCATGCAGATTAATACCACAAGACAAAAACACGGGAGATCAACCTGACCTTTGATAAACAAACATCGCACAACAAAACACGTACACTTTCTCTTTCAGAACTCATTTTCCTATAAAATTCTGATGATGCTGAAATAAAATGAAACATTAAATAAAACGAAATATATTAAATCTATAAACATTTACTTTTTGTTCCTTATTTTATTATTCTGTCGGGTTTTAATCCATATTTGCACATAAACACACACGCACACAAACAGTTTACAGTTTTCAGCTAGATGAAGGCAAATATTATCTCCAGTTTTTATTTGGTATTTTCTTGCTGTTATATATTCACATACGCCATGATTTTATATAATAAAAAATATTTTTAAATTGGTACTCTGGTGGGTTTAATCGAGTAAGTATGAAAAATTACTCTAGATTAAAATTTGTTTCATTTTGTTTTTATATAACTATTCTTTAAGCACTCCAGATCTCTAATGTATATATAAAAAAATAAATAAATAAATTAGTTTTATAAGCGATAATAAGGGAGGCTAGTTTGCAATTTGAATTCATTGTTGATTGATCACCAATATGGAAGTCAGAAACAAATATGCTCAAGAATTTATAACTAAAATAATATATATATATATATATATATATATATATATATATATATATATATATATATATATATATATATATATATATATAAGGAATTTTCTTGGAATTCGTAATCTTGAGTGCATAAGTAAAATATGAAAAAAGAACACCAAATTAAAAATTTTATAATTTTTGTTGACATTTCGAGATATCAATAGATTGAGCATATTTTATTTGGACATCCAAATATAATAAATTTACAATATTTTTATCAAAATGGACTCCTCTGTTTACTTCTGATAATCCTGATTTGAAGCGATTAATCTAGTGTAATATCAAAGAAAAAGGGTTTTTCTTCTTACAGAGTTATTTTTATGCAATTACTCACTTCTCAGCTCTTATCTATCTATCTATCTATCTATCTATCTATCTATCTATCTATCTATCTACGTGGGTCATTCAATAAAAAAGGTGAATTTTTAGGTATGAGGACTTCTAATACAGATAGAAGCTTACTTTTTTTTTAATTTTTCAACGTTGTCACCCAGCACTGTCACACACATTTCCCATCTGTGCACAAGCTTCCGTATTCCCTCAGCGTAAAAACCTTTGGACTGATGTCTCAGCCAGTCACTCACAACACTTTTGACTTCATCGTCACTTTTAAACTTCGTGCCTCTCGTGAACGCTTTCAAGGGACCAAACAGGTGAAAGTCTGAAGGGACAAGGTCTTGGCTGTAAGGGGCATGAGGGAGCAGTTCCCAGCCCAGCTCGTTGATGGTCTGCACCGTTTGGGCTGCTGTGTGAGGTCTTGCGTTGTCATGATGCAAGATGACTCCTTCTGACCCCTGCGCTTGTTCCAACAGATAAGCTCAAAGTCCTTGCAATGTCATCCACTGTCAGACTGAATGAGGTCATTGACTGATTCGATCACCTCAGGAGACCTCAATTCTGTAGGCTTCCCAGGCCTGTCTTCATCCTCAACACTGCTCCGTCCTTCTTTAAACAATTTAGCCCACTTGTAGACATTGTTTTGGCTGAAACATGTGGCACCATACACAGTTGACATTCTCCTATGAATTTCAACTATTTTGAACCCTTCAGCAACCAAAAACTTGATAACTGACCGCTGTGCAATGCTGGAGCATGCTTCTTGGTCGGCCATCTTTGTTAATCGCCAAAACTCTCAAAGTTTTTTTTTAATCTGCAAAAGAAATTAAATCCATGTGAAAAAGAAGTAAAACAAAAATAAAAGTAAAAAAGAGTAAGCTTCTATCTGTATTAGAAGTCCTTATACCGAAAAATTCACCTTATTTATTGAATGACCCTCGTATCTATCTATCTATCTATCTTTTTTTATTAGTTACAAGCAGGTCTCCTTGGAGAACGTAAATCATTATTTTTTTCAAACTACTACCTATTTCCCGAAAATCTACATTAAGTCGTAAAATAAAAAAGCAACACACTATGACATTATTTAATTAGAAAAGCTTTTAATTGCTTTTATGAATAAGATTTATTAAGGACTTTATTAACTATTTTAAAAATTCATCTGAGATGTGCTATGGAATGTTTCACACCTGTGTTTTTAAATACGCAGGGTATAGCCTTGGAAAATATTTACATTTTTCTTTTAATATTTTTTAACTACGAGTAATAATTCTCCGTAAATGATACGATCTTCATATTATAAAGCATAAATTCACTTTCTATATGGAGAATTGTAAGTCGCAGACATCGATGTTATCGAATACGACCTTATCTGCTCACAGATAGTAGAGGCCATTATTAATGACGAATGAAGATATGCAATGTATAATATGGAGTTTGATTTCTGTTGACGGTATATAGGATTATCTACAGTATTCCAGCAATAAATGCTTTTTTATATAACGTACTCTTTCAACACAAGGGCGATCATGGCGCTTCACTACATCCAGTCTTTTGTTTTTCTCAGTAACTTTTGATTATTTGCTTTGTCTCTTTGTCTTCGTTCCGCCATCCATTCAAACATAATTCTTAAGTAGGTTGCTTACTGCTTTTTTTAACGTCATTATGTTAACAGTGCATAATTATGCAAATAGACGAACTTGAACTGGGCGTTAGCAAAGACAGGTCTTCTCAAGGGATTCATTCAACCTGTACAGCGAGGTGATGCTATAAGAAGTATAAAGCCTTCAATGATTTATTACAGGTGGACAATATTAACAACATAAAAGATGTAGCTGACACTGTGTTGATAGATGACTCAGAAAGGAAACTGCAAAAACTCCTAGACAAGGGAAAGCGAGAAGAAATGACTAACAATAGATTGTACGAAAACAATGTATAGTCATTGGAAAGAGGGACAGATCAACTTGCAGATAGCCAATGGCGTGCAGCAGAATCAAGAAAGAACAGAAATTTAACTCCGAAGTGTTATAACATACGGTGGAAATTATAGCGCACTAATCCTGAGGAGGTGCCTTGGAATAGCGGAAGATGCCTTCCAAAATCTAAGCAAAGCAATAGTAAAACAGTAGAATTCCGCTAGAAACGAAGAAAGGAAAGCTGAACTACTATGTGATATAAATCCTTTTATATGGCAGTAAATGCTGAATAATATCCTCGTAGATGAAGAAGATATATGAGGCAACAAAGATATTGTTTAACAGATGTAGAATAGAACATGTGAACAACGAGGAAGCTGAAAGGAAAATGGAGACAGAAACAGAACTTACAATCAAATTTGGAGACATTCTGAGTAAGGTCGGTTCGGAAAATTTTACATTCACAGGTCATTAAAGGTAAATTATGTATAGGGAAACAGCGAATAATCCACTTAATGAATTTGTGTAAATGGGAGGCAAACAAACTGGGGGAGCTACCAAGGTAAGAATTATTGCTTAGATATGAAAAGGAGAGGAAGTTGAGGAGAGCAATGAGCGACAAGATTTTTAAGCTAAACGGCACTTAAGTGAACCCACAGCTAATTTCTATACCATGGTATATTTTAACGGTTTCTATATTATGCCAATAAGATAAAACAGTAAGTATATAACCTGATAATAATAATAATAATAATAATAATAATAATAATAATAATAATAATATATATATATATATATATATATATATATATATATATATATATATATATATATATATATATATATATATGTATGGAGTATAACAGCAAAATTGTCCAAATCGTGTAAATGCATAGGATCATTGTCCACCCCACGCAATGTTTAATACCTAAAAATAAACACTAAACTAAATGGCTTTCTTTTTCTCCAGGTTTTCAGATAAGATGTTTAGACATCTTGACATCATTAGTTGTAAGAATCACAGAAAAAAACCTTTCAGTTATTCCGCTAGAAAGAGAAAACGTTAAAATCATTTTGCGTCAGCCCCACTGTCTTTCCAACTGGACAATGTGGAGAAGAAAAAGATCATCAAGGCCTTCAGTAATCGGACGAACATGCATACTCTGGCTTCCATCTTCAAAGTCCATTTAAAAACCACCAAGAGAACGGTGAATAAGTTTAAAAATTATTAGAACAATTGAAAGGAAAACTGGATCAGGGGGTCAAAACAGCAAGAAGGATCATTTCAACTTTTCGCTAAATACATACTTATTGTTCAAAGTAGAATCAATAGTTTTATAAAAATCTCGGAGAATTATAGTAAGATATCTTTAATCATTTCTAAGATATAACCGATCAGAGCTTAATCTAACAATTGGACAATTTTACTATTACACAATTTTCACAATAGATTGTCTTTACGGGGAATCGTAATAAAAATATTTAATTGTTGATAACTCAATTTTCATTTCTTTTCAGATTTAACCAATCAGGCTAAAGTTTGAATATATTACTGGTGGAAGTTAGAAAAAGCAATTGAAGTGAAAAGAGCGTTCAAAAGTGTGTTTCAAACAGATCCATCTTTGAGACATACAATGAATTGAATTCGTGATCAGTTGGAAACAGATGAGACTGTTCAGAATATCCACGAGAAACGTTCAGGGGTTCGAGGATCTTGGTGAACCCCAGAAAGCAAGAAATGCTACTAGAAACTTATTAGCAGAGTTCAGGATGACCAATAGAATAATCTTTACGTTTAAGACACTTGACACAAAAAGACATTTTTAAATTCTTAGATATCGAAAGTATACAGTAAAAGAAAGAAAGAAAAAGTGTCGGCAATTTTATGATTTCATTGTATTATTTTTCAAATCCTTTCCTCCAACTTTTGTCTTATTTTGATTGTAGAGAGTCAATTCGATTAAATATATACTATTTTAATTTCTGTTAGGGAAAGAAACAGTGGCTCGAAAGTGTCCATTTTTAATCTCTCTTACAGCTTTGGTATTCCCTGGGTCAACACCTCAGGTGCAGAATAATGTTAGAAACTATTAAGGATGCATATAGAATATGTTAACTCGGCGAATAACATTAAGAGAAATATGGAAATGCCTTCTAATATTTTTTCTGTTTCTTTCTTTCTTTCCTTTTCATTTTCCCACCTTCATATCCGATAAAATTACTACGTCTAATGTTGCATCTGCCTAACTTGATACTATTACGCTTTACGTATTACACTTTAAGTATCATGCTTTAAGTATTATGCCGTAAACATTACGCTTTATGGATTATACTTTAAGTCTTATGCTTTAAGTATTATGCTTCACTTTAAATATTACGCTGTAATTTTTACAATTTAAGAATTATGCCTTAAGTGTTACGTTTGAAGTATTTTATCTCAGTATTATGCTTTAAGTATTATGTTTTAAGTATTATAGTCACGCTTTAATATTATACTTAAAGTATGATGCTTTAAGTGTTATGCTTTAAGTATTACGCTTTAAGTATGATGCTTTCACATCCGATAAAATTACTACATCTAATGGCGCATCTGCCTACCTTCATACTGTTGCGCTTTACGTATTACACTATAAGTATTATGTTTAAGTACTATGCTTTAAGTATTACGCTTTGATATTATACCGTGAGTATCATGCGTTAAGTATTATGATTTAATATTAGGCTTTAAGTATTACGCATTATGTATTATACTTTACATTTTATGCTTTAAGTATTACACGTTAAATATCATTCTTTAAGTATTATATTTTATGTATTACGTTTTAAATATTATGTTTTAAAGATTACGCTTTAACTATTATGCGTTAAATATTATGCTTTAAGTATTACACTTTAAGCATTATGCTTTAAATATGACTAAATGTGCAAGAATTGCTCTAAGTATTATGCCTTAAGTATTATAATTTAAGTATTATGCTTTAATTATTATGCCTTAAGTATTACGCGTTAAGTATTACACTTTAAATATGACTAAATGTGCAAGAATTTGGTGAAAGGTTCACAGAATATTCCCTCCCCAAAATCAGATTTTTAATCTCCAATCATAAACATTTTGCGAAATAGATGCCCTGCGACTTAATTTTAGCAATCCTCTTGGACGTAAATAATTAAATATGTAACCCAATGTTGAAAAATACATTTATTTTACGTAACATATATTCATTTTCAACAGAATCTCCTTTTTGACATATGCACTTATATCAATATAGATTCTACTCTGGTGCTACATAATCAGAAACAAACAAGCGTATAAAATAAGAGAAATCCCTTCACTTGAGCGCTACTAGCCGCAGTTAAAACTAAAATGAATAACACATGTAACTCGAAGAGAAAATAATGGCATAAGCAAAAGGTTAACATTCCACATCACTTTAAATGGAAAGTTTGGACGGAAAACACCAAATACTTCAAATACCTAGTCGTATGGGTCAGTTATAACAAATTTAGTATCGGGGGAAAGGAAACTGAACACTGAATAGGCTGCGCAAATAGAAAGTTTGGACGGAAAACACCAAATACTTCAAATACCTAGTCGTATGGGTTAGTTATAATAAATTTAGTATCGGGGGAAAGGAAACTGAACACTGAATAGGCTGCGCAAATAGAAAGTTTGGATGGAAAACACCAAATACTTCAAATACCTAGGCGTATGGGTCAGTTATAACAAATTTAGTATCGGGGGAAAGGAAACTGAACACTGAATAGGCTGCGCAAATAGAAAGTTTGGACGGAAAACACCAAATACTTCAAATACCTAGGCGTATGGGTCAGTTATAACAAATTTAGTATTGGGGGGAAAGGAAACTGAAAACTGAGTAGGCTGCGCAAATGGCAGTTTTGCTTAAAACCGCAAATTGCTACAAACTAAAGCAACAACCTGAAAACATGTATCATGTTCGTAAATAGCATCGTCATTCATGGCGCCCAATCAGTTCAGAACTATCTAAACTGTCAGCTATATACAACCGCTTTCTACGCTCAGTTTTTAAAAATGAGTTCGAGTGGGTAAAGACTTAGGGTCTTGGCGAAGATCATCCTTCTTTGAACATTGTGGACTGGCACTACAGATTTCCAAACAAAGAACTGTACCAGATAACATAAAACACATCACTCCAGGACTACCAACAGCCGCAACGACTATAATGGATAGCGCCTGTAACTGGAGCAGAAAATAATGACATAATCAAGATGTTAACATTCCATACAACTTGTGCGGAAGGAAACTGGTAAGGGCGATAAAAGTAATTGAGAAAACTATTTTCCGAAAAATATTGTTTTAAGAGAAAGTTTTTATAAATTTCATCCGAATGCAGAACTGACTTCTTGTTCAATGAATGCCAAAAGTTTCCTTGTAGGGAAAAGATTACCAATACCTTTATATGTTACATTAGGACATTCTAACTTTGTAATGATTTTATTGCGATAGATCATATGCCATTCTGCATATGATCTATCGCAGTAAACGAAAACAAAGTGTTACATTAAATATTTTTATTATGGTTGAGATATACCTTCAATTTTAATTTGATCTGCTATGTAAGATTTAACCTGTTTTATGGCAATCAAAGATGATGGTGAGGCTTGAAACGAGATGGGGTTCTACTGACGAATGCTATGAATCCCATGTAAGCAGCGAGGTAGGTTTAATGGAAAATAGAAGCAAAAAGTAAATTTAAACTTACAATCAGAAAGAAACAGAAGCAGTTTCTGAGACACATAATTAGGGAAGCGGTCCTGGAGAACTTAACACCCACAAGGCATAATGAATGTAAAAGAAGCACTCGTCGTTTTCTGATTTGGGCCTAATGCTATCATATATTGGACACATATTGATCGCATTTGTTCTTCTTTCATCCTTGGCCTACATTTTATTAGAAACCATCTTTGTACAACAAAGATGCTTTGCATTTCATCGAAGAAATTGGCAACATTCCCACCAACAGCAAATTGTATACGTTAATCTGTTCAGCTTGTGTATTCGGCATTCCTCCAGTTTCTCTACTGTGTGGGTAGCCGCTGAAATATTTAATTAAAACTAAACCAAATTTATTAATCCCAGAGAATTAATGAGTCATAAAAAATATTAATCTTTGAAAATTTAGAAACTTTCGTAAACAAATCTGTCATTTGTCTCTTTTTCATTTATTTTATATTTAAGGGAAACTTACTTTCCACAATTTCAGTTTAAAAAAAAACAAACAAAAAAAACAACACAAGCTAAAACGACACAAAACCAACTCACTAAAAAAGAATACAAAACACAAAATACTAAAAAATAAAAATAAAATATATTAAAAGAATGTGGTAAAAATTTGTTTTAATTAAACTCCATCAATCAATAAAACTCTTTCGATGAAGACACGAAATGAACTTTTTGCTTTGTCTTTTTATTTGGAACCGATTTTTTTTTTCTAAATTTAAAATAAAGCGCGGTACAACTATAAAAAAAGAACAATCGACATTTTACAGAAAACTAAACATACCCAAATTCATCACATAAACAAAAAAAGAACGCAACAAAAAAATACTTCATTAAATTTGCATCATTTTGTAGGTGCCTTCTTGTGTCTTGCTTTTTCAGTGAGGAGGCGGTCTCTTATTTAATATCTTTCGTTTATTTTTTTTTGTAATAAAATAAATTTTTCAATTTAGAAATTAAAGAGAAGCGAAGTGAAGCATTAGTCAATGTACGTGAGGTGTAATGGAATGTGCGTATGGCTCGATTTCCCGCCAGACTGCTGGTCGTTCACTCAGCAAAACCAATTACCGGTCATAAACAAAAACACCAGGAGGTCAGCGGTGTTTTGGTTGTGTGGTTTTGTTTTTGTGCTTTTGTTATTAAAAAAAAAAATGTCTTTTTATTATTGAAAGCCGCCATATTTATTGTGAGACTTCGACAAGCAATGGATATCATACATATACTTACGTACAAATATATATGAACTAATATGTATATTATAGAGTTTTATTTAGGAAGTTGTAATTTTGAAGACATATTTTAATTAAAACAAATTATTTCCTCTTTGGAACATTCTTACCGATACATACATATATATATATATATATATATATATATATGTGTGTGTGTGTGTGTGTGTGTGTGTGTGTGTGTGTGTGTGTGTGTGTAAAACTTAACATAGAAGTTAACACTCACAGGCGACAGGCTGTTTCATGCTAGCATGAAACAGCCTGTCGCCTCTGAGTGTTAACGTCTATATTTACATACGCTCTATATCTATGATATTGAGCACTTTATCCCATAAATATAGCACACCTTTAAGCTATATTTCTTCTCATATATATATATATATATATATATATATATATATATGTATATATATATATATATTTACATGTGCGTGTGTATATATATATATATATATATATATATATATATATATATATATATATGGAGAGAGAGAGAGAGGGAGAGAAAAAGCTAAGGAGAGAGAGAGAGAGCTAAGGACATAGAAAGACATGAATGTATTTCACATCGCTGTCAACGAAGAATATGGAATCGGTGAACGGAACGAGTTCAGATTCTAGACAACTCTGTTGCATTCACTTCGCATTAATGTCCTTGAGAAAGACATGAATACATCTATTCAGCTATGAACTCTCTAGTCTTGGGTGGTAGCAAGGTTTGGAGAACGACAAGTCTAAATTCAACACTGTGGAGAATCTAACAGGAAACTACTAATTTTTCCCAATTAGTTATGGCAATTTATAGATCTCAAAGTAGAGAAAGTGTAGGTTAGTCATGACCGATATAGCATTTTAAAAAATCACCAGAAGTCGGCTTTTGTGTTCATGCGGATATGCGGGTGATGTAATCAATAGAAACTCGTAACGAGTTCTAATTCCAATTGTATTCGTTACGCGCAAATACTCATGGAAAAAGGTATGAATTCATATCCCCCATTTATGGGTTAAATAGTAGTACTTATATCTGAGAAAATATTGTTATTCTCCCAAAAACTGTTAATGCAATATTCACAAAAAAAAGAAAAGAAAAAATTATGCGTAAAATTCAAAATATGTTTCAGATATAAATATCCTACAACGGGGTGATAAACCGTAAAAAGCAATCAGTCAATCAATCGTGTTCAGGTAAGAAAACAGAAACAAAAAAACAAAACAAACAAGGAAACGCCATATGCCTGCCAAATAATGTGTTATTCCAGCAGGAAAATGCACGGTGGAGCAATGGATAGCGGCTCGGATTGAGGAACCAGAGAGTTTTTTCCCTTGTTTCTTGTTTAGGATTGGGCTTTCAGTTCCTTCTAACGTCTACTTGGACTCTATAAGTCTAACGTCTCGGCCTGAACTACGAAATTTTATTTACTATTTATTTATTTCTCTTCACTAGCAGTGGAGCGGATGGAACGTCATAACCGAGAAAAACAAAGTGATTTAGCCGATTTTATGTGATTGTGTACTCGTTTTGAAATCATATTATAACAAGAGTAGATCGGTTTGCCTATCGCCCAGTTCAAACTCGTTCCCGGTCTTGGAAGAGGAGTAGAAGTTTATCCCTTGTTCCCTATTTAGGATTGGGTTTATATAGTTACTGCTAAAGTCTTTTCATTCTTTTTCACTCCCAGTAGTGCCTTGCGTCTTAGTGGCATTATTCTCGTTGCTTGGAGGGGGGTGAATTGATAAAAAATCGATTAAAACAGTACTGGATTAGCAATGCATGCACATATGGGGATTATACACTTGTTAATCGGATGAAAGCCGCCACTTCTCCTCACTTGTGATGGCTACCGCCTCGTTTCGGAATCCATATAGCCTAGAGTGGCTCTTGAGATCAGCATTCGATAGCATAGGTGTCAGGTATACATGACGTATAAACTCTTTATCAGTAATTGGGTTGTTATTTGCATGCCTTAAAACTCTCCTGTGAGCCACCATGTGCCTGCTCACTTCAGCTGGCCTGCAAAACTGCAACACAGATATTGCTCGGAGGAAGATAAGACAGGTTGACATAGTTGTCTTCCTTCTGGTTGTTATGATGATCTTTCATATGGTTTACTTTCGTGATGTCAACGAACACTCATTGCCAGTTTTATAATGCCAAAGAATAATCGTTCTCATTTTCGTAATGCTCGTCGTAGTAGAGACTTTGTAATCGCTGATACAACTGTAGTACGCTGTTGAACAATGTTGGTGTCAGAGGCCTTCGAATATCACTCGCACTAATAGTACTCATTCGATAATACTCGCTCGAATAGTAATCTATATCGTGAAATAGTAGAGTGAATAGCTGTCCGTATAGTAATAGAGTAAAAATGATGATTCGAATAGTAATAGAGGATAGAATAGAAATGCGATCAATTAGACGTCACGCGACTTCTTACTTATGCGTTTCCTCTATGGTCACGTGCTATACTTAATTCAATAATGGGACCGCCTGTGTTTGTTCATTGGCGATTCATGTCCAAACTCAAGTGTCGGCAACGACACTTTATTCCTATATGACATTTACATAACCCGCCGTCGACAACTGCAACACACAATCCATCTCTAAAGCACATTATTAGTTGACAAACCAGAGTGACTGTTTTATTTTGATATAACGCTTAATTTGAGCATGCCTTAAATAGTCCTCGTCAAAGGAATCTCTCTCTAATAAAGTGCCACAATTATGTACGATTTGAAAGCAGTTATTCCCAGTGCTTAACATTCATATTCAATAGATCCAGATTATCCTACAGATTATCTTTAAACCCTCTTCCTAGACTTGTATTGTGGACGCTTTCCTGCCTTCAGTTGTCATATACAGAACTTATTTGGAAATCCTGTTATCCCCAATTTTCATAACGAGTCCTGGCCATCGCTTCTCAATGAGGATTATTATTGTTTCAATGTTGTTGTATTCAGATATTTGGCGAACAACAGTATCTGAAATCAAAGACTGCTATTTGATGTTAAGGATGCGTCTCTGACACATTTGATGGAATCGCTCAAGCCATTATAATGGGTTGGTTATAATTATCAGGCGTTTTTTAAACAAAATTTATTATGAAGAAAGAAATATGACAATTCAACAATAACATTTCTAAATGATTATTCCTGAGCGTATAATTATCGACACGCATTTTTATAACCTGAAAATAAAATAATATTTTTATTAAAAAAAAGTAAACAAAACAGAAATTTTCATTAACAAATAACTTGCCTCCAAAAACGCCTGATAATTATGCACCAACCAACTATATGCCTCCAGTATGTTTTTCCATATTTCAGAAAAATACAGCCGGGGTTTTAACAAACATGCCATAAACACATTTACTTTAGTCTTGATGTCAATAACACTATCGGATCAAACTCTACTTTCTAATTTACCAAAAACAACACTAGCTTTCTGCACACACACACACACACACACACACACACACACACACACACACACACACACACACACACACACACATATATATTTTAAACATGTAGTATTGAATGTTAAAGACAACATAGTCTTGCATATTTTCTTTTGAATTTTCTCATATTCTCTAATAAGACTTTTTATTTGAAAATGATTTCGAAATAAGTATTCTCCGTATGATGAACGAATAGGCATTGAATGTGTTGTTTAGTAAAACATCCCTTTTACGTTCATGTTTATTTTTATTTAAAGTTCTAGATGTTCCTCTTATATATTTCTTTCAAAATTCAGCTTCAGGATTTAGTAAGGTTATGAAAGCTTAAAAATTGAAAAATATTTTTAAAAAATTCACTAGATAAGGAATTCGGTATTGATAAAAACAGTGATCATCTGTTGCTACCAAACCTGTTAAATATACAATGCGAGGAAAAATGTCTTACCTCAATAGTCATTTTTCTACACTTGCCTCCTTCAACCTAAGATGACGACTTTTCTGTCATCAGTGTTTCACCTGTCTTCAACAATTCGTAACATATTCAACATTTCATATCCAACCAAATATAGAACAGTAACGTTTGTTTTTAAAAGCTTGTGCTTTTTTATGCGGCAAACAGTCGTGGATCCTTCGCTTGTTATCAGAGATTCTGATTATCAAAACGAAACATATTCTTAATTTCTAACGTCAATATTTCACAAAACTTTGTTTCCTATCATAGTAAGAACTGAGGCGCCATTTAAATCTTTCTTCTGACATATATGAAAACAATTTTCTTCCTTTTTGAATCTTTCCGGCTATACTTCGCAAATGTCTCCCAAACGTTGAACGATCAACGCAGAGTTTTCAGCCAATTCTAATGGTGATCGATTGGGGCCATCACCCAAAAGTGCCTGCAACCCATCACTTCCAAATTATGTTCCGTGTTGTTTATGCTGCCAATCCATTTCACTTTTCTTGATTTTCTCAAGACATTCCTGAAACATATTGCTACCAATGGAATCATCTCCACAGTCCTCATCAATCATCTTCTTCAATTCTGCTGCAATTTCATATAATTTGAAAAGGTACTTCATGGACTGCTGTAGGTTCATCGTATGCATCGCCATTTCTAATTTCATTCTCAGGATTACTGGATAGAGAATACTGCAGAAGGTTTTCAACTGTGTCCTATTTGTTTTATGTTATAAAACGAATGTATTAATCAATGAAGTTGTATTTTTCTCGAGTATTCAGTTCTCAGCCAGTTTAAATATCCACCCGTTTTCTTTAAAAATCATTATGGCATTGAAACCAGCATTTTTATAACATGGAACTACAGAATTTATTCATCTGCATGACCACCTATATGAATACAAGTCCTGAATTTTAAAACCTACGTTTTATGGTCGTCAAATTCACCTGGACTTCTTTTCACATTTTATGTCTTTGAAATACCAAGTGTCTCTTTTTATTTTAATTACAAGTTTCTTTTTCCTTTTCCACTTCTCTTAAAACTTTCACATTTTCCCATGTTCAGTCCAAAACATTCTCAGCATCCTTATGGCGAAGTACACCACTGTTACCGTCTCGTCATCAGTGGTGCCATCACTCCCATATAGAAGGATTGATATCATTTGTCAGTTCTCTCTATTTTCTAACGTCATTTGCCAAGTAGTAAAATCATTTAATAATAATTTATTTTGAAATTAAATCCCGTTGTTTCTCGCTTAATGAAAATATGGAACTGAAAATATGGAACTGAAAATGCAGGGAAATGTGATGTAAATATGTAAAAACACATTTAAAATTAACCAATAAGGGCACGTAGTTCGTCGAAGAGGCTACCTCCAAAATAAAAACTACGAACGTTTCACCATCGAACAAATCCTAAATTTACCCTAATTCTGATGAGTGGTTATAGTCTTGAACGTCTAAAACTCACACAGACCTCAAATTGAAGTCGTATATTCATACCATCGCTAAAGATGCTGGAAGAATGGTCGTTTTCTGTTGTCTTCTTTACCTCGTGTAGAGTTGGGGCTTCTGATCCGCGTAAACATATCATTGACCGCTGATCGCTAATTTGTCCTGCTTCAGGACCTTCTGAAGCCGTACATAAACCACATTTACCCACCAAATTGTGGGTTATACCAGCAGTAAAATGACCATAATTGATTTGATAATCATTCCGAAGACTTACGAAGCATAGTACCGTCATCAGGTTTCTTCTATAAGAGCAAAAACAGGCATTTCTGAAAGAGAGCAGTAGATGCATTCAAGATCTTGAACCATCTAATATCAGTGATCTGTGAATATTGAGTCAACATGGCTCCTGAGGTCGTTAGAACTATTATGAAATCCAACCGATCCACCACTAGACATATATCCATGACTTTTGGCACGCCATTTTATATATATTCTTTTTCCCAAATATATTATGACTTTTTCTTAATATATATATATATATAAATATATATATATATATACATATACATATATATATATATATATATATATATATATATATATATATATATATATATATATATATATATATATATATATATATGTGCGTGTGTGTGTGTATTTATTCAAAATTACTCATAAGAAGGCGTGTACATTTGCTATGGCTTCCCTTACATGACTTGAGATCATTTATCATGTAAAGACACATATTTTGTACAAGCAGACGCAAACTTGCTTGCTTGACACCACAGAAGTCTTTCGATAAACGTATAATTTTTACAGCCAAATGGTTTTCTTTATACAAACGAAGAACAAAGGAAAGCATTAGCAGAAGAATTAGAAATTTATAGATATAGAATATTTACCAATATGAAAGTAAACGAATATGACCATAGACATTGATATATATATATATATATATATATATATATATATATATATATATATATATATATATATATATATATATATATATATATATATATATATATATATATATATATATATATATATTTCTGATCATGAGATCCGGGTTCGAATTTCACCATGGCCGATTTATCAGGAAATGGACTTTCTGATGTTATCCACAATTTCAAAAGCAATGTTCAACACCTTGCTTGAAAAGTGGAAAAATACTATAAAAAGAGACCGAACTTGTAGGTACTTTTTAATCAGACTTGTTCGTATATGTATTGGTCGCGGGACCGAGTGGTTAGAACGTTCGCTTTTCTGACCATGAGACCCGGGTTTGAATCTCACCATGGTTTACTTTTCAGGATGTTATCGGTTTGGAGTGGGGACGATCCCAGCGTGCAGCACTCCTTTGGAAAAGTGCCTGAAAACCATACCACGGGTTGACCCAAGCCTTGTGAGTAAAATTGGGTAGATGGAACCTTTTCGGCCGTCGATAGATGTGCTAGGGATAGCACGAAGTTACAAGTCATCGTGACCGAGGGTTTGGGTGTGCTGGTGTTGTTCAGATTGTTGATCATTCTAGATAACAGGCTCTCTCCGAGAAACTCTAAGGTCTGCTCAGCATAATTGCCGTATAAACCAAGGGTTGGATCTGTGGGTGTTGAACAAACACAAATGTGCCTGAGCAAGAATCTGCAATAAGGATTGGCCAGCCGCCCTAATAGACGGGTATACTCGAATACGAGTGGCCTGCTATATATATATATATATATATATATATATATATATATATATATATATGTATATATATATATATGTATCTATATATATATATATATATATATATATATATATATATATATATATATAGAGAGAGAGAGAGAGAGAGAGAGAGAAAGAAAGAGAGAATTAATACGAGGAAAAGTTTTGATACTTAACTGATTGATGTTACATTTAGTATCCCGACTCCAGAATTTTGTTGACGTATCCACCGGGAATCACCCCGTCCACTCGTCGGAGGTATCAGCAATTGATTGCTTATACTTCTCAATTTTTCTTTTTTACATGCACTTTTCATTGGTGCAAATCTTTTCATAGTGTATGTGTACATGCGTGTGTGCCTATGTGTGTGCGTGAGTGCCTATGCGTGCGTGCCCGTCTGCGCGTGTGTGTATACGTGTAGAATGCTGTGGTTATTTGTCCTTTTCGTCGTTTTCCAAATCAACTGCGAAAAATCGTTTGTCCGAATAAGACAAGAAGATTGAATTCAGTTCTGTGTCTTTTCAGGATCATGGTTCTTCATAACTTCCTATCCTCTGTAACTTAAATAATTTTGGACACCTTACTATGCGTCCGAACGCCCTATACTGTCAATCATTTACGTAAGGTTATTCCCTGTTTCCCTCTACACCTCTTGATATCACTATGCCATGTCATCGGCAAGTTCTCCTGGTCTTCTTTTCGCACGTTATGCCTTTGAAATTCCATGTGTCTCTTTTATTTTTAGTACAAGTTTCTTTTTCTTTTCCATTTCTCTTAAAACGTCCACATATTCCGAAGTTCAGTTCATAGTATTCTCAGCATCCTTATGGATTAGCATGGATTATGGATTAGCACACCACTGTTACCTTAAGTCTTTCGTAATGTGTGGTGCCCTCACTCACATCTAGAAGGATTGATATCATTTGTCAGTTCAGTCTATTTTATAACATCATTTTTCCAAGTAGTAAAATCGCTTCATAACAATTTATTTTGAAATTAAATCACGTTGTTTCTCGTCAACGAAAATATGGAACTAAAATTTCAGGGAATAATAACGTAATTATATAAACCACATTTAAATTTAACCAGTAAGGGCACACATAGTCCTTCGAAGAGGCTACCTCCAAATTAAAAACTACGAACGTTTCACCATCGAACATTCCTAAATTTACCCAGACATCAAAATTGAAGTCGTATATTCATACCATCGCTAAAGATGCTGGAAGAATGGTCGCTTTCTTTTATTGCTCCAGAAAATGTCTAACTCGTGCTGCCATGCTGTCTCTTTACAAGAGTCAAATCTAACCAAGGATGTAATATTGCTGCCATATCCGGGCCTGTACGACTCAACCCTCATTATCCAACCTTGTCAGGATTTTAAAAGCGATCAAGGAGCGCTATGGCTATTGAGTAATTTCCACCTTGCAACCACTGACTCACAGACCAAAGTTGCTGATCTCCCAGTTATCTATCGCTATTGCCATGGCAAATGTTCAAACCAGATACATTACTTGGTTCCACCTGTATAGACCTTCACAGTTAGGATCCGCCATGCTATCTTTGCGGGGTCAAGTCATTCAAATCCCCTTCTTATTACTGTGGTAAGGTGTAAGTTCCACTTGGACAGCGTCTTCCCAAGAGTGGCTGCTTTATTGAACGAACTCTGAAGAGGATTCCTGATGGACCACTACAATCGTAATCTCTTCAAACTTCCAACGTAGACTACATACCCTCATAATATGCACTTCCGCCTTCTTGTGGCACTTACAATAATCTCACATTACATATAATCTGCTCTACTTTGAGTGGCTCTTAGACCTTGTGTTGGTTGAACTGAAATAACAATTCAGCACACTTCTCTTTGTTTCTAACGACAGATAACTGTTTCATAATACTTTTTATTTAGTTTTTGGAATACAATTTTTACTATTCCATATTTCTCAGGTATTTAAACTTCTACAAAAGATTGAGTTTGACATCTACAATTCATAGTTCACATATTGGAATTTTCCACTAGCGGACAACCATAACTCTTTTCTTTTTTACAAATGATGCCTCGTCCTTTCTTTTCACTTTATCTTACTACTTGCATGGAGTCTTTTTTCTGATCTGCATATCTCATAAATCCATACAAAATTAAAATATTTACAGGAACTTTGAAGTTTTGCTCAGATAATCGGAAAATTCGGATAATGCTACATTATTCTAAAGTCTTGTTATTGAAATACTTATATACATGCCTTCGGTTTGTACAGATATTTCCAGTTTTTATTAATTAAAACGAGTTAGCACATAATATTAAACATCACATTATTGCCGTTACCTATATCACGCCATTGTTCTGGGAGTTTTCGTACACTATCTTGATTAAACAAACGCAAGCATCAAAACTTTAAAAACAGATATATTTTTATTAAAAAATCACTAAAAAAAACAACAATAATAATCCAATTTTTGCCAAACATGTTACATATACCACGTGAAGAAAATGTCCTATACTAAACCAATCGATTTCTTTCCTTCCGTCTTTTCCTGTTTTCAAGTAGAGTAAATTCAAAGATTCCTTATCCCGTCTCAAAAGTCATTTTTCTTCACTTGCATCATTCAACCTTCGAAGATGACAACTCTACTTCTCTGCCATCAGTTTCACCTGTCTTCAACAATTCGTAATATAGGATACATTTCATATCCAACCAAATAAAGAACAGTATTTTTTTCTTAGATGTGTTGCAGACAGTCGTGGATCCTTCGCTGGTTTTCAAGAATTCTGTTTATCGAAGTGAAATACATATTTAATCTCTAACGGCAATATTTCACAGAACTTTGTGTACCACCTTAGTAAGAACTGAAGCGTCATTTAACTCGTTCTTCTGACATATATGTAAACAATTTTCCTGCTTTTTGAATATTTCCCCAAAACTTTGCAAATGTATCCCAAACGTTGAACGATCAACGCAGAGTTTTTCAGCCAATTCTAACGTTGATCGATCGGGGCCATCACCCAAAAGTGCCTGCAACCCATCACTTCCAAATTATGTTCCGTGTTGTTTATACCGCCAATCCATTTCACTTTTCTTGATTTTCTCAAGACATTCCTGAAGCATATTGCTACCAACGGAATCATCTCCACAGTCCTCTTCAATCATCTTCTTCACTTCTGCTGCAATTTTATACAATTTGAAAAGGAACAGCATGGACTGTTGTAGGTTTATCGTATACACCGCCATTTCTAATTTCATTCTCAGGATTACTGAATACAGCACACAACAGATCGGTTTTCACCTGTGCATAAACAACATCTAACACACTTATATATATATATATATATATATATATATATATATATATATATATATATATATATATATGTATATATATATATATATATATATATATATATATATATATATATATATATATATATATATATACATACTCCAAGGTGCTGACATTTGTGTATCTTGATCAGGTAGTAACAATATCGTATCACGTCGGAAATATCACCAAATAATTGTTCAGCTAATGGAATAGAGTGAATATACTCCCAATTGTATATCTCCGATTTAGAGCATTATTATATTCATGGTATAATAATTTCCCGGACGGAACAAGATAGCTGAAAGAAAAGTAATGGCAAACATGCTTTGTTCTGAGAGAAAATGTTATGCCTTAACCCATACACAAAATTATATATATATATATATATATATATATATATATATATATTCATTTGTCCCACGCAGAGAAAGTACAACATAGGTTTACGCAACAAAGATGTGAAAAGGTAACTTGTAATAATACCCAAATGGAATTAGGTCTGTCGTAGATTCTTCTATGTTTCTAGAGAAGCCATATTTAGGATTCCAGAGAGCCGGCGAGGCAGATTTAGCTTCCATCCGTACTAGGCAAAGCTCTCGTTCGTGCTAAGATAGCAACTACTTGGTTTGACCCATGGAAGCTGACTGAAGGACTGACTACTGTCGTCGCACTATGAAGCGATGTTACTAAGCGGCCGTCACGTGACCTACATGATTTCATTTCGACCACAGGGAGATAATCGCCTTTTGTGTTCCGACAATCTATTAATTTATGGAAGTAGATCAGTGAATAACAAAATTGGAATATATATACATGCATATATATATATATATATATATATATATATATATATATATATATATATATTTTGTCATCCACAGACAGACTGTTTCGCTGTTTCACAGCTCATCAGTGTGGCTAGACGTCCGGTTGCCTCTAACTAGGATCGAAACCCGACTGAATTGGCGTCAGTCGGAACTTCTACCAATAAGCCGTCGGATATATATATAATGGCCGGGCAAACGAGTCTCCTAGGGTAGTTAACTAATCCGTGTTGCGGGTACATGCTCAGGCATATTTATGTTTGTTCAAACTCCACACACCCCACCTACCGTTTATATTGCATTTATGCTGATCGATCCATAATTTCTCTTTGTCAGAGAGACAGCATAATCTAACGTGATTAACAGATTGAACAAGACCAGAACGCTGAAACACTTGGTCCCGAGTTGTGATTTTCTGCTAACACAACTATCGATGTCTTTCGAAGAGTTGCGTCTATCCAGTTTCAGTCAAAAGTCTTGGGTCAGCGCGTGGTATAGTTTTCTCTCACTTTCCAAATGTGCCGCAAACTGGGATTGGTTTCGAGACCGATAAGTTCAAGAGCACCTTCCTGGCCATTCAAATGGTAAGATTCGAACTCGGATCATGTTTGGGATGCAAAAGTTTTAACAACTCCTTACATGTGCATGTGCATACATACATACATACATACATACATACAACACATTATGGAGAACCACCCTCATTCCCTCCGTATTCCATTGGTGAGAAGTAAGCTCAGCTGAAGCAGCTTCTTCTCCCGAACTCTTCTTCTGTTGAACCGACTCACAAGCGGATGTTTTTCCAATCATTACAATCTTAACTTGTTCATGTCTAAGGTTAACTGTTATTTTTCCCACATATCCTCATAGACTGTGCCACTTAATCTATAACACTATACCACAGGTGACTTCCCGGCATTGTACATGGTGAACCTCACTGCAAAAAAAAATACTCACATGATGATAGCTATCCCTTAGTTGTCGAATATGACCATCGTAATATTCATTGAATAACAAAGTATGGCTTTGAAAGGATGTGGCTGTTTAAACTAGACAAAGTTTTAAAACCAAAGAAGACACGGAACAAGAAGGAACATCCATGGCGTTGCCATTAAGTCTATTTTTGTGACTGTCTTTTAGCCCATCAGTTGGCTTGCAAACCTTTCTACACACCGTACTTAATGGCATTTCGTCGTTGGTCAGATGGCATGTCTAAATATTCCTGATTTACTCAAGCAAAGCCTACCACAAATATCGCCAGTGAGATCATGCCTTTCTCATATATATACTCGAGGATTTCTACTGTCAATACCTATTCGAACATTTCTTTTCAGCTTTTCTTTTGCCATCGGAGAAAATCTCTAAGCAACCATTCCATCATATACCTTCTCTCGCCAGGTGGTACGATCATTTGCTTGGAACTCCCAGTCATATGGACTCATCTTTCAAGGTGCAGTGCTACTTTCAGGGCATCCTTATAACGCTTCATTGGCCTATGGACTGGTCGCTTTCCATTAGCAATCTATCCATAAAAGATGTTTTCACTCAAGCAAAGAACTTGTCCACTAAAACGCAACTTATATTTTATAATTCTGACTTGGCCCAAGGAGTTGTACATCAATTCCTAAGTTGATTCCAACTATCCGATGTAGACATTGTTGACGAAAGCGTTGATAAGTTGCTTCAATTATTCGCAATAGACAATGTACATTTCACAAGCATAACGGTTGATTGGTTGACTTTGTTTAGCGGTATATCATCCTCTATGGGCTATTTAATGTCGAAATATAAATATTTAGAACACAATTGTCTGCCGTCAACTACAGATAAAGTCTATAATTAGTCATTCTTCCTAAAATATATATTATTAGTAACTTTCCGTTACAAATGTATTCTTGTTAATTTTCGTATAAGTAGGCAGTGTTGGTAAATTATACGTAAAAATGTATTCCTGCTATTTTTACTTATAACAAGTTTTTATACTTTCATAGAATTTTAGATTTGTTTAGGAATTCAATATTTGCCCATAGCTGGGAACCTAACAGGTGCTACTAATCCGGGTCTGGGTGGACATGGGAAAAACAGCATTTTAGAGGTGGTCCCAAATTCCTCAGAAATATTTTGAAAGTGATGTATTAAAGGAGGTTGAAAGATGAAAATAAAACTCCTAAAGAGAAATGGAAAATTTTTAAAACTGGCAAGAACCTTGTTTTCGGTGTTTACAGTAAAAAATGCAGATTATCAGGTTTTTGGACAGGGATGCTTTATTAAATCAAAGGTTTGAATTAACGGTTAATTGTAAACATAGCAAACCTTTCACTACGAAATCTTGCCAAATTTTGAAATCTGACAATTGCTTCTTCTTAGATTTTAGTTAAAACTTGTTGCACCATATAAGACTTATTTTTCTGTCAGTAAGATCAAGTTTGACGTCGTATAATTTTTACATTAACCTACTAGTAGTGTTGGTAACATCTAGTATAGATGTATTGGCGTTCGACTGACATTTTAACATTTTGCATTGATTGCTCATATTAACACCCTATATAAAGACCCTTTAGTTAACAGCTGCATCTGTTTGATTTTGTATGATCTATAGCTTTAAATAATTTTGTTAGATCTGTATCTTTTAATAAGTTTGTTAGATCTATTTGTTTCAACTTTACATTGGTTTCTTAAAGGACTGGCTTTTTTACCAACTATAAAAATGAGATTTTCTTTTAATTCACAGGTATGTAGTTTGTCGAGTGTCTTGTTAAATTACCTTTCATCTTTCATAGAAAATGACATTGCCTAATGTATAAAATTGTAGCCATTTTACATCCGGAACCATATATGACGTCTGGATGTCGTCTACGATTCTAAATCTGCGGGTCATGACCTCTTACGTATGACTGCTTCTTGACTTTCGTTTTTCCCGTTACTTTCAGGCCATTCCGATTGGTTGATCTGAATAAAAACAAAACAAACCCGGCAAATATCTCTTCTTTTCTTTTCTTACTCTTTTTTCTATTCTTCCTTTTCTCTTGAAAAGATGGTGTATCTTGTGCCTTTCTTTCTTACTCTGTTATATATCGTAACTATGAACACTAGTGAGTGAGTATGTCCCAATCCTCATAAATACGTTGGATTCCATTGTAAGTGGGGGTAATATGCTGTCTAAGTAGTCTACAACTAGCAGTAGTTTACCTACTTCAGGCTGCTGGCGAGTATTGTATTTTGTTGATGTTATAAAGATTACCATTTCATTTCCAACCTCCGTTTTGGTTATTCCTCATCCAGCAAACTTTTCTAGGTTAAAAAATACTCTTCATCTTTTCTTCCTTTTCTCGGGAAATAAGGTGTATCTTGTTTCTAAATCTCGGTAAATTTTCTACTCACCAGTTATTTACTAACGCCTGATTAGATGTGTTAATACGCATCAAAACATGATTACATTTGTGTAGCGTTATATTTTTTTACATTTTTGATGTAATATCCTAAAATAAAGGAATATATATATATATATATATATATATATATATATATATATATATATATATATATATGTATATATATATATATATATATATATATATATATATATATATATATATAATAGGAACGTAGGTTTACTGTCTCATGCTAGCCAGAATTTATTTTACATATTTATAAGTATACTATTCGTCCCTTTATTAAATACTGCTGTCATATGTGGTCTGGTACTTCTGCTATATATTTTTGTATTCTTGATAGAATATAAAGAAGAATTTGCAGTGTTATTGGGCCTGACATGGCATCTTTTCCACCGTCGCAATGTAGCTTTCTTTCGCCTTTTCTATAAATATTTACACGGTAACTGTTCTGAAGAGCCTTAATTTTTATTATCTGGACTATGAATTTTAGCACAGTTCTCGATTAACGGCAATATCTCAGTATTTTACAATAGAAATAGCTAAATGTAACCGTAAGTTCCATGCTGACAGTTTATTTTCTCCCACCCCCATCTCCCCATCCCTTTTTCTTTTCCGCTCCCTCTCTCATCTTCTGAGCTTTAAGATTATATTGTCTATTGTGTGTATGTCACCACAAAATCTATACTCTTTTCCGGTGTATCTTTAATGTATTAGGCATTTGAAATTATTCTTATTTCTTAAACCGTCTCTGACTCCCCTCTTTAAAACTTCTCTCTGTTAAATTTTAATCCCCCCTTCATCTTTAGACCTTCCTGTCCTTCTCGCGTCTGTTACTCCTCCCTATATCTTTCATTTACTCTAGCATTCGTCCAACACTCTCATACAGACACACTCACAAAATTTTATTTTTTATTCCCGGAGTTGTTTTTTCTGTTTTCTTTTTGAATTTGTAGGTCTGGTGAATTAGATCGTATTTACGATTCCAATGGAATAAATTATGACCATGGAATATTAGTGTTTAAGCCTTTTTATTATATCCTTATTCTGTTCTAGACATTGAGCTCTACCTGGATTCTATCCTCTTGGAATTATTTTTTATACATATATATATATATATATGTATGTGTATGTATGTATGTATATATATTTATATATTTTTACCAATAATATTATCTATCTATCTATCTATCTATCTGTATATATATATATATAATAGGAATATTAAATTATGACCATGGAATATTAGTGTTTAAGCCTTTTTATTATATCCTTATTCTGTTCTAGACATTGAGCTCTACCTGGATTCTATCCTCTTGGAATTATTTTTTATACATATATATATATATATATGTATGTGTATGTATGTATGTATATATATTTATATATTTTTACCAATAATATTATCTATCTATCTATCTGTATATATATATATATATATATATATATATATATATATATATATATATATATATATAAATATATATCCATATAATCATACAGACATTCACATTTTGTTCGATATATTTCTATATACTTGGACTTTCTCTTATTGGCAAAGAAAGAGACGATTCCAGCAATATAACAAAAGTAAATGAATCGATTGTGTTTTAACTTGGTAGAAAAATTAAATGTTTCTGCACTTTTGAGAAAGTGAATTTCTAGGGTGGGGGAAAGAAATGATATAAAACATTTTTACATATTCCTCTATTCATAACGTTTGTAGATTCTAAATGTATCCTTAATAGATTCTAAGATTAGTCTGCACCAAGAAGGTTGACCCAGGAAGGCCAAAAGTTGAAACAGCGATTAAAAATGGACGATTTCGTGCTGCGCTTTCTCTCTCTTGCGGAAATTAAAATAGTATATTTCATCAATTCGACTGTCCTCAATCGAAATAACAGAATGGCGGAGAAAAGGAAATGATTTGAAAAAATAATAATATCCAGTCATAAAATGGCCGATATATATATATATATATATATATATATATATATATATATATATATATATATATATATATATATATATATATATATATATATATATATATATATATATATAATGAACTTTCCCGCATGAGAGACCAACAAATCAACTCTTCGAACCCAACGGGCAGACTGCCCGCTCACATTATTTAATTATAGTTTTAAAGATTTGTATAGAACCAAGCACACTTTTCGGAAGAACCGAATACAGAAAACTGGTTCACATAGTGTGGCACAATTTAGAGTTGTCCTTATCCACTGTCAACCAATGATAAAAAGCCCACGCTGCCCTATTATTTAACCCGTAGATAGGAGGGGACGAGGAGATTAATTCATACTTTTCCCAAAGGTATTTGCGCATAAGTGATAGTAACCAGCACGACTGAAATTCGAACTCGGCTATCCGAGATCTCATTGCAAACCGCTATCCAATACATCAACCGCACTTCCCTGACTAAGCGGAGAAGTGCTGCGCGTTAACATCGTTCGCAGAGTTTTATCCCTTTATATATCCTGTGAATGATACTTGTCCTTCGAATTGGAGAGAGGAATAATTTTTGGAGATCTTGTCAGCTGGCGTAAGTGGTGAGTCAGTAATAAAATTATCGCGCTGTTTTTTCAGGATCTGTAATCACCATTCAGGGTGTAAAAGCTCGTAGTTCTCCACAGCTTCTTTGTCTTTTGTTACTCTAAGTATTACATTACGGTTAATAATCATGACAAGCTAGTAACAAGATCTTTCTCCAAGATATCTAGGGATGCCGTACAATGCAAGAAGAAATTTTATGTGTCTTCCAAAACCAATAGTCCATGTCTATTAAGATTAGCTTAGTTTAGTACAAGATTATAATAATACCACCAGTGAAAGATTAAAATCCCTACTAATAATCTACAAGTTCAGCTTACTAACCATTGTTGCACCAACATGATGAGTATTAATTGCTTGATTTGTTTTTTTACGGATTATCAACCCTTTGCCGATTATTTAATGCTGTCACATATTTTTTTTTTTAAATCTAAGGATAATTTTTTTTTCCACGGAACATATCATTTGGAGATAGCAATAATTTTTCCAGAGGCACGTCCTACAATTTCACACATAGCTGGGCGAAAGAGATAGATTCATAACTTGCCCAAGGTTATTTTAATGTTAGTGGATATAACGAACTTATTTTGATCATGAAAATGGACAAACCCTTCCAAAATGATTATGTAATAGTAATTGATAACAACCTTTTTGATTTGAATTTATTTTTTTTGCTGATAGTCTATTACGTGAATATCAATGCATGCACAACAGAACACACAAACGCACGCACATAATCACCATGTCCAATGAAGTTGTAACAATTAATAATATTTCAACTGTGGATTTCACTCACTTATATAGTTTTGGATCATTCTAATCTTTCTGTCAGGAGACTTCTCTAAACTCCCCCTGGGTGGTTTTGCATAAAGCATTCTAAAAGAAAAGTGTACAGAATTTTCTTTTCTGTTATTTCTGAAGGCATTTGGCGCCATGTATAGCATTCATATGAAAGTATCGATCAGATGAGGCTATTTAGGAACATGACTAAAATTTTCAGGTTGATGTTTTGGTTGCGGTTTAGGGTGAAATTAATTCTGACACAGTCTATTCTATGTTCAATTTCTTTTTCTCCTATACTTAATTTGTTATATCAGATCCATAAGCTGCCGTATCTGAAGTTTTTCGTATTTATTAATTCCGCATACTGTATTTTTTATTATGGATTCAGTGTAGGTAGCACCACTACTGCTTTTATTTCAATTTCACATCATAGTTTCTGTTTTAGCTTAGGTTATCTTGAGTCCAATTTATTGGAATACTTGGTAGAGGATAGCAAACAAGAAAACGCTACTACAAACTTGGTAGAATATTCAAGAATGTATTTTTGTCACTTTTTCTGAGCTATCTTACACAAAGGTCTCTCTCTCTCTCTCTGTCACTATATATATATATATATATATATATACATATATTTATATAAACAGAAAATATATTAATATGATTGTTCATTTCATAATATATGATGTCATTTGTTTACGTTAAGATGCGCTTCGAGCAGATGCTTCTCCCTCTCTCTCTCTCCCTCTCTCTCTCTACATACATACATGCATATATATAAGTTAAACCTAAAGAGCCAGGCAAACCTACCACGGTTTCACCTAAGCGGATCGTCAGGCAATTTAATTAGTTATTTTACTTGGTCGTATCGGGCATTTTTTCTTTGGACTCTGAACTTGGATGCTCGACGATTTTTTTCGGCTGACGTACATTTTCTCTGTTCTTTCTTTTTTTGTACAATTTTTTTCCCTTTGGTATTGGTTTGTTTACTCACAAATCAAGGCACCTAAAGTTTTCCGAACGTGTATAATTCCTTATATATATAAAATTACAACTAGTATATATATAATAAAATAAAAAATAAAATAAAAAAAAGTATGTATCAATATTGTGATTTTCTTTCATTATTTAATGATAATGTTATTAAGATTATCAGACTATATGAAAAAAACTTGCATAAAATATATAGACAACGCTTATCTATATTATTTAATGAGACATGTATTAATGAAAAAAATGCTGCCTAAATACACACAATTTAAATTACATGATCCAGCAGCTCATAATACTATCAATACTTGGAATTATAAATGTAGCCTTGTGAAAAGGCAAATTGAAATATCCAAGGAAAAATTGAACACACTTAACAGCAACAAACAAGAATTATACGATAAACTAAAGGATATAACTACCCCGGACCAACTGGAGGAAATTACGCATAGACTCACGGAAATTATCAACAAATCTGAAGCACAACACCGGTTTAAAATTGTTAAAAAACTGAATACATTATACAAAGGTAATATCACACTTCCTGACAAAACGGATAAATACATTAACCTTTCTAACTATGAACTAACCAAGCACCAAAAAGAATTACTTAATCTTGGACCTAACTGCCATATATATCGTAAGTACAATCGACTTTTCAAAAAAATAGAAATCGAAACCCTATACCAAAACATTGTTAAACTCCAGGATGAACAGCTAATAAAAACTACACCAGAATTCAAAGACTTACTTAAGGCTGAGGCGCTCAAGGATCGGCATGATAAAAGCCGAAACTCCTCAAAAATACTTACTAAACAACTGAAAATTGCCGCACAAGAACTACGCAACCACCCTGACATAATCGTAAAAAAAGCTGACAAGACCAACATTTTCGTCCTTCTAAACAAATTAGATTATAACAAAAAACTTGACCACATACTCCATGATCACATAAAATTTAAAAAACTCAACAATAATCCGACCAACCAACTAAAATCAAAGCTTAATAAACTCATTAATGCTAATAATGCCGAACAGAACTCATTAAAACTCCCTAAGATTGTTGGTGATTATAGGCCTGGTTACATATACGGCAATATAAAAACACATAAACCTAACTATCCTCTCCGTCCTATCATATCACAAATTCCAACTCCTGTATATCAACTAACAAAATACATCAACCAACTCATTACTCCTTATCTTTCTAGTAAATATAGTGTTAAGTCAACATTAGAAGTAATCCAAATCCTAAAAAGCGAAAAACCCGACAATGAAATCATAGCTTCACTTGATGTTGAAAACTTATTTACCAATGTCCCTGTTAGTGAAACTATTGACATAATTATAAGAAATATATACAGTAACTCATCTTTACCCCCACTTAAAATTAATCCTAATATATTACGGAAACTACTATTAGCTTGTACTACTGAAGTCCCTTTCTTAGATCATAATAATAATATATATATACAATGTGATGGTGTCTCTATGGGTTCAGTACTGGGTCCGACATTTAGCAATTTCTATATGTCGAACCTGGAAAATAAGATATTTACAGACTTTAAAAAACCATCCATCTATGTAAGATACGTTGATGATATTCTTATGTTAGTTGAAAATACAGATGAAATACTTCAACTACAAAAATGTTTCCAAAATAATTCTGTCCTCAAATTCACGTATGAACTCAATACTAATAATAAAATTCCTTTCCTTGACATATTGATAAACACAAATAATAACAAATTTACTATTTCGCCATATAAAAAACCTACTAGCATAAATTCATGTACACTTAACTACAAGAGCGAATGCCCATATTACTACAAAATAGCAATTATAAAAAATCTAATACACCGTGCAGAAACTAATTCATCCACAAAACAGATTTTTTACAGTGAACTAAAGAATATAAAACAAACACTTGTTAATAATAGTTTTCCAAACTATATAATTGATGAACAAATAAGATGCTTTCTTAGAAATCTCAATACTAAGCAAATAGTACATAATACTGCTTCTACTAATCTCAAACATATTAATCTCCTATATCGTAATCAAATGCATACTAATTATAAACAAGATGAAAATATACTAAAAAAATTAGTAAATACTAACATATCCACAACAGATCCTAGCAAAAGAATTAAGTTAATTATATACTACACTAAATCTAAAATATCCAACTCAATTATTCGAAATGATTCTTCTCCCCCGGTTAGCGATTTGAAAAAAACCAACATAGTTTACAAATTCAGGTGCCCTTTGGGAGATTGTATCTCCAACGAACTAAATAATATCTATGTTGGTCACACCACAAACTCGCTTTCACGACGCTTGACACTACATTTGAATGATAACTCTAACATTTTTAGACATTTAAAACAACATGCCTGGCCGCATACACAATTCCGGAAAATCCTCGTCGAAAACACAATTATACTTAAACATGAAAACAATAAACAAAAACTAAAAATTCTTGAAGCTATATACATAAAACAGTTGAAACCTAACCTGAACAAAATAAACTATGAAATCTCCAAAAATATCCTTAAATGCCTATAATTAGTAACAGAAGTCATTGGTTCATACCAACGGCTTTCCATACTCAATACTCATCGGATTCACTCTCGCGTGGTCATGTGTGACGTCATGAGCTGTCGTGCGATTTTCGTTTTCAGCGTTTTATATGCACGTGTTTATCGTTGCTTGGATATCATCCATGTAAACAAATAATACTATCATCAATTTCTTGTTCGTGTATTGCATAAATATATTGTGTAATTGTCATCTTTGATAATGGCTTATGTAAGCCGAAAGCTCAGATCGGATTAAATAAAAAAAAGTATGTATCAATATTGTGATTTTCTTTCATTATTTAATGATAATGTTATTAAGATTATCAGACTATATGAAAAAAACTTGCATAAAATATATAGACAACGCTTATCTATATTATTTAATGAGACATGTATTAATATATATATATATATATATATATATGTGTGTGTGTGTGTGTGTGTGTGTGTGTGTGTGTGTGTGTGTGTGTGTGTGTGTGTTTGTGTTTCATTCAAGATGACTGACAAGGTACTGAGTTTTCTTTTCTGGAGACAAAATATGTCTAAATTGTCTGAAAGTTCTGCATATTAGAGCGCTTTCGGCCATTCTTCTATGCATTATCAAGGACGATCTTTATATTTTAATTTTAACTGAATGTGTGTTTGTTATGTATATGTTTGAAGTTATAGGAATATTCTATATTCCCAACACGGTCAGCACATTGTGGCCGTGTTCGTAATTAATTTTATTAAATGTTGGCTTTACCTTTTTTATTATTAGGGCTTAATTTTTTTTGGATGAGGCTATTATATTTGTTTTTTTTTTCTACTAGTATCTTTCGAATGTAGTTTTGTGAGTATTTAAATGAGCCATAGTTGAGCTATGATTGGGTAGGTGCAACGTGAGTTGTCTCGCTATGCATGTAGTTGTATGGCAAATATAATTATGGGTTTGGTTTAAGCAGGAACACACTTCCTTGGGGGAATCTGAACTCGTCTTGATTCTCTTTAGTTTTGTTTTTCCTAGTGTGTTGTTATTTTTGATGATATGGTTAGCTGTTTTAAAAAAATTTTAATAGATAATTAATTTGATTTTCTTGTGGTAGTACAGGTCGATTCGATTTCCAATCATAACACCAATAGTTTGGGTGTACATATTGTCATTATGATCGTAGAAAACGACTATAGTTGTGCAATCATGCAATAATTTTTTGAGGATATTTGGTTTCATAGATGGAGGTGGAATGGAATTATTTTTATACGCAGAGTTGGGGATTATACTCATGTTTTCCTCGACAGGGACGCTTGTAAATAAAATTTCGGCGTCGAATGACGCTAAAATACCTTGGTTTAGTTGTATAGTTTTAAAAGTCGAAAGCCCTCGGATATGCAGTACTTTTGGTCAACTTTGACAGCCTTTGTGTTCAGATAAGAAAATACTTGTACGAACAGAAGAAAAAATTAAATAAAAAGCTTAAACGCAGTATCTTGTCAGTCATCTTTAACGAAACATGAATAAAAGATTGCTGCCCACATATATATATATATATATATATATATATATATATATATATATATATATATATATATGAAAAAATATAGTCTTAAGATGTGCTATATTTATGGGATAAAGTGCTCAATATCAGAGATAGAGCGTGTGTAAATTCAACTCATAAAACAGTCTCCAGACATCTCACTGCTCTATCACTATTTCCATGGAAAGTTCTTGGAAGAATTACATACCTTGGTTCCACCAGGTCTAACCTTCACGGCTAGGACCCGTCATGCAACGCACATTGTAGTAAGCCACCCACATTCCATCATCTGTGAGATAAGTAAGTTCCACTTACAGCTTCTTCCTGCGAACCACCACCCTGTGGTACAGATTCTCAAGAAGACGTTTCCTCGATCACTACAATCTTAACTTGTTGAAATAAAGTTATCGTCTTCAATATAGAGTTGTCTTCCCCTCCTATCCGTATAGATTACCCCTTAACTTAACCCTCTACCACGAGTGGCTCCCGGACCTTGTACAGGGTGAACCTTGCTGTAAAAAATTCGTAAGTATTTATGTGTATGTGTGCATGTGTGTATGTATGTGTATTTTTGTACAATACATGCCTGCGTTCTATTCCTTCATTCTATAAATGTTGAAACATTCAATCGAATGACCTTTAACGTTGGTCATCGCAACGTGATTTCAGCAAGCAGCTGCAACAAAATGTCAAACTCCGTATATGGTCATATTCTCCCCCCCCCCCGTTCTGCAATGTTTGTCGTAATCTTCGATATTTGCGAGTCAGAGATTCGGATTTGACAAACCTGTCCCGTATAAAAAGAAAAAAAAATCAAACACCAAAATATGAAAAAAAAAAAAAACAGTTGTCAGAAAGGCATTTAACTTTGTGCCAGTATTTGTTTAGTATGCAACTAAATACGGAAACCCACGCGCAAGACATTTTGGTGATGATGGACAGATTCTATCTGCATGCAGATGTAATCCCTGTCAGAAATGTACACATATTAATCTATACAAAGACCTGTACAGTGATATATCTAAATAAACGCCTACAAACCAACAGAAATATAAGTCGTGCGCATGTTTGTGGTCTAAAACGGAACTCTGTGGATTCGATTCTCACTGGGTGCCGCAGATACATAATCTTGAGCCTAAGTAAGCCCTTTCTTCTCTACATCCCTAGGGAATCAGCCTTCTTGAAACATACTGTCGCCAAAACTGTCGCCCACATCTCGGAATGGACAGTTTCTAGCATGGATAATTTTATACTCCAGAAGAAATTCCAACAAAAACCAAACAACCAGCCTGTTTACTCCTGAATGTGAAGCAGCCATTTTTTTTTATAATGATGCAGAAGGCGCGAGCGCCATTCAAGGTAAAATTTTACAGAGTAAGAGGAACAGCTTATGCAGATATGTGCGGAAGATATCAGTTAATCCTAAACATAAATAGGGTAAGATTGTTGTGATCAGGGAAGCGACCTCTTTGGAATCGGTTCCACAAGGCAGTGGTTGGTGGGAAGAAGCTGCTCGAGTGGAATTTGCAGTTATGTTCACACTTTACAAAACTCAAGAGCCATTCGAGGTAGAAGGTTACAGAGTAAGACGCACAGTTTATGGGGATATGGAGAAGATTAACGGTTATCCTTAGACACGAACAGGTTAAGATGGTTGTGATCGGGGAAACAATTGCTTGGGAATCGGTTCCAAAAAGCAGTGGTTCGTAGGAAAATGCTCCAGCGGAATTTATACCTCATCAAAGGAATATTAAGCGAATGAGCGTTCACCACGATGTGCGTGTCATTGTCTTAGCCTTGAAGTTTAGGACTAGTGGCACTATGGAGTGAAGTTCATTTGAACACTCAGCATAGCGACAGAGCAGCGAGGGGCTTGCAACGTCTCGTTTGTGAGAAAGCTGTTACCGAAAAAAATGATTACAGTATCGGTGTAGTAGCAAACTTGCTGCATTCAGAACTGCCAGTAATAACTGGAAAAAACGTTCTAGAAAAGGGAAAAGTGTAGTCCAGGTCAAGGTCGAAAGTAAACAACTTGGATCCCAGGAATTCTGGAAAATTTCCAACCAAATTTTCAATGGCGGCAAAGCGGTAGTGCCTACTGTCATAAATAGCCCTGAGGTCATTTCATCCTCGCCAGATAAGGCAAATCTCTTCGCTACGATCTTTGGCTCTAACTCTAACGTTAGATGACGTCCACTTCTCGACTTCCGCCTTCTCACAGATCACAATCTCAGTAATATTTTTATCACAGCCCAGGAGGGCTAAAAGCAGGTAGACTTATGTTCAAATATCTATCACATAAGCCTACTAATCCACATAAAAACCCAATGACTGTCTTTCAGAATATTAATCCTATATTATTCCTGAACTTCTTCTATATGTACGCTGACGATAATGGATCTCCACTTCCTGTTCTTAATAAATTTTGTTTTTTGTTATATTTCCGAAACCTTGTTCCGCTATACATTTTACTCAAGATTTCTAGGTAGGTTTATGAGTTGTTTTCCTCTGTCTCTCTTGCCTTCACTCTGTTCTGTGAGATTCCGAGCACTCTTTCCGTATTTTCCATTTGCTCTAAAATGTCATCGTTGCTCACATGTTCGATTCATGGTATTCCTAGAATGCTTCTCAAGAACTCCATTTATGTTGCATCAAGTCTCTTGACGTTGCTTCCTCTGTAAGGAGATTGTCTAGCATTCACTGGCATATACGAGAACTTCCAAGTCTGTGGAAGCTGTCAGATATATCCCCTTTTTTCAAGAATGCGTGTAAGCACTCAATTCCATCACAATATAGGCACATCAGCCTTCTCCGTGACATTAACAAGATCCTTGACGCTATAATCAACAAGAAAGCTGTTTTCACTTCAATAGAGATAACACTCTTGAGTTATAAGAAGTACGAATGTCAATCGACTTGGTCTGTTATGGATATCCTGTCATTATTCACGGAATCAGAGAGGCACGCGACAATAAATATATCTCAAGGAAAATTAAAATGTGATATAGTGCTTCTATATATATCTTCAGCTATGAAATCACTGTAAGAGTTTTCACAGTAATCAGGTCTTTCCTCATGGATGGGTCTCTAAAGGTAACTGTTAATGGCCATTTTTCTGAGGACAATTTGATCAACGCAAACATCCCCTAAGACTCGCTTCCTGGTTCTACTTTACATAAACAATATGCCTAAGTGTTGCATAGCCCCATGGTGGGGATGGTCTAATCTCGTCTTGTTTTAGTTCAACAATAAAAGACTTCAAACACAGAGAAATGTAACTTAACTATTTTTATTACTCATGTCGACATGTACATTATCTAATTATCCAGAGGGGGTGACCCCGCCTCACAGGGGAGCTATTTCGGATACGGAAGAGAACATGTCTACATTGCTTGACGGGTAAGAACCAATTCACTGAAAACTTTCTCCTATCTATCTTTCGCACGCTAGCTCAGCCAATCAAAATCAACTTCCTTATTATGGTTTACATTTGACCCGAATGTCAACCCTCGAACGTCGGAGCTGAGTTACAATTCCCCTAAAAATAATACTTTGCTAAACTATTATTTAACATAAGGTTATAATTTGATGTTTTGTGGATATATATGCTGACGAACAACGGTACCACCCAAACTCTAAATGATCAGAGCTTGGCATCTGATCTCTCCTCTGACCTAGCTCTAACATCTCAGTGAGGGGAAACAAAGCTGGTTAAGTTCAAGTCACTGAAAACCAAACTAGTTACATTCCATCATCACCGAGATGACCTATAGTTTTCGCTTATCGTGTTGAACGGGTGTTCTCTCAGGGAGGATCCGTACATTGAGCGCCTGTTGAGACATGCTCAAACCAAACTTCAAGTAAAAACCGTAACGTGAAAGTCGGTGAAGATGCTTGAAAAATTGTTGGTTCCCTGTAAGTGTCTGGCCTCTCCTAGTATCTTCTGCCTTTTTAAGAGCCAGATCAGATCGGAGATTGAGTAATGCTGTCATAGATGGGCAGGAACTGCCCAGTCTTCAATTTCCAGTCCCGATAGAGTCCAAAAGCATCTACGTTGATTTTTTAATTATTTTCCACCCTACAACACAGCCGTAAGACTCTTGTTGCTCTATAGCTATTTCCATGAAAAGTGTTCAGACGAACTACATTCTTTAGTTTCACCAGTTGTAACCAGTTCTAAGACTCGCCATTATTGCGAACGGCACTCATTCCCTTCGTATTCCATTGGTGAGATGTGAGTTCTGTTCGAACAGCTTCATCTCAAAAATCGCTACCTTGTGGAACCAACACCTAAGAGGATGCTTCCCTAATCTCTATAATATAAACCTGTTCATGCTTAGCATTAAGTGTTATCTTACCCACATATCTCCATAAAGAGTACCTCTTACGTCTTACTCTGTAACGCTCTACCT